>CM066031.1:614257473-614358342 GCA_033557465.1 Ichthyophis bannanicus | reverse complement strand
GGACTGCGATTCAGCCCGGCCTGCAAGTACAGGCCTTGCCCAACTAACTTAGTCTGGGCTTTACAATGGGAGCTGCAGTGCCATGGCATCCAGTTGCCTGGCTGCAAAGGTGCTTTCCCCACAGCCGGACCCTCGATCTGGCTTCCTAAGGCCCATACTCCATGTAAACCTTTCAAAATTACCCCCCAATGAAGTCTGCCTTAGAAGAAGCAGAGAGAACTATATCATGCCTGCAGTTTTGAGGTTGCTAAGGAGAAACATTACAGTTCATTGAGTATAACCAGTCATGCAAAATCTCATGGAAATTGCCTAAAAAAGACCACTAGTACATGTTCCAATCTTTTTCCAAATAAAAGAAAAGCACATTTTCTGTTGGATTCTCACCAACAGTTACAGCATTTGTCGCCCTCGGGGGTCTCAGAGAAGAATTAGCTATTTGCATGCAGGAGTACAGAAATTTTAAGTATTGGCAGATACCAAAATTAGCCTGATGCAAATTTGCAAAGGATAGAGTGGACACTGCATGGTCAATATATTAGAAATACTGAAGGAAAGAAGAATGAGACCCTAATGTGGGGATGCAGAGATACCAAGTCTCACTCATTAGGAGCGTGTCGCACTCATTTGAAGGCTCTCTCACTCTCACACTCATTGAGCCCCTTGCTCAAGTGCTGGAGCCTCAGTACAAGTGCACTGATTCGGATCAGTGCATTCATGAGAGACAAGCCTATGGAGGTCAGGGGGAATCGGCCTGAGAAAAGCTTGCTGAAACAGCCAGATCTTGAGTTTTTTCTTGAAAATGGGGAAAGAGGACTTGGACCGAAGAGAGAAAGGGAGAGTTCCATAGGGATGGACCAGCGTAGGCGAAGGGTTTCTTGAAACAAGAAGGCAGAAGGAGGGGGAGGGGGGGAGGGAGAGGAGAGTGGTATTGGATGAACAAAGGGAGCGACCTGGGAGGTAAGGAGAAATAAGAGTGGCCAGGTAAGGCGGGCACAATGTGCACAGGCTCAGTGGACCAAAACACGGATTTTATAGTGAATGCGAAAGGAGATAGGAAGCCAATGCAAAGAGATGAGAAGAGGAGAAACATGATCAAACCGATGGGCCTTATGGTAAGTCTGGCAGCAGTGACTGAATCAGTTGTAAACGGCAAAAGAATACTAGGGAAGAAAAGGAAGAGGGAATTATAGTAATCTAGATGTGGAATAATGAGAGCCAGAACTGAATGAACTGAGTCTGACTGAAAGCGGATCAGGCAGAACGAAGGTGACGAAGTGCAAAAAACGCAGTCCAAGTGGGGTTTTAGAGCAGAGCCGAGGATAACACCCAAGGTTTTAATAGAATCATGGATCTGGAGCAGTGAGGAAGCTATGACTGGGGAAGGGAGGTAAGAAAGCAAATGGAGTGGAGAATAAAATAGCTTCACATTTGCTGGTATTGAGGAAAAAGTGATTGTTGCAGAGCCATTGGTGAACTGCTGTGAAACACAACTGGAGAAGAGAGATATCCGAAGAAGAGGAAGGAACAGTGAAGAGAATCTGAATATCATCTATGTAGAGAAAGGGTGTGCACAAAGGTATTGAATCAGGAAGGAGAGAGAGGTCATAAAAATGTTAAACAGAGCGGGAACAAGAAGAGAGCCCTGAGGGACTCCAGAAAGGAGAGAAAAAAGAAGTAGATAGCCTAGAGTTACAGTTTACAGTCTATTTGACTTGATATACCACCTATATATCAAGGCAACTAGGTGGATAGAAGAATCCTGGAATACAAATTGACATGCATTTACAACACATTACGCCTGATATTACTGTTATAAAAAATAAAAAGTACAGTTTATAGGTGTGGTAACCCCAGGTGATACCCAAATTGATGACAAAGAATGAGAGAAATTAACAAAATATATAAGGCCTGATATTCAAAAGGCATCTACATGGTTTACAGCCCTGTAAACAGTGTAATGCAGCTCTGTGGGATATTCAACAGCACTAACATAAGAAACACAGTATATGATGGTAGATGAAGACCAGCAGGGTCCATCTAATCTGCCCAGCAAGGTGGCAAGAGTAGGTGCACCGCCACTCCATGTAGGTCATCCCTATCCATACCTTTGTTCAGGGGTGTACCTACCGCTCTGCGCAGGTCACCCCTATTTGTTGAGATATAAGAAATAGTGAAGTTTATTTAGATTTTATCCTGTTGCTATAAAGGGATCCACTGTGTCTGTCCCATGCCATTTTGAATTTTGTCACTGTATCTGCCCTCATCACCTCCATCGGGAGGGCCTTCCAAGCATCAACCACCCTTTCAGTGAAAAAGTATTTCCTGATGTTGCCTTGCAGTTTACCCCCTTGCAGCTTCATGTTATGCCCTCTAGTTTTACAGCTTCCCCATCTTTAGAAAAGGTTTGTTTGTTCATTAATATCCTTTAAGTATTTAAAGGTCTGTATAAAATCTCCCCTGTCCCTCCTCTCCTCTAGCGTATACATATTAAGGTCTTTAAGTCTCTTCTCATACGTCTTCTCGCGCAGGCTCCAAATCATTTTTGTCACATTTCTATGAACTGTTTCCGGTCTTTTTATATTCTTTGTGAGATATAGGGGCTTGTTTACAAAGCCGCGGTAGCGGTTTCCGATCATTATCGTGCCGCGGCTCCGATAACGATCGGAAACTGCTACCGCGGCTTTGCAAACAAGCCCCATAGTCTCCAGCTTGTACAGGGGCATTAATACCTCCTCCATTCTGCTGGTAATTCCTCTCTGTATGCAACCCAGCATCCTTCTGGCTTTGACCACTGCCTTGTCACACTGTTTCGCCACCTTGAGATCCTCAGAAATTATCACTCCGAGGTCCTTCTCCTGGTCCGTGCACACCAACCTCTCCCCCCATCACATAGAATTCCCTTGGATTTGTGCATCCCAAGTGCATGACTCTGCACTTCTTTGCATTAAATTTTAACTGCCAAGCAATAGACCATTCTTCTAGTTTTTGTAGATCTTTCCTTATGTTATCCACGCCCTCAAGAGTATCTACTCTGTTGCAAATTTTCGTGTCATCTGCAAAAAAGCAGACTTCCATTCAGTCCTTCATTAATATCACTCACAAATACATTGAACAGTATCATTTCCAGGGTAGATCCCTGGGGAATGCCACTACTCACCTTCCTTTCATTTGAGTGAGTTCTGTTTACCATCACTTTCTGTCATCTGTCAGTCAACCAATTTCTGATCTAGTTCACCACTTTGGGACCCATCCCCAGGCTGTTCAGTTTATTGATAAGCCTCCTATGAGGAACAGTACCAAAGGTTTTGCTAAAACCTAGGTAGATCACATCCATCACATGCCCTTGATCTAGTTCTCTGGTCACCCAGTCAAAGAACTTAATCAGATATGTTTGGCATGATCGTCCTATGGTAAAATCATATTGCCTCGGATCATGCAACCTATTGGTTTTGAGAAAGTCTACTATTCTCTGTTTCAGGAGTGCCTCCATTACTTTTCCCACCACCAAGGTAAGGCTTACTGGCCTGTAGTTTGTTACTTCTTACCTATTACCACTTTTGTGAAGAGGTACCACATCTGCCCTTCTCCAGTCCTGTGAAACTTCTCCTGTCTCCAAGGATCTATTAAAAACATCCTTTAAAGACCCTGCCAGAACCTCTCTGGGCTCTTTTAGTATCCATGGATGTTTCCATCTGGTCCCATGACCTTGTCCACTTTCAGTTTTTCAAGCTGTTCAAACACATCAAGCGCAATTCTATCCCGGTCATCGATCCCCTCTGTACATCTGGTCTGAACCGGATGTACAGAGGGGATCACGATTCTGATCCCGCAGTGCAAGTCTAGCCCCGCGGGATCAGAATCGCGAACAGCCCTGCACGTGCAGGCCGGGACTGCGATTCAGTCCGGCCTGCATATGCAGAACTGTCTCCGGCTAACTCAGTCAAGGCTCTTCAATGGAGCCGCGGCGCCATAGTGTCATGCCGGCCGCCAGAAGTTAAAGCAAATTCCCCACAGCCCGACCCCCGATCTGGCCTAAGGCCAGGGTCGGGCTGCGGGGAATCTCCTCCAGCATCCCCCTCTGCCCCGGCAATTCAAAAATGACATGTCCAGGGAAGTTATTCCACCTCGGAGGTGGAATAACTTCCCCGCACATGTTGCCGACCCTGGACATACAGAGCCAACATTAGAATCGACCCTATATGTCCAGGGCCGGAGACCGCCCCCGTCTAACTTCCCCGCACAACTGGCGGGGAAGTTAGTCTAGGCCAGAAGGCACGAAAAGCGGGGATGGACATAATATCTACTCCATTCCCATTTGTATATTTGTCAATCACAGGTGGTCCTTCTCCAGTATTTTTGTTAGTAAAAACAGAACAGAAATATCTGTTTAGCATTTTTGCTTTTTCAATGTCACTTTCCATGAATCGGTCCTCAGCACTTTTGAGTCCTGCAATTCCACCTCTGATCTTACTCTTCTCCTGAATATACCAGAAAGAAAGTTTTTTCTCCACGCTTCACATCTTTAGCCATCTTTTCTTCTGCCTTTGCTTTGCTATCCTTATTTCTCTTTTTGTCTCTTTAGCTTTACCCTGTATTCTTTTCCGTGTTCTTGTTTGCAAACTTCTGAATTTTGTGAAAGCTGGGTTTTTTTTTGCCATTATTTCTCCATTATTTGTGGAGAACCAAATATTTATTTATTTATTTATTTAGTTGGTTGGTTGGTTTTATATACCGCACTATTTTGAAATCAGTGCGGTTTACAAGGAACAAGAATCATTCATTACATAGAACAGGTTTTTCTAGAACAGGTACACAGAACATTCAACAGGTATTGCAGTTAACAGTAACTTTAAATTACAACAGGGGTGTCAAGTTGGGTAGAACTGGATGAACTATTTACAAGATGGTTAGATTGACTAGATTGTAAGCTCTGATGAGCAGGGACTGTCTCTTATTTGTCTGTACAGTGCTGTGTATGACTTGCAGCGCTATAGAAATGCTCAGTAGTAGTAGTAGTAGTAGGGCCATGATGTGTAGCTGGATCTGGGCTATGGGAAGGAGCTTGGTTCAAAGTAGGTTTATGTTATCTGTTCATTACATAGTTGAAAAAGATGTGTCTTTAAAGCTTTCCTGAATGTAGACAGGTCGGAGATGGTGCGGATTGGGTGGGGAGGGAGTTCCAGAGAGATGGCGCATATAATGTGAAGGCTCGGTTCCTAGCAACCTGGGAGCTTTTTCTTATTATATACGGGATGGTGAGTGTGTTTGCCATGATTGACCTTCTAATTCTATTGTCCGGTGTCCAATGTATGAGTTCTTCTAGGGAGATTGCAGAGAGGTTGTGCAGAATCTTGAATGTCATTAGGAGGGCTTTGTACTTAAGGCGGCTAGATATAGGGAGCCAATGAATTTGCTTTAGGATAGATGTTACATGCTCATATCTGGTGGCTCTGTACAGGGTTCATGCTGCAGCATTCATGGCCATTTGTAGGGGATGAAGTGTGCAATCTGATTTACTATGCGAACATCATTCTACACAGCCTAAGTGGGGGATGATAAGTGCCTGAAATACAGTGAGGAAGTCGATAGCTCCCAGCAAGGGTCATAGGTGATGGAGGGTCCGTATTTTGAGGTATACTGCCTTAGTGATGTTGTTTATGTGAGATTCCATACTTAGGTGCTGGTCTAAGGTGATGCCTATATACCGCACCTCTTGTTTAGTCTTCAGCTCTGCATCTTTTACCTGTAAGGCAGGTGGAGGTATGAAGTTGGAACCTTTGTGATGACTAACACTTCAGTTTTCTTACAGGTCACTCTTAGGTTGTGTAATCCCAGCCAGTCCGAGACTGCATTAAAGCAGTCCGTGATTCCGGTGTAATTGGGACTGTCCGTGGAGAATGGGGTGTAAAGCAGCACATCATCAGCATAGATGTGGTACAGTATGCTGTATGATTTGATTATTGTGCAAACCGACTGGATGTATATATTAAAAAGCAAGGCAGATAAGGAAGAACCTTGAGGTACACCTTGAGTTTGCTGGTACACAGATGATGTTTGCGCATCTATGCATACCATTTGTTGTCGATCTGAAAATTATGATGTACAACAGTCTAAAGCTAAGTTCCATATGCCTTTCAGCTGTAGTCGAGTAAGCAGGAGGCTATGACACAGTGTGTCAAAGGCTGATGCAATGTTCAAGAAAATTAGAATAAATCCTTGTTTTGTTTTGTTCATGCCCATGACTAGGTTGTTTATAAGGGTGGCAAGCAGAGATTCGACCCCATGCTATAGTCGAAATCCATGCTGGTGGTGGTCTAAAGGAGCATAGGCATCAATGTGGTCTTGGATCTGCTGCTGAACTATCTTCTTTGTTATCTTAGCCAGGAAGGGAAGGCTAGATATGGGCTTAAAAGAGTTTATGTCACCTGGGTCCAGCTTGTGACTTTTAAGTAGCGGTCTGATAGTGGCAGTTTTTAGCGGTGATGGCACCAGATCTTTGGAGAAGGAGAGGTGTACGATTCTAGAGATGTAAGCACTTAATTCAGAGCAGGTTGACTTAATCCAATGGGAGGGACATGGATCCGCTGGAGAGGTGGTTATGTCCTCGATGTGCTCAGCGGAATATGGGTAGAAGGCGTTTAGCACAGAGATGTTGGTGTCCTCACTGGGAGGATCATCTGAGAAAGGATTTCCTCTTTTCTGGGGAATCTCATTGGCTTTGTTCTGAAAGTAGGTAGCAAAGTCCTGCGGGTGTGGCGTGCCCTCAGCATTTTGCTTTGTTTCCTTTTCCTCTTGTTCTTATTTACTTTCCTTGCATATCTATCTGTTGCCCCTTTTATTGCTCCTTTAGTTTAGACACTGCACTTCCACTTCTCTTACCTCCTCCCACCCTGCAAACTCCTTCTGAAGGACCTTGGCCATTTTACTGAAGTTAGCATTTTTGAAGTCTAGGACTTTGAGCTTGCTATGATTGGACTCCGCCTTGGCTTTTATCTCAAACCACACCACGTGATGATCTCTGCTGCTCACACGGGCACCCACCTGGACCTTGAACATGCTATCTCCGTTGGTAAGTACTAAATCCAGCATCGAATTTTCCCTGGTCGGTTCCATCACCATTTGTCTAAGCAATTCATCTTGGAAGGCATCCACAATTTTTTTTACTTCTTTCCAGATTTGCAGAAGGAATACTCCAGTCCACATCGGGTAGATTAAAGTCACTCAATATGATCACTTCCCCCTTCATGACTATCTTTGTAATATCAATAATCAAAACTCTATCAATTTCTTTGGTTTGAGTTGGAGGCCTGTAGACTACACCAGTATGGATGACAGTGCCATCTCCTCTTTCCAACACAATCCACAGGGCTTCTTCCTTTCCCCACATCCACTGCATTACAGCAGCTTTAATATTGCTTTTGATATATAGGGCTCCTCCTCCTCCTTTTCTGCCTTCTCTATCTCTCCTAAATAAATTATAGCTAGCTATGGCTATAACCCATTCATGTGACTCGTTGAAGCATATTTCTGTAATGGCCACAATGTCCAAGTCCATTTCCACCATTAGGGCTTCCAGGTCAGGAATTTTGTTGGCTAGGCTTAGAGCATTTGTGCTCATTGCTTTCCAGCATTTGTTGACTGACGTGCCTGTATTTTCCATGGAGTTTGTTCTACACGCCTCTTTCCACTTCCATTTGTACCCAAGTGGATGATAACATCAATTTTGGAGCGCTCACTTTCTGCATTAACTATGCCAACAATTTGGTTCATATTCCTGCTGCCTGAAGAGCCTAGGAGGCATTGACCATCTTCTCTCCTCTGAACTATGTTCCCAAGTTGGTGCCTCTGATGATGGAATCTCCAAGTAGTAGTAATTTTCTGTTTTCTGATTTTTTTCTTCAGGTTTGGTGCATTATCAGTAGATTGGGCATTAACCTCCTCATTTAAGGGCGCTCCAGTTTCCACTAATTGGGCACTCTCATTTTCCAGAGCAGAGAAGGCATTATGCAGGGATATGACACTGTTATGTAAATAGTTGTTTTGTAAATAGTTGCTCCTGTTATCCTGTTATCCAAGTTGATTTTCCTGTTAACTGTAATAACCAGATAAATGTAACTTGTCTGAGTTTTCTTGTTCCATGTAAACCGCGCTGATAACGAATAGTGTGGTATATAAAAAATGTTAATAAATAATAAATAAATAAATAAATAAAATAAATAAATAATGGAGAGAGTGTGTCCATGTTACAGGTCACAACCTTTCAGAAACCACTGTGATCCCTTTGTTTCTGGGCTTTTTTGATTCTTTGTGGGAATGGCAGTGGATTTTTTTCAATTTGTACCCTAGAGGTGGAGTGTTTAATTGCAGCTAATTCTTCCCTTAACCCTTTCACTACCAAATTTTTTTATTTCATTAAAAAAATTCCAGGAAGCTGAACTTTGCTTAGGGATAGTAGGAAGCAGAAATGTTCACTTGCATTACACTGGAGTTAATAATTAGAATAGTTTTTATCATGGTTCCATTTGGCACCAATGGGACTTAACGGAACTCAATATAAAGAATAAAAGTAAGGCAAGATATATAAACTGAAAGTTCTTAATTTTTTTATTCAAACTGCTTAAGTGTGATAATTGAGGAAGCAATTTCTTTCCTTTGTAATGCAAAGGAAAACATTACATTTCATGCTGACATGAGATTTGCAAACCCTGCACCGTTGTTTTGGGTCTGAGTGAGCTGAAAAGTGTCCTACACCACCATTTCTGATGATGGCGTTTGGATCAGACTGAACAGATGATTTCTGTTTTGGCGGTGCAGGGGAGTCATTAGGATCATTCACTTCAGGAGAATCCAGCACTTTTGATGGTCGCCCTCTTTTTCTTTGCACAGATGACGGCACCTTGTTTTCTTTGATCAGCGACTCACTAATGCTGATAACAAACTGAAGGAGTGAGAACACTCGAGAATTTGGTTCAGATTTCTGCTCACAGTGACGTCTGTAAAGCAACCATCCATTCACAACTGCAAGATGAAGGCCCCGGTAAAATATTCTACAGTACCATTTCTTACTGCGATGCTCAGTGCGATATAGAGCCATAAGCATATCAAAGAGATCTACACCTCCCGTATTCTGACTGTAGTCTCGAACAACAGCTGGGTAGGGCACATCAACATAGGCATGCAGTTTCTTGTCCCAGTGCTTGATCATAGAAATTGGATCAACTGATCTCAGTGTTGATGAAAGCTGAACAGCTGAATTATACCAACGAACTACTGAGAAAGCACAGTTACTTACCTGTAACAGGTGATCTCTGGGAACAGCAGGAATAAATCTTCACATATGGGTATCGTTGGTACCGACGGAGCCTGCGCGGGAACGCTCCCCAGCGTCCAAAAGGAAAGCTTTTGGGAGCATCCCACAGCGCCTGCGCGCTGCCTTCCCGCCTTTCCCAACCGCCTCTCTCCAGTTCGAGTTTTAAAGTTGAGACAAAGAGAGAGAGAGAGGAAAGGAAAGATAGATAGAGAGATACAACTCCTTGGGAAGGTGGGTGGGTTGTGAAGACTTATTCCTGCTGTTCCCAGAGATCACCTGTTACAGGTAAGTAACTGTGCTATCTCCAGGAACAAGCAGGAATGAGTCTTCACATATGGGGACTCCCCAGCTAGAGATGCCTGGGAGATCACCCAGATTGTGAGTCCCTGGGAAGGGCTCCACCTCCACCCATGAATCTCAGGCATCCAGTCAGGGATGGAGGGTAGGAGTTGATTAGGTATGGAAGAGGTGTTTGAGAACAGCCTGACCAAACAAGGCATCCCGGCGGGAGTCCTTGTCCAAGCAGTAATGGGCTGTGAAGGTATGAACCGATGCCCAGGTGGCCGCTCAACAGATTTGGTCGATGGACACAGAGTTTAGATGAGCCATAGAGGTTGCCATGGCCCTCACATTGTGAGCTGTGACATGGCCCTCCAGAGAAAGGTTCTTACTCTGGTAGGCGAAGGAAATACACTGAGCAATCCAATTGGACAGAGTTCTCTTAGAGACTGGAAGTCCTAAATGAGAAGGATCAAAAGCAACAAAAAGTTGAGAGGACTTTCTATGTTGCTGTGTCCTTTGTAAGTAGAAAGCAAGTGCTCTTTTACAATCCAGGGTATGAAGATTCCTTTCTGCACTTGATGCATGAGGTCCTGGAAAAAAGACAGGTAAATACACCTCCTGGTTCAGATGAAAAGGTGAGACCACTTTAGGCATAAAGTGTGGATTAGTTCTGAGGACTACCTTGTCATGATGGAACCTTGTATAAGGAGGATTAGCCACTAAAGCTTGCAACTCACTGATACGGCGAGCTGAGGTGACTGCAATGAGAAAAATAACCTTCCAGGAAAGGAATTTCAAGGAGGTAGTGGCTAAGGGTTCAAAGGGTGGCTTCATAAGCTGGCCAAGAACCAGATTCAAGTCCCATGCCACTGGAGGTGGTCTAATGGGAGGTTTTAGTCAAAAGAAGGCCTCTCATGAATCTTGCTATAAGAGGATGAGAGGAAATAGGTTGTCCATTGAGAGGCTTAAGGGATGCTGCAATAGCACTCAAATGGACTCTGATTGAATTTGTTTTAAGGCCTGCATGGGAAAAATGCAGCAAATAGTCTAGTAAAGAATTCAAAGGTATTGCAAGAGGGTTGAGACCCTTCTCTGCACACCAATGGAAAACCTTTTCCATTTAAAAGCATAGGAACGTCTGGTGGAAGGCTTTCTGGAAGCATGAAGGATATCCTTCACCTGCTGAGAAAGGTATAAATCCTGAAGGTCTAGGCCTTCAGCAACCAGGCCCTGAGATGAAGAGACTGAGGATTTGGGTGCCACAAGGTTCCCTCCTCCTGGGAGAGGAGATCTGGAGCAGACCCCAGGTCCAGGGAGGGAGCTTGAGAGAGATGCAGAAGTAGAGGGTACCACACTTGGCGTGGCCAATGTTGTGCTATGAGAATCATAGACCCCTTGTCTCTCTGAAGCCTGAACAGAGTCTTGGGGATGAGGGGAATAGGTGGAAAGGCATAGAGGAAGTCTTGCCCCCAATGAAGGAGGAAGGCATCCCTGGCCTGAACTCCCTGACATGCAATCCTGGAACAAAACCGGGGAAGTTTGGCATTCCACGGACTTGCAAACAGGTCTATG
Source organism: Ichthyophis bannanicus (assembly GCA_033557465.1). NCBI lineage: Eukaryota > Metazoa > Chordata > Amphibia > Gymnophiona > Ichthyophiidae > Ichthyophis > Ichthyophis bannanicus. The sequence goes on along the minus strand of CM066031.1, from coordinate 614,347,178 downwards.
TCTTGGGTACCCCAAATCCGAAAAATCCTGGCTATCTAGTCCCCATGGAGGGACCATTCGTGTGGAAGCAGAACTCGACTGAGTCTGTCTGCCCAAGAGTTTTGAACTCCTGGAAGATACACTGCCATGAGATGGATTTGATGCTCTCTGGCGAAGGTCCACAATCTCAGAGCTTCATTGCAAAGCAACAGAGAGCCAGTCCCCCCCTGCTTGTTCACGTAGAACATGGCTACCTGGTTGTCCGTGTGGATGAGGACTGTGTTGTAGCTGAGCAGGGTGTGGAAGACTCTGAGAGCCAGAAAGATTGCTCTGAGCTCTAAGACGTTGATATGTAGAGATGTCTCCTGTGGAGACCAGATGCCTTGGGTCGAGAGATCTTGTAGATGAGCTCCCCAACCCTTTGGAGAGGCATCTGTTGTAAGGGTTGCTTGGCGTAACACCTGTTGAAAGGGGGACCCCAGCAACAGATTTTGAGTGGACTTCCATCAGTGGAGGGACCAAAAGAGGCGACTCGAGGTTGCTATTTTGTCTGACATGCAACCTGATGCCTGGGTCCATTGGGTGGATAGGGTCCACTGAGCTGCCCTCATGTGAAGGCGAGCGTAAGGAACCACATGCACCATGGATGCCATGTGGCCTAAGAGTTGCAACATCTCTCGAGCAGTTAAATGGGATTTTAACTGAATCTGGGAGGTTAACTGCACCAAGCGTAGGCAACGGGCCTGGGGAAGATAGGCCCTTGCAGTTGTGGTATCCAGTAAGGCCCCTATAAACTCTAGAGACTGAGTAGGGGTGAGATGGGATTTTGGAATGTTGATTACCAGTTCCAGATACTGAAGAACACGCTTTGTGCAGGCCAGGGAAGCCTGGGCCTCTGACTGGGATGGAGCTCGGATGAGCCAGTCGTCCAGATATGGGAATACGAATATCCCTAGAGTGCGCAGAAATGCAGCTACTACTGCCATGCATTTTGTGAACACTCTTGGAGCAGAGGCCAGACCGAAAGGAAGCACTTTGTATTGGTAGTGCTTTCCTTGTAAAGGAACCAAAGGAACCTTCTGTGTGTTGGATGGATGAGGACATGGGTGTACGCATCCTTGAGATCTAGAGAACAAAGCCAGTCCTGACTCTGGAGGTATGGAAGGAGAGTTCCGAGAGAAGTCATCTTGAATTTCTCCTTGCATAGAAACTTGTTCAACTCTCTGAGATCTAATATGGGTCTGTAGCCCCCCGTTTTCTTTGGGATGAGAAAATAAGGGGAGTAGAACCCTGAGCCCTGTTGAAGAAGAGGTACTTCTTCTATTGCCCCTTGGGCAAGAAGGGTAGCAATCTCTTGACCCAGAAGTTTGATGAGAGATGTTGGAGAATTGAACTGTTTCACCATGGTGTGAGGGGGAAGGTTTAAGAAATGAAGCTTGTACCCATCCCGTATGATGGAAAGGGTCCATTGCTCTGCTGTGATTTGTTTCCCATCTGGGAGCAAAGTGAGCTAACCTTCCTGGGATGGTGAGAGGCTCTGGATGTTCTAGAGCCAGAAAGGCTAAGTTCCCTAGTGGAAAGTCAAAGACCCTGAGGAGGCTGAGGCTGTTGGGCCGTAGCAGTCCTCGCAGCCTGAGGTTTGGTCTGTTTTGGTTGTTGCTGTCTCTTTGTAGCAAAACGACCTTGAGAAGAGGCCTGACCATAACCAGAAGAAAATTTCCCTTTTTTTGGGAAAGATCCTTTTTTGAACAACCTGTTTTTAAAAGGAGCAGTAGAGAATTTTCAGCATCCATCTGGTTGGCCTTTGCTTGCCAATCTTTGCCAAACAGGTTTTCCCCTGTACAGGGAAGGTTACCTAGACCATCCTGTACCCAGGATTCCAAATCAGAGGCTTGCAACCAAGCAACTCTGCGTGCACCTATGGCAATAGCCGAGGCTCTTCTGGCACCCTCAAAAGAGTCAAAAGCTGCACGGTTGGAAAACTTGAATACATCCTGTGCATGTTTAAGCCAGGTGATATATTCTTCTCTCTTATCTTCTGACATAAAAGGAGATAAGGTTTGCAGATGATCTATAACTTCTTTCAGAAACATCCCCATATAGAGACTATAGGAGTTGATTCTGGCCACAAGCATACTGGCCTGGAAGATTTTCCTGCCAAAGGCATCTAAGGTTCTGCATTCTCTTCCTGGAGGAGCAGAGGAGTGCCTTTTTGTACTCTTGATTTTTTTCATAGCAGACTCTACCACAATGGAGTGGTGAGGAAGCTGAGTCTTATGAAACCAGGACAAGGAGGAACACGATACATGGTGTCCAACCTTCGAGAATGAGGGGAGGTGGAAAGAGGAGTCTCCCATATGCCCAACATGTAATCATAAAGAATCTCATGTACTGGTAAGGTGGCTGCCTCTTTAGGAGCCTTAGGATATTGTAGGATATCTAATCTTTTGGCTCTAGGTTCAGTTTCAGAGGCCACTGAGATGGACAGGCCTCTGGCCACCTCCCTGATGAAGTCCTGAAAAGACAAGTCTTCAGGAGGAGACATTCTCCTTTTTGGAGAAGAGGGTTCCTGAGGAAGGATCCCCGATGCTTCAATAGAGGCCTCTGATGTATCAGAGTCTTCAGAGGAATCGAAGTATTGACTGTCTGGATGCTCTCGCAGAGCCCGATACGCGTACCGGGGGGTATCGACATTGGGAATAATCGGTACTGAGTCGGTACTGATGGGCATCACTGGATAGTGTACCGCTGCCGTCGACGCTGATCTCGATGCAAGCGGTACCGGTATCGGAACCGATATCGGATCCGGTACCGGAATCGGTACCGGTAGCGACAACGGGGTTTGTTGCGGTACCGTAGGCGTCGCAGCTTGTATGAATGCCGTGATGGCACGCTGCATGGTCAGAATATTCTGATCCATCGACGCCACCAATGTCTGGATGTCAGTACCGGTGGAAACCGCTGGTACCCCAGAACATTGTAATAGATGATCGGTCGAGGCCGAGCCATCGATGTCAACCTGTGACCCCATAGATAGAGCTTTGGAAGCCGGAGCCTCCCGCCGGGGTAATTTGCCGGTGTGGATTCCTCAAGAGTAAGCCCGGGGGCATCTCGATACTTAGAGGGAGATGTACTCTTTGAGGACCGGCCGGATTTAAGTTTGGTTACCTGAGATCCATGGGATGAAGAAGAAGCCCTGGAAGACGTCGATGCCACAGAAGCTGCATCGGAGGGAAACAGGGTACTGAGCTTGGCTGCCCGATTTTGTAACCCTCTTTAGATATCATGGAACAGGACTCACAATCCGCAATGGAGTGGTCAGGACCTAAACATTTTAGACACCAGTCATGGGTGTCAGTGACAGAAATAGTGCCACTGCACTTCGTGCACTTTTTAAACCCGGAGGCGGTTTTTCCATGAGGAAAAATATATCTGTAGGCCTAAGGCCCCAGAAGAAAAAATGCACTGAAGTAAGAAAAGAGTAGGGTTTTTTTGTTTTTTTTTGAAGAAAGAAAAAAGACCGGTGGTACCAGTCCGGAGTCAAGAAGGCAGACACGCGACTAAAGAAAAATAAAAGAAAATAAGAAATTCTTCAGCGGTGACAGGAAACACGACCTGCTGGCTCCGCGGAAAAGAAGAACTGGAGAGAGGCGGTTGGGAAAGGCGGGAAGGCAGCACGCAGGCGCTGTGGGATGCTCCCAAAAGCTTTCCTTTTGGACACTGGGGAGCGTTCCCGCGCAGGCTCCGTCGGTACCGACGATACCCATATGTGAAGACTCATTCCTGCTTGTTCCTGGAGATACCAGAGTTTGCATCAACCATAACATCACTGGATCCTCAACTTTTTTTCTTTAGTTCTTTTTCCGTTTTCATAATGCATCCTCTGATCATGTTGCACCGTATTGTCCCAGTAGACAGGATGCTCTGTTCCTTTAGCATCAGCTGAAGCTCCAGGAAAGTGAAGTAGTTATCAAAGTACAGTTTGAAATTCTGAGTGCTAGGCTGTGTCTCGCATAATTTCATAACAAAGTCTCCTGGTTGAAATCCATAGCTTTTCTGCACAACAGGAGCCTTGCCGTCATAGAAATGAAAGTCATATGTCACACCACTGACCCCACATTTATTTATTTATTTAGCATATATTTGTATACCGCTACTTCCAGCGATCAGGAGCGGTTTGATTAAGTAAACAGGGAGTGCCAGATCAAATGACAAATTTCAAGAATTACAGCGTGATTTACAAGGTTATATGATAGGTTGTCAGAACAAAGCCAGTAAATTTTCAATAATGAGTACAACATGATTCATGGGATATGCACAGCACACAGTTAGGAGGGGGAGATGGGGAGTATTTACATATATACATTTTACACTTGTTACATTCTGGAGCGTAAGTCTATTTTACACTTGACTACATTTTGGAGATGCAGATAATGGTTGAAATGTATTGCTGTTCAGGACACGTTGTAGGCCTGTTGAAATAAGTATGTCTTCAGTTTTTTTTCTGAAGACCATCAGGTCGTTGATTGAGCGCAACTCAGGTGGGAGTTGGTTCCAAAGTGAGGGGGCAGTATAGGAGTATGCCCTGTTGCTTGTGCTGTTTTAAACTGATCTTATACTTATTGGTACCTGCAGGTTGTTTATGGTGGTGGTTCTCCTATTTCTGTTGGCAGGTTGCAAGTTGATTAGGTTAGGTGAGAGGAAAGTTGGTGCCATGTTGTGGATGAGTTTAAATGTGGTCACTAGGGTTTTGTATTTTATACGAGCTATGATGGGGAGCCAATGTAGTTCAACTAGCACTGGTGTGATGCGCTCTGCCATGCCTGTTTTAGTGATGATTCTGGCTGCGACGTTCTGTGCCATCTGGAGTATGCGTAGGGTTTTTTTTGGAAGGCCCTGTAGAATTGCATTACAGTAATCGAAGTGGGGTATGATGAGGGCTTGAGCTACTGTCCTAAAATCGGTAGCTTCAATGATGTTCCTTAGTGGTTGTATAACCCTGAGTTTGTGAAAAATGGCCCTGTTTACTAAGCGGAGGTGTTTTGCCATCTTTAGTTCGCTATCAAGTGTTACTTCGAGGTATTTTATTTCATTCTTTGTGTGATAAGTATTTTCGCATAGGGAGATTGTAGCTGGTGGTTTGAACTCTGGTTTTCTTGATATGTACATGACTTCGGTTTTTTTATGGTTTATGGCCATGTTGTTTCGTTGAAGCCATGTTTGCATCTCTTTTATGCATTCTTCTAGCTGGGAGTAGTTTGGGTTACTTGCGTCGAGTTGAGTATATAGCATAATATCATCAGCGTATATGTGATAATGGATTTTATGCTTTTTGAATATTTCGCAGATTGGTTTCATGTACACATTGAAGAGAAGCGCGGCCAGTGACGCATCTAGCAAATACTTTGAAGCCCCATTTCTTAGGCTTCTTTGGAAGGTATTGCCTCAAGGGATTTTTTCATTTGTATGGTATCATCTGCTTATCAATGCTCTACTTTTCTTCCGGTTCAACTTTTAGGCAAGCCTCTCGAATGAAATCCAGAAGAGGGCGAACTTTAAAATATCTATCATACAAAGGGTCATTTCTGTCAGTGACGGCCTTGGTGTTGTCGTTGAAGTGCAAAAATTTGTTGATGTCGATAAAACAATTTCAACTCATAACGTCTGCAACAGGTGGAAAACGGAGTTCTTCTGACCAGCAACATTTATAACTGGGCATTAGAACAAGGCCCATCTTCAACAACATTCCACAGTATTGTTCGAGTTCTATTGTTGTTGTTGTAAATGAGGACACAAACTGAAATGCAAGTAAATTGGTCTGAATCACAATGTGCTCAATAAGTTCAGTGGAAAAAAAATCTGTGAAAGTATTTTATTGGAGGTTCTTCCTCCTCGGTTGGATCAGAAAATTTTCCCGACCAGATTGGATCGAAGGTGACTTTTGGCTTATTCTCCTCCATCGAAACATTACTGCATCTTTTGATTTTAATTTCTTTTTGAATAATCTGTTCAATGGAACATTATCATCATCATCATCATCATCTACACCAGCAACATCAGGATCTTTCTGCTTTGCATGATCCTTAACTGTTGATAATGGAAGATCATCTTCTGATTCGTTCAGTGGATCATCGCTCAACTCATCCATATTATTTTCCATCTCTGGATCCTCTACATCACACTCAGGTTCAGAAATGTCAGTATTTGGTAACAAGACAAGCTGAGATTCCATTTTTCCTTTTCTATTTTGTCTATGATGCATATCACAATCTATCATTTTGCCTGCATCAAGCATTCAACAAATTTCAGAATGTAACTGAATTACTACTAGATTACTACTTAATTAGAAGATAACATATACATTTCAAATTAAAATCTTAATAACTGCTATGTGGTAAACTTCACTAATCTCTCATCCTGGAGATTAATGCATGGCTGCGTGGATGGTGTCTTCGAGAGCGTTTTGGTTTCCTAGACCATGGGATGCTGTTCCAAGGGTTGCAGAGCAGAGATGGCATCCATCTGTCCAAGAAAGGTCAACACATCTTTGGTAGTAGACTGGCTAATCTACTGAAGAGGGCTTTAAACTAAATTCGTTGGGGATGGGTGAAGAAAGCCCCCAGGTAAGTGATACATTAAATACCTTTATGGAAATGGGTAACAGGGGTAACATATGGAAAGCAGTGTGTATTAATGCCCGTAGCATGGGAAATAAGATCTCTGAAGTTGAAGCTTTGGTGGGAGTGGCTGACTTAGATTTAGTGGCAGTTACAGAAACATGGTTCACAGAAAACCATGACTGGGATGTAACTATACCTGGCTATACTTTATTCAGAAAGGACAGGGTAGGAAGAAGGGGAGGAGGAGTAGCACTATATGTAAAAACTACTATTAAAGCTTTGGAATTACAGAGCTTAAAAGGGAGAGAGGAGGCATTGTGGGTTAAACTAGAAAGAGGGAAAGAGAAATCTATTTGCATTGGTGTGATATACAGACCTCCCTCACAAGAGGAAGAGGTGGACAGAGAGTTAATTGAAGACATACGCAGCATTGCTAGGAAAGGGGAAGTGCTACTGCTAGGAGATTTCAATATGCCAGATGTTGATTGGCACTTTCCTGCTGCAGTATCATCTAGGAGTAAGGAGATCCTGGATTCTCTACAGGGAGAACTATTCAGGCAATTGGTAACAGACCCCATACGTGAAGGGGCCATACTGGACTTGGTGCTTACCATTGGTGAAAGTGTTTCTGATGTTGTAGTGGGAGATCATTTTGCATCCAGTGATCACCAGATGGTGTGGTTCAGTATTAGGACTAGGGCTGTTAGAATCCATTCCAAGGTGAAGATCTTAGACTTTAGGAAGACTAACTTTGCGAAGATGGGCCAATACCCCAGGGAGTCATTAGTGGGATGGGAACAGCTGGGGGATGTAGAACAACAGTGGGCAAAACTGAAAGGGGGTATTTTAAAGGCAACCAACCTTTTTGTTAAAATGGTAAATAAAGGCAAAAGGAACAGGAGACCGCTATGGTTTTCAAAGGAAGTAGCTGAAAAAGTGAAGAAAAAGAGGGAGGCCTTAATGAAATACAAGAGATCACAGAGAAAGGAAGACAGGCATCTGTATTTGGAAAAACTTAGAGAAGCTAGCAAAGTAGTCAAGAAGGCAAAGATTCAAAAGGAGGAGGAAATAGCCAATGCAATAAAATGGGGAGATAAGACATTTTTCAGATATATTAGTGAGAAGAGGAAGGGCAAAAGTGGTATTGTCAGACTCAAGGGTACAGGGGGGGAATATGTAGAAGCTGATAAGGATAACACTTTCAACCAAACACAAGGCCTCCCACAGGGATCTGCACTATCAGCACTATTATTTAACATTTACCTACAACCAATCAGCAACATCTTTAAACGTCATGGCGTCTATTACCATATTTACGCCGATGATATAATGTTCTACCTCCCATTTAAAATCCCACACCCCCCACTACAACAAATAACAGAATGTTTTAAAGAACTAACAATATGGCTCAAGGATCAGAACTTACACATTAATTTCTCAAAAACTGATGTACTATATATCACTAAAAACCAAACATACACACCCCCAAGCACCATCACCCTTGATAACCATGAGATCAACATAAAAAAGAAATAAAATACCTAGTGTGATACTTGATAATAAGCTTAACATGGATTCACACATAAAATATCTAACAAAAAACATACACTACAAACTTAAGACATTGAGACAACTAAGACCTTTAATTCACTTACAAGACTTCATAACCACAATTCAAGCTATCATAACCCCACACTTTGATTTTGCAAATTTAATCCTTAATGGCATCACAAAGCAAAATATTAAAAAGATACAACTACCCCAGACATAGCAGCAAGAATAATAATGAATATAAGCGCAATAGAACATATCACACCGACATTAGCTGAACTCCATTGGCTACCTATTTACAGCAGAATAAAATACAAGATTCTTCTAACCACATTTAAGCTAATAAATAACTTAGCACCATCTGTACTCAATACACTCATAAATGTAGAAATTGATAAACGCTCACAAAGGAGTAGAAACACAAACACTATAGCAGTACCAAAAGATTACACAAAAGCTAGAAAACAAACCAACAAGAGAGCCTTCTCACATTCAGCACCTATCCTCTGGAATAACCTTCCTGACAACATTCGTTTACTGTCAGACATAAAGGAATTTAGAAAAAAACTGAAAACCCATTTATTCTCATTACACTACAAAGGAGCAGAATCTAACCAGACTACACAAAGAGACACAGGTTAACAACTATACTACAAATATCTATAACTACGTGCTTTGAAGTTTAGAATAATGTATACAACCACAAGTGATAAATGATATAATTTGTAAATATCTACAATGTATATAAGTTCTAATAGTTTAATTTGTAAATATCTACAATGTATATAAGTTCTAATAGTTTAATGTTCAAACTTTTATATTGTTCTAATAGTTTAATGTTCAAACTTTATATTGTACCTGTATCTAATTCCACCTGTTCTATGTAAAATGACTTGGTATGATATTACCCATACCATATTACATACTGTTCTTTGTAAACCGCACTTGATACTTGGGAAAGAGCGGTATAGAAATAATTGTTAAATAAATAAATAAATAAATAAAGCGGAATTGCTTAACAAATATTTTTGTTCTGTGTTCACAGATGAAGAACCAGGAGCAGGACCTCAGAAAACACCCACAAATAAGAACAGAAGCGAGGGACATCTTGAACAATTTTCAGAAGACTGTGTTCGTGAGAAACTAGCTCAACTTAAAGTAGACAAAGCGATGGGACCGGATGGGATACACCCTAGAATACTGAGGGAACTTGGGGACGTTCTAGCAACTCCACTGACTGACCTTTTCAATGCCTCGTTGGAGTCAGGAGTGGTGCCAAAGGACTGGAGAGAGGCTCATGTGGTGCCTTTACACAAAAGCGGAAGTAAGGATGTGGTTGAAAACTACAGGCCGGTTAGTTTAACTTCGTTGGTGAGTAAATTAATGGAAACGCTGTTGAAAGAGAAAATAGTGAGGTTTTTGGAGTCCAGCGGATTACAGGATCCGAGGCAGCATGGATTCACCAGAGGCAGGTCTTGTCAGACAAATCTGATTGATTTCTTTGACTGGGTGACCAGGGAGTTGGACCGAGGGAGAGCTCTAGATGTGGTGTATTTAGATTTCATTAAAGCCATTGACACTGTTCCTCACAGGCGACTTATAAAACAAACTGAGCACCCTAGGGATGGACCCTAAAGTTACTGCTTGGGTTAGAAATTGGTTGGGTGGGAGGCGACAAAGAGTACAAGTAAATGGAGCTCACTCTGAGGAGAAGGATGTTACCAGTGGTGTGCCCCAGGGATCTGTCCTTGGTCCGATTCTTTTTAACATCTTTGTTAGTGATATAGCGGAAGGGCTGTCTGGTAAGGTTTGCCTCTTTGCGGATGATACCAAAATCTGCAATAAAGTAGACACCCAGGAAGGTGTAGATAACATGAGGAGGGATCTAGCTAAGCTTGAAGAACGGTCTAGAATTTGGCAGCTGGGATTTAATGTTAAAAAATGTAAGGTCATGCATTTGGGCTGCAGCAATGCAAGGGAGCAATACAGCATAGGAGGTGAAGTACTTTTGTCCACTAAAGAAGAGCGGGACCTAGGCGTAGTTATGTCCGATGATCTTAAAGTAGCTAAACAGGTAGAAAAGGCGACAGCAAAAGCTAGAAGGATGCTTGGGTGCATACGGAGAGGAATGGCTAGCAGAAAAAAGGAGGTGATAATGCCTCTGTATAAGTCTTTGGTGCGACCTCATTTGGAGTATGGTGTGCAATTCTGGAGACCGCACCTTCAAAAGGATGTGAACAGGATGGAGTCGGTGCAGAGGGTTGCTACTAAGATGATTAGTAGTCTTCATTATAAAGCATATGAGGACAGACTTAAGGATCTTAATATGTACACCTTAGAGGAAAGGCGGGATAGAGGTGATATGATTGAGATGTTTAAATACCTCCGTGGCATAAATGTTCAGGGAGAGAGCCTCTTTCAATTGAAAGCAAGTTCTGCGACGAGGGGACATGGTATGAGGGTGAAGGGAGATAGATTCAGGAGTGATATGCGGAAATATTTCTTTACAGAAAGAGTAGTGGATCCGTGGAATAGTCTCCCAGTGGAGGTGGTAGAGATGAGGACAGTAACTGAATTCAAAAAAGCATGGGACCAACACAGAGGATCTCTAAAGGTAAAAAGTGGACTGTTGTAGTTGTTGTTATGGAAGGACAGACTAGATGGGCCTTGTGGTCTTTTTCTGTCATCATGTTTCTATGTTTCTATGTATTAGCAACCACCATTTCTGCAGTAACTTGTAACAACCACTAAGTACCAATGGTTTCAAATGGAACCAACTACAAAACTGTCTCATTCAACAACTGTTTCTACAAAAAATGGTGATAAAACTGGCAGAAAGGGAAAACAATACCTGTTTGACTTGAGAGAATTTTCCTGATGCATTGAAGCCTTCAGAACATTAAAATTTAACACTAGAACACTTGCAGTACAATTTCAAAATGGCTACCAAAACAAAAGCACAGCCAGTGGCGCCATCTAGTAAGTTAGTGACTCTAAACTGAATATAGTATTTTATTATGATTATAGTAAGTAAGAAAATGACTTCTGATGTTTACTGGTTTTAATCCCCACTCAGTTTTTACAAGAAAACTACATGGGTTCCAAATGGAACCACCGGGTATAAAAGGGTTTTAATAGAATCAATTCTTTGTGCATAGCAGATAACTTGAGACGTATAGGACAAGCTCTTAGTCTCCAAATGATTCTCCTTAGAATGAAGGCACCACAGCTATTGCATTGAATACATAACATGCTTATTTTTCTTTTTAGTGCTTTCAAGTCAGTGCTGACTCCCGGTGACCCAGCTGCCTCTGGGTTTTCTTGGCAATGTATCACCAGAAGTAGATTGCCAGGCCTTTTTGTAAGACTGTGAGAAAGCAGTGCTAGGACAAGGCAAAAAGGAGAAAAGGTGGGTGTTACACCTAATTGGAGGATGGATATCAATCTATATGACGACTATACTGTATAGGCAATGCAACCCCAGGATTTATTTATTTATTTATTTAGACAGTTTTGTATACCGCCTTATCCTTCAATCAAAGCGGTCACAACACAATTTGGGGGATACATTTAACACGTGGGGATATGAGACACATACACTAATACTTACAGGGAACATGGGCAATGGAGGGTTAAGTGGCTTGCCCAAGACCACAAGTAGCATCTGTGGGACTAGAAACCCCAGTCCTTCCGGCCCAAGGTTGCTGTCCTCTAGTGGGATTTGAACCCCCGACCTTCCGGCCTGAAGTACCTTGCCCCAACCACTAGGCAAGGATGGATGGGTGGGGTGAGTGGTAGGGTGGGTGGGAATTTAAGTGCACCTGGCCAGTAGACCTTATATGATTGAGGGCACACTCAGATGTCTGATTTAAAAAAGTTTTGCAAGGAATATAGGCAAGCTAAATATTCCTAAACTTATAATCAAAAGTTAGGTTGTTTGCCACTAGAATGTAGATCACGGTGGCTGTGAACAGATAGAACTAGAATACAGACAGAAGATAGGGAGAGCAAGGTTTCTTTCTTTTTTGGGTTTGTTTTGTTTTTTCTGTTTGTCCCTGTTCCTTGGTGCAGTTCCCTTAACACATCATAGTGCCTATGTAGTCTTATAATAGGTAATAGATAGGCAAGGAAAAGTTATGAAAATGCATATCAAAAACCAGCAAGCTAGTAAAGTTTGAAAGCTTAGCTTTGTAGAGGCTCTTGGAACAAGCTTGGTCAGGCAGCAGAGACTGATTGAATTAACCACATCCTGTAAGGCGGGCTTGTAACAATGGGAACTTTAGAATGTCAAAATTAAATCTTACTTTTACATATCAGCCCACTATGCAAAGGACTCTAGAACTTTCAAATGTATAGCTTTACTGCAAAATTAAGTAGGAAACCAGGTCTCTGCAAATCTAAAAGCAAATGTATACTTCAGTTCCAAGAAGATAAATGTTTAGAATGTAGTGCCCCAGGCCAGTAGACCTTATATGGTTGAGGGCACACTCAGATGTCTGATTTAAAAAGGCTATGCAAGGAATGCAGGCAAGCTAAATATTCCTAAACTTATAATCAAAAGTTAGGTTGTTTGCCACTAGACTGTAGATTAAGGTGGCTGTGAACAGACAGAAATGGGATGCAGAGTAAAAGATTGAAGAACAAGGTTTCTTTCTTTTTTTGTTTTGTTTTGTTTATTTCTGTGTTTGTCCCCTTTCCTTGGTATAGTTCCCCTAACACATCACAGTGCCTAAATAAAACAGGTAATAGATAGGCATGGTAAAGTTATAAAAATGTGTATCATAAGAACATAAGAAATACTATACTGGGTCAGACCAAGGTCCATGAAGCCCAGTATCCTGTTTCCAACAGTGGCCAATCCAGGTCACAAATACCTTGCGTTTACCAAAAAGACACACATAATGTTTGTACTGGGACAAACAGTGGATTACCTGGGTCTTCTTTAATAATGGTTTATGTACCTTTCCTCCAGGAACTTGTCCAAACCCTTTTTAAATCCAGCTTTTACTACATCCTCCGGTAACAAATTCCAGAGTTTGATAATGCGTTGAATGAAAAATATTTTCTCTTATTAGTCTTAAATGAGTTACACTGCAGCTTCATTGCATGTCCCCTAGTCTTTCTACTTTTGGATGGCGTAAACAATCGATCTACGTTTACCCGTTCCACTCCATTCATTAATTTATAGACCTCTATCATATTTCCCCTCAGCCATCTCTTTTCCAGGCTGAAAAGCCCTAATCTTTTAAGCCTCTCCTCATAAGGGTATCCTTCTGTCCCCTTCACCATTTTGGTGGCGCTTCTCTGTACTTTTTCTAATTCCACTATATTCTTTTTAAGATACGACAACCAGAATTACACACAATATTCAAGGTGCAGTCACACCATGGAATGATACAGAAGCATTATAATATCCTTCGTCTTATTCTCTAGTTTTACAGCTTCCCCGTCTTTGAAAAAGGTTTGTTTGTTCATGAATACTCTTCAAGTATTTAAAGGTCTGTATCATATCTCCCCTGTCCCTCCTCTCCTCTAGCGTATACATATTTAGGTCTTCAAGTCTCTTCTTATAAATCTTCTGGTGCAGGCTCCAAAACATTTTAGTCACCTTCCTCTGAACCGTTTCCGGTCTTTTTATATCCTTTCGAGATATGGTCTCCACATCTGAACACAATATTCCAAGTGAAATCTCACCAGTGACTTGTACAGGGGCATTAATACCTCCTCCTTTCTGCTGGTAATCCCTCTCTGTAGGCAACCCAGCATCATTCTGGCTTTGGCCACCACCTTGTCACACTGCTTCGCCAACTTGAGATCCTCAAAACCGATCACTCCGAAGTCCTTCTCCTGGTCCATGCACACCAATCTCTTGCCCCCTATCGTATACAACTCCTTTGGATTTCTGCATCCCAAAATTGGTTGACTGACATTAAATCTTAACTGCCAAGCATTAGACCATTCTTCCAAATTTTGTAGATCTTTCCTCATGTTATCCACTCCCTCGGGGGAGTCCACTCTGTTGCAAATTTTCATGTCATCTGCAAAAAGAGACTTTCCCATTCAGTCCTTCAGCAATATTACTCACAAATACATTGAATAATACCAGTCCAAGGATCAATCCCTGGGGCACGCCACTAATCACCTTCCTTTCATCTGAATGAGTTTCGTTTACCGTCACCTTCTGTCGTCTGTCGGTCACCAATTTGGGCCCATAAACCTTTAGACTGAAGTTGAAAGACTTACGAAGAAAAAATCTAGTGTAACACCAGTTGTGGTTGGAGCTCTTGGGGCTATACCTAAGGGGCTTCCTACTTTTTTAAAAATTTTTGGACCGACTGGACTTGACTCCACAAATCCTACAAAGTCCTACTTGGAACAGCTATCATCTTCTGGTGATATTTGCATGATTCCTAGGTTCTTGGTTAGAATCCAAATCCAGGATTAAAACCAGTCCTAGACTGTGTCTTCCATTGAAGACTCCACAATATAATAATAATTATTCAGTTGCCAGTTAAGATCTACTAAATCATTAATATTTTCACTTTTATTTCTGAGAAGACGTTAGATATTTTGCAAGCTCCTCTCACTGTATAAATACAAGTAAACTGCAATGCTTCTGTACCAGTCATTATCAGAGCCCATTCAATCTCTATACTGACATGGTACAGGAACAGAGCACAACCCTCTGACGGCTGGACCCTGAGAAGACATTTCCTAGAAATATAGGAATGTATACCTTTGTTTAAAAAAAACTAAAGTGCAGATATATAACTAATAAAAATAAATTAACTAAAATATGACTAGACGTAACATTATGACCCAAAGAGGAATCTGTAAAGCCAAGAATCACATATACATTTTGAGAAATCTACTTAGTATTATGGCTTTGAATGAAGGGGAACTAAATAGTGACTTCTCACTCACTTAAAGAAGGAAAATAAAAATAAACTCCTGCAACATTTAAGTAGGATTACTGATGCACAAAATGTGCAAAGCTGCTTAAGAGACCACTGCTATATTAGGCAAATTATCAGCTCATAAGATGTAACCTTCCCAAGCTATTTCTTTATACAGAGCTCAAAATAAAGAACCTTGACTAAGAAGACACAAAATTCGACAGCTCTTTCTTCGCCTTGGTCATCTGTGAATGCCAGCATGAAGAAAGACAGGCGTACATCCCTGTCTTTGACTACAGGGCCCTATCAATGAGCTCTCATTAAACCTAAACCAACGTTCCATGTTTAGGACAGATTCACTGTATCTAAGCAGAAGCAAGCCACGCTGGCCTGATAAAAAGCAGCAGCTAGAACAAAACCGGAAATAATTATTTTAAGCCCCTGAAGTCTTATTTGTAGAGCTACCAAAGAACCACGTGGATGGATGCATACCTTAGTTCCTGGTAGTGCATACAATATTAATGGAGCTGTAGTATCCCTCATTTGGGCTTCCATTACCTCTGCCTCTCTGTGCCAATTTTCCTTAGCTTCCTGACACTTCTTATTTTTGCTGTTCTTCTTTAAGGCACTAGGATAGGGATTTGTCAAAGTCAATGAGCACTTTATTACAGTGAGAGTGCTCAGTAATGAACAATTCAGCAATTTAATGAGATTCCCTTGATCTGCCTCCAGCCTGTCCATCAAGTTTTGCTTCTGTAAAGAATCCTGACACTAATCCTCTGGCCTACTCAATCTTTACCCTTGGCTGAATATTAGATTTTTCCATAGTATATTGCATTACCAGTATAGCCTTCATGAAAATGATGAACTTAACTACACTCGAGGCAATACAGCAAATCTTATTTGATTTGGCTTTCCTAAGTTGTCTGTGAGGGAATAACTTATTTACTAAGATAAGGCCAAACAATTTCTTATTGCCTGCTGAATTCTTAAAATGGTACAACATTTATGTCTACTTTTAATTCCTTCTCAAGGACCAGGCATAAAAGAGAGAAAGATCCGTTTTTTTAGAAAAATTGACGTAACACATTAGTAACCTTTAGAGAGGCAATTACTTGTATGATAACTCTTAGATGAATAGTCTTCTAGAAATACCAGTCACTCAAAAAGTAACATATTACCACTGCTGCATACTGATATTTCTGCAATACGTCTCTGGTGAGACCTCCTACCTTTAGTACTGTCGCCATTTCTAGAGACCATATCTACAAAAAGACCCTGATAACGTGAACATAATTGAAAGGAAGGTAATTAGAATGGTACACTACACACTATACAGAGAGACATTTAAGAAGCAAATAATGTAAAGTATAGAAGGAAAGGGGAAATATGATAAATATTTTTGCAGTGTTTTTTGTAATATAAGAAGCTCAGGGTAGCAAGCGAGTCTTCATGAGGTTGAAGATAGTGAAGAATTTGATAAAATATTGTTGCATAAAGTGGATAATAGACACCTGGTCCAGAACGGGTGGTAAGATCTAGCACAAGAATACATAGTTGTGGCTACTTTTACTTTTTTCATATTTCAGGTGTTTGGGATTTTTCAGGTGTTTTGGAATTAGTTTCACATATTTGTTTTAATAGGAAATTTTTAGTGTGTGGTAAATTGATTTAATATGTTTTCATTGTATGCCTAAAGAGGACTGAATCAAACTGGGCCAGACTTCCTTTTGAAAGTTGATCAAGACCTGGCTTCTTTTTTCTTATATTTGTTATTTTGGAACTGCATTGAATGGACAGGTTCCCATATATGCAGTTCCAGATGAATAAAGGTGCACTAAATTGATTAACCTGCATTAAATCAATTAACCAGATATTTTTAAGGTGCACTAATGAATCTATCAAACCAAATGCCCACTTCTAGTAACATAACACAAGCATGGTGAGGCCTGATCAATAAAAGAGCTTAGTTGCAGGGCAAGGGGAAGAACGCTACAAACTAAACAATATCTGTGACATCACAATAGGCAGGCATAAATCAGAAGAATGGATGGACTCAGTGGACCCTATCTGCCAGCATTTTTCAAATTTCTATGGCATATAACACTAGCCAGCATATCCTTCAAAAGGAAAGTACTGCAGGAGAATGCAAGACCCTGTTGCATTACTGACAATGGAACATTCCTTAACACGAACAGGGTCGTTTTTTAACAGTGCATGCTAATATAGTAACATAGTAAATAACGACAGATAAAGACCAGTATGGTCCATCTAGTCTGCCCAGCAAGGTGGCAAAAGTAGGTGCACCTGTCTCTCCGTGCAGGTCACCCCTCCCCATGTCTTTGTTTAGGGGTAACCCACCACTCCGTGTAGGGCACCCCTGTTTGTTGAGAAATTAGATAGTTACGTTTATTTTGATTTTATCCTGTTGCTATAGAGGGATCCATTGTGTCTGTCCCATGCCATTTTGAATTCTGTCACTGTATTTGCCCCCACCACTTTCATCGGGAGGGCATTCCAAGCATCCACCAGCCTTTCAGTGAAAAAGTATTTACTGACATTGCCTTTCAGTTTTCCCCCTTGCAGCTTCATGTTATGCCCTCTAGTTTTACAGCTTCCCTGTCTTTGAAAGAGGTTTTTTTGTTCATTAATACTCTTTAAGTATTCAAAGGTCTGAATCATATCTCCCCTGTCCCTCCTCTCCTCCAGAGTGTACATATTTAGGTCTTCAAGTCTGTTCTCATAAGGCTTCTGACGCAGGCTCTAAATCATTTTGGTCGCCTTCCTCTGAACCACTTCCAGTGTTTTTATATCCTTTGCGAGATACGGTCTCCAAAACTGAACACAGTATTCCAAGTGAGGCCTCACCAGGGACTTATACAGTGGCATTAGTACCTCTTCCTTTCTGCTAATGTTGTTAACACATTTATTTGCCCCATGGCCCATTTTATGCAATAAGCCTCGAGGCAAATAAGACACACTAATAGCATTAGCACATGCTGTTAGTGAATGATCCATGAAAAGAGATACTTGGGTTCCCTCAGGAAGAAGAGCACAGAGAACTGCAGGAAGTTTGGCCTCTGAGCTTTCTGCTGAAGAGGGAGGAAATTGTTTGCAGCTGTCAGGAGATAGAAAGCTCTTAGTTGAGGACTAGGGGAAAAGTTGTGCCATAAGAACATACGATATGTCATATGGAGTCAGAATAAAGATCCATCAAGTCCAATATCCTGTTTCCAACAGTGGCCAATCAAGGTCAAAAGTACCTGTCAGTCTCCTCAAAGGTAGCTAGATTCCATGTTGCTTATCCCAGGGTTAAGCAATGGATTTCTCCAGTCCACTTTAATAACAGTTTATGGACTTTTCCTCCAGGAACTTGCCCAAACCTCTTTTAAACTCAGCTACACTAACAGCTTTTACTACGCGAGCACTGGCAAGGATTAATAAGGCAGGCAAAGACAGAATTTGAATAGAAGCTTGCCGATATTCAAGGAGGAGGGGCAAATAGAGGAAAAGGGAGGGAGGTTGGGGAAAGGAAACCTGGAAAGGGGGAGAGAAGAAAGAGAGAAAGGAAAAAATACATATTATAAATAGTAAAAAGATAGCCTTAAAAGGGGGACACACTTATACTTTGTGCAATTCTGGTCTCCGCATTTCAAAAAAGATATTGCAGAATTAGAAAAGATACAGAGAACAGCAACCAAGGTGAGGATCTTAGACTTTAGGAAGACTAACTTTGCGAAGATGGGCCAATACCTCAGGGAGTCGTTAGTGGGATGGGAACAGCTGGGAGATGTAGAAAAACAGTGGGCAAAACTGAAAGGGGGTATTTTAAAGGCAACCAACCTTTTTGTTAAAATGGTAAATAAAGGCAAAAGGAACAGGAGACCGCTATGGTTTTCGAAGGAAGTAGCTGAACAAGTGAAGAAAAAGAGGGAGGCCTTCATGAAATACAAGAGATCACAGAGAGAGGAAGACAGGCATCTGTATTTGGAAAAACTTAGAGAAGCTAGCAAAGTAGTCAAGAAGGCAAAGATTCAAAAGGAGGAGGAAATAGCCAATGCAATAAAATGGGGGGATAAGACATTTTGCAGATATATTAGTGAGAAGAGGAAGGGCAAAAGTGGTATTGTCAGACTCAAGGGTGCAGGGGGGGAATATATAGAAGCTGATAAAGATAAAGCGGAATTGCTTAACAAATATTTTTGTTCTGTGTTCACAGATGAAGAACCAGGAGCAGGACCTCAGAAAACACCCACAAATAAGAACAGAAGCGAGGGACATCTTGAACTATTTTCAGAAGACTGTGTTTGTGAGAAACTAGCTCAACTTAAAGTAGACAAAGCGATGGGACCAGATGGGATACACCCTAGAATACTGAGGGAACTTGGGGACGTTCTAGCAACTCCACTGACTAACCTTTTCAATGCCTCATTGGAGTCTGGAGTGGTGCCAAAGGAATGGAGAGAGGCTCATGTGGTGCCTTTACACAAAAGCGGAAGTAAGGATGTGGTTGAAAACTACAGGCCGGTTAGTTTAACTTCGGTGGTGAGTAAATTATTGGAAACGCTGCTGAAAGAGAAAATAGTGAGGTTTCTGGAGTCCAGCGGATTACAGGATCCGAGGCAGCATGGATTTACCAGAGGCAGGTCTTGTCAGACAAATCTGATTGATTTCTTTGACTGGGTGACCAGGGAGTTGGACCGAGGGAGAGCTCTAGATGTGGTGTATTTAGATTTCCGTAAAGCCTTTGACACTGTTCCTCACAGGCGACTTATAAACAAACTGAGCACCCTAGGGATGGACCCTAAAGTTACTGCTTGGGTTAGAAATTGGTTGGGTGGGAGGCGACAAAGAGTACAAGCAAATGGAGCTCACTCTGAGGAGAAGGAAGTTACCAGTGGTGTGCCCCAGGGATCTGTCCTTGGTCCAATTCTTTTTAACATCTTTGTTAGTGATATAGCGGAAGGGCTGTCGGGTAAGGTTTGCCTCTTTGCGGATGATACCAAAATCTGCAATAGAGTAGACACCCAGGAAGGGGTAGATAACATGAGGAGGGATCTAGCTAAGCTTGAAGAATGGTCTAGAATTTGGCAGCTGGGATTTAATGTTAAAAAATGTAAGGTCATGCATTTGGGCTGCAGCAATCCAAGGGAGCAATACAGTATAGGAGGTGAAGTACTTTTGTCCACTAAAGAAGAGCAGGACCTAGGCGTGGTTGTGTCTGATGATCTTAAAGTAGCTAAACTGGTAGAAAAGGCGACAGCAAAAGCTAGAAGGATGCTTGGGTGCATACGGAGAGGAATGGCTAGCAGAAAAAAGGAGGTGATAATGCCTCTGTATAAGTCTTTGGTGCGACCTCATTTGGAGTATGGTGTGCAATTCTGGAGACCGCACCTTCAAAAGGATGTGAACAGGATGGAGTCGGTGCAGAGGGTTGCTACTAAAATGATTAATGGGCTTCGTTATTTTATTTTATTTTATTTAACATCTTTTATATACCGCTCTATTTATAATCAGCGCGGTTTACATAGAACAAGAAAACATCAGATAAGGTACATGTTATCTGTTTTTTACATAGAACAAGGAACAAAAACTTGGATAACCGGGGAAATTATTTACAATGAATACAACACATTGGCTATTTACAAATGAAAGGAATAAAGCTTAAAATAATTTTCATAGTATGAGAGAGAGGTGTGAAAAGTTATTGGGTTAGCAGAGGTGGCGTGTTAAGAACGGGAATGGTGTTATTTGAGTGATCTTGTGTTATTGTGTTTTCTGGGAAATATTTGATGAAAAGGTGATGCTTCAAGGCCTTTCTAAACTGGAAGAGGTCAGTAATGGTTCTAATTTGTGGTGGGAGGGTGTTCCATAGCTTTGGGCACATAAACTGAAGGATCGGTTTACAGTTGCGGAATTGTATTTTAAGGACTCTTTTGGAATTCTTAGCATGTTTAGTTCAGTGGTTCTTCTACTCCTGTTGGAAGGAATTGGTAGGATTAACTCCGAAAGTGAAGGAGGAGCAAGCCCTTTTTGAGCTTTGAAGGCTAGAAGCAAGGTCTTGAAGGTAATTCTCGCTTGGATAGGGAGCCAGTGTAATTGTTTCAGGAGAGGTGTTACATGTTCTCTTTTTGGAACCCCGAAGAGTATTCTTGCTGCGCTGTTTAATGCTAGTTGAAGTGGGTTAAGGGTAGATTGGGGGAGCCCCTGTAATATACAGTTTGCGAAGTCAAAGTGCGGTATAACCAGAGCCTGGTAGATCGTACGGAAATCATCTGGATCAATCAATTGGCGGAGGTGTCTGAGGGAGAGAATCTTAAAATAAATTGTCCTTACGGTGTTGGCTATGTGGGTCTTCATATCTAGATTCTGATCCAAGGTCACTCCAAGGTATCGGATGTGGGATTTTACTTGCAGCTTGGCATCTTGAACTTCAAGAAATGTAGGTGGTGTAAACTTAGGGTTCCTTGAGATGAAAAGAACCTCTGTTTTTTTGTTCTGGATTCTGAGATTTTGAGTCAGTAGCCAATCTGAGATGGCATTAAAACAGTTGGTTATGGGGGTGAGATTAATCTTATCTATGCAAAAAGGGATATATAGTAACACATCGTCTGCATATATCATGTAGTTGACATTGAAAGACTTGATAATGTCGCATAAGGGTTGCATGTAGATGTTGAATAATAGTGATGACAAAGAGGAACCTTGCGGGACTCCTTGTCCTTGGTGAAATGGATCTGATGTTTCGCCATTAGAGCGAAATTATAAAGCATATGAGGACAGACTTAAGGATCTTAATATGTACACCTTAGAGGAAAGGCGGGATAGAGGTGATATGATTGAGATGTTTAAATACCTCCGTGGCATAAATGTTCAGGGAGAGAGCCTCTTTCAATTGAAAGCAAGTTCTGCTACGAGGGGACATGGGATGAGGGTGAAGGGAGATAGATTCAGGAGTGATATGCGGAAATATTTCTTTACGGAAAGAGTAGTGGATCCGTGGAATAGTTTCCCAGTGGAGGTGGTAGAGATGAGGACAGTAACTGAATTCAAAAAAGCATGGGACCAACACAGAGGATCTCTAAAGGTAAAAAGTGGACTGTTGTAGTTGTTGTTATGGAAGGACAGACTAGATAGGCCATGTGGTCTTTTTCTGTCATCATGTTTCTATGTTTCTATGTTAACCAAAATGATAACGGAGAAGCAACAATTCCCTTATGGGGGAAGGCTAAAGAGGATAGGGCTCTTCAGTTTGGAGAAGAGACACCTGAGGGGACACAAGTCTATAAAATCCTGAGTGGACAGGAACAGGCGAAAATGCTTACTTTTTCAAAAAATATAAAGACTAGCGGGAGGAAATTGTCAAAGCATTGTACAAGTTAGCATACCTGCTAAATGGCTAAAAAGCTGCTAAATATCCCCACAGACCACCAAAGAAATGTCTGTTTAAAATCGGGGTGGTCTGTGGGCAGATCGGGGGCAGTAACAGCTGCCATCCGCTTATCTTACTGGATAGCGGCACTTAGGACTGTAGCAAGCCATAAATCCCTCCCTCTCCCTCACAGGTTTGCCATTTGCCCCATGCCCAGCATCTCCCCATGTTGCCTTACCCCACACCTCCATGTCCAGCTGGCTCCCTGCACTGCCCGCCCTTGCCCTGCAGCCGCTTTTCAAGTTTCCTTGGCGGTGGTGGTGGCCACAGCGGAACGGATATAAAACCAAAAACAAAAAAAGCAGGTCTTTCCGATTTCCTGCTAGCATGCAGGTCTGATCCCTCCCACCTCTGACGTATGCTCGCATCAGAGGAGGGAGGAACAAGACCAGCCATTCAAGCGCAGAATTGCAAAGACCTGCATTTGAATGGTCCCTCCCTTCTCTGAAGTGGGCATACATCAGAGGAGGGAGGGATCAGACCTGCATGCTAGCAGCAAATCGGAAAGACACACTTTTTTTGTTTTTCTTTTTTCCATTTGCTGTCTGCTGATGCCAAGGAAACATGGAGGGGGGGGGAGAGCTGGGTCCGGAATATGCTCCCCTATTTCTTTGTGCGCTGTGTGACCGCACCACTCGCACATGGCTAGGTACGGCGCTGGCGGTACTGGTGTCCGGCCAACCCAGATATTCAGCAGCGAAAACCGGATAAGTATCAAAGGGCTGACCATCTTGTTTTAATTAAAGCGGCGGCGGCTAGCTGCTTTATTTATCCTGGTCACCGCTGCTGAGTTATGCCCCTAAGGGTCATACCATGAAGTTACGAAGTAATACCTTTAAAACAAACAGGAGAAAATATTTGTTCTCTCTGTGAATAATGAAGCGCTGGAATTCACTGCCTAGGATGTAGTGAAAAAGAGACCTATTCCCACTGAAGTTTACACTGCCAAACCACTATGTTTTTGTCTCTGTGGGGAATGAACCTCTACCTCAGACCATGTCCATTTTAATCATAATATGCAGTAAAATTGCTAAAAAAAAAGAATCTTGCAATCTGTCTAATCGTGAAGCAAAACACGTCTTCCACACCTCAAAAATGACACGGGGTACTACACAGCACTGCGTTTCAGGTCTATCATCACTCCAAAGACTGCATCAGGCAAACATCCCCATCTAGTCCGGAAGATCGTGAAAGGACAAATTCTCACATCGAAACTGTCTTTTGAAAAAAGCTGGCGTCTGACGTCACACCATGTCTATTGATTACTGCAAAAGCCAATGGCAAGGTGAAAACAATGCAGACACCTGACCACTACAGCTCCATTCATAAAAGGCTGTGCCAATCAAGTTCTAGATTTAAACCCAATGGAGATACAGATTGTAAAGTGAAAATCCATCGCTGTTCACGCAATTGAAGCATAGTCTTGTGATCTCCACCCATGATGAGCGGTGGAATCCAATCCAGTATACACCACTTAAACTGAGAAAAAGAGTGGTTAACCTGTATAATGTGTTGGACCACAGGGGCAGATAATGTCCTAGTATGGAGACGGGATGCATGCTCAGCCAAGCGTTTTTTAAAGGGGCAAATGGAATGGCCCACATATTAAGTTCACATGGGCATATAGCGTAGTTACTCACCTGTAACAGGTGATCTCCGGGAACAGCAGGAATTAAGTCTTCACATATGGGTATCATCGGTACCGACGGAGTCTGCGCAGGAACGCTCCCCAGCGTCCAATAGGAAAGCTTTTGGGAGCATCCCACAGCGTCTGCGTGCTGCCTTCCCGCCTTTCCAACTCTCCTTCGTCAGTTGAGTTTATAGCTAAGACAAAAAGGAGAGAAGGAGAGAAAGTGAGAGAGAGACAACTCCTAGGGGAGGCGGGTGGGTTGTGAAGACTTAATTCCTGCTGTTCCCGGAGATCTCCTGTTACAGGTGAGTAACTACGCTATCTCCAGGAACAAGCAGGAATGTAGTCTTCACATATGGGGACTCCCCAGCTGAGAGATGCCAGGTGGATGACTCTAGCAAGTTGCGAACCTCTGGTGAGATGGTTCATTCTTCCTCCCATGGATCTCTGGCATCGAAAACCCGGGACGGTGGGTAGGAGTTGTACTAAGTCTGAAAGAGATGCTGTAGAACAGCCTGTCCAAACGAGGCATCCTGATGGGAGTCCTTGTCTAAACAATAATGGGCTGTAAAGGTGCGTACTGAAGCCCAGGTGGCTGCTCTACAGATGTCGTCAATGGACACTGAACAGGATTAGCCATGGAGGTTGCCATTGCTCTCACATTGTGAGCTGTGACATGGCCTTCGAGAGAAAGTCCCTTACTCTCGTATGCAAAGGATAGGCAATTTGAAATCCAACTAGAGAGAGTTCTTTTGGAAACTGTAAGCCCCAAATGACTAGAATCAAAAGCAATGAAAAGCTGAGAAGATTTTCTATGCTTCTTAGTTCTCTGAAGGTAAAAAGTCAAGGCTCTTTTACAATCCAAGGTATGAAGGTTCCTTTCTGCATTAGAGGCATGAGGCCTAGGAAAGAATACAGAAAGGTAAACTACTTGGTTTAAATGAAAAGGTGAAACCACCTTTGGCATGAAGTGAGGATGAGTCCTAAGAACTACCTTATCATGGTGAAATCTTGTATAAGGAGGATCAGCCATGGAGGCCTGCAACTCACTGATGTGTCTTGCAGAAGTGAGAGCAACTAGGAAGATGATTTTCCAGGAAAGAAACTTCAGGTCCGTAGTGGCTAAGGGCTCAAAGGGCAGTTTCATAAGCTGCCTGAGAACAAGATTAAGATCCCATGCCACCTGTGGCGGCTTAATGGGAGATTTTGTTAAGAGTAGACCTCTCATAAATCTTGCTACGAGTGGATGAGAGGAGATAAGTTGTCCATCTAATGGTCTGCAGGAAGCATCAATGGCACTAAGATGAACGCTTATTGAATTGGTTTTAAGACCAGAATTTGATAAATGGAGGAGATATTCTAGTAGTGATTCCACAGGCACCGAAAGGGGGGTAGGTCCCCTTTGAGATCACCATACAGAGAATCTTTTCCACTTGAAGGCATAGGATCACCTTGTGGAGGGTTTTCTAGAAGCCACAAGGATATCCTTTACCTGTGGAGAAAGGCTGATATCCCGGAATCCTAGTCTTTCAGCAACCAAGCCCTGAGGTGCAGGACTGGGGGTTCGGGTGCAGTAGAGTCCCATTCTCTTGGGAAAGAAGATCTGGAGCATATCCCAACTCCAAAGGTGTAGCTTGAGAGAGACGTAGAAGCAGAGGATACCACATTTGCCGTGGCCAACATGGAGCTATGAGTATCATATGACCTCTGTCTCTCTGAAGCTTGAACAACATTTTGGGAATGAAGGGAATGGGTGGGAAGGCATAGAAGAAGTGTCGACCCCAGTGGAGGAGGAAAGCATCCCTTGCCTGACAGTTTTGAGCCGGAATTCTGGAACAGAATCAGGGAAGTTTGGCATTCTGTGGATTTGCAAAGAGGTCTATATCTGGGGTTCCCCAGATTCGGAACACTCGAGCAAGTTGGTCTGAGTGAAGAGATCATTCGTGTGGCAGCAATATTTTGACTGAGTTTGTCTGCCCAAAGATTTTGAATGCTCGGAAGATATACCACTAGGAAGTGGATTTGAAGCTCTCTGGCGAGGGCCCACAGTTGCAAAGCTCCATTGCATAATGACAGAGAGCCCGTTCCGCCCTGCTTGTTCACATAGAACATTTATTTATTTATTTATTTATTTATTTACATTCTCTTATATACCGCACTATTCGGCATCAGCGCGGTTTACATGGAACAGAAACGCTCAGTACAGTCAACATGTATGAGTTTACAGATAACAGGGCAAGTAACTTAGATAACAGGGTAAACTATTTACAAAAACTTGCTACATAAGCTTGTAAACTATTTACAAATATTGCTACATAAGGTTGTATGATCATGAATTCTATAGAAACAAATGCACCACTAAGGGTTAGAGAATCTTTCTTGGCATGTTGTTGGGAAACCATATATTTGCTTAGTGGGTTGCAACTCTGTCTCGGTGGGTGAGGTTGGGTTCTATGAGGTACTTATTGAAAAGATGGTACTTGAGGGCTTTCCTAAACTGCGTAAGGCCCTTAATAGCCCGGATATCTGGAGGTAATGCGTTCCAGCATCTTGGTGCGCTGATACTAAACGCCCTGTTGGCTGTAGATGAAGTGCAAACTGTTAATGCTTTCGGGACTTTTAGGGTGTTTGTAGCTGTGGATCTCCTGCTCTATTAGGAGATATGGTATGGATGAGGGCCATTATTGATTCAGGGGAGAGCTTGTTAATAGCTTTAAAAGTGAGTAACAGAGTCTTAAAAAACGATTCTAGCCTGGAAAGGTTGCCAATGTAATTGTATCAACAGAGGTGTCACGTGG
The DNA here is from genome assembly GCA_033557465.1 of Ichthyophis bannanicus. NCBI lineage: Eukaryota > Metazoa > Chordata > Amphibia > Gymnophiona > Ichthyophiidae > Ichthyophis > Ichthyophis bannanicus. Next base: position 614,320,272 of record CM066031.1, on the reverse strand, counting down.
TCGCTTCTGGGGGCTCCATGGATGACCCTTGCTGCAGCGTTCATGGCGAGCTGCAGCGGGTGTAGGGTGGATAGGGGCAGGCCTTGAAGGATGGCATTGGCGTAATCAAAATGAGGTATGATCAATGCCTTGAATATAGTACTGAAGAAATTTGGTTCCATCATAGATAGTAAATTCCTAAGTGAGCGGATATTGTAGTATACTGCTCTGAATTTGTTAAATATGTGGGCTTTCATGTCTTGTCTCTTATCCAAGGTGACTCCCAGGTAGCGTATTGATGGTTTAGTTTGTAGCTCTGCTTCTTTTACTTTAAGTAATTGTGGTGGTGTGAAGTTAGTGTTCCTAGTAATGAAGAGTACTTCCGTTTTCTTATGTTGTATTCGGAGGTTTTGGGAGAGAAGCCAGTCAGATATTGCGTTGAAGCAACTCGTCAGTGGAGAGAGGTCCAGATGTTCCGTAGAGAAGGGTATGTACAGCAGGACATCATCAGCGTATAACATGCAGTCGACATTGAAGGATCGGATGATCTTGCAAATTGGCTGCATGTAAATGTTAAACAAGAGGGCCGAAAGGGAAGAACCTTGTGGGACTCCCTGGCTTTGGTGGAAAGGTTCTGATGTCATCCCTCCAGAACGCACATGCTGCCATCTTCCAGACAGGTAAGATCTGCACCAATCAAGCGCTCTACCAGTAATTCCTTTCTCAAATAGTCGACCTAAGAGAAGCTCATGACTTACTGAGTCAAAAGCTGCAGCGATGTCCAGAAAGATGAGAGCAAATCCTTGACGGATGTCATCAATGCCAGTGATTATCCTGCAGAAGAGGGTGGTAAGAAGGGTTTCCACTCCGTGGGATTCCCTAAAACCATGTTGGCAGGGGTCTAATGGTGAGGCAATGTCGACATGATCTTGTAGTTGTCGTTGTACCTCTTTTTCGATGATCTTCGCAAGTAACGGAATACTGGATATAGGTCTATATGAATCCACTTTTTGGGGGTCGAGTTTGCAGTTTTTCAAAAGAGGTCTGATAGAGGTGTGCTTAAGAGCGGAGGGGAAGGAACCTGTTGTGAAGGAGAGGTTCATTATATTGGATAGTATTGGGCTGAAGTGGCTGCGGAGCTCCTTAATCCAGAAGGCTGGGCATGGGTCAGACTGAGATGTGGTGGTGTTAAGGGCCATAATCGTGTCTTCAATTCCTTTTTTGGTAGGGGTAGAGAATATGGTTAGAGCTGTGGGGCCGTCTCGTTCAGGGGTGGTGGTTGTAGTCGAGATGTTGATAATCCGGCATATCTTGGATTGTGCATAGTTAGCAAAATCTTGTGGGTGAATTTCAAATTGCGGTCCGGGGGTTGGTTCCTTTGATAGAGTCTTGACTAGGTCAAAAAGATCATGGGGTTTATTAAGTGATCTCTTTAAGGTCTCTGAGTAGTATTGTTTCATTGCATCAGTGGTTGCCTTGCGGTGAGCAGCCAGATGACAGTTGTATGCAGTCTGGTCAATTGAAGAGTGGGATCGGCGCCAGCGCTTCTCGAGTTTCCGTTAATTGGGTAAGAGAGGCTCTAAGATCGGCTGTGTACCATGGAGCGTTCATTCTTTTCCTTGGGGGTTTGTTAGTTGGTGTGCGTAGGGCGATTGCACTAAGGCACTTGTTCCAGTGAGTAATCAGGTCGTCAAGGTTCATGGTGGTTTTGCTAATGAGTTGTTGCGTTTCCATGAGGATAAGGTCTCTGTTGAAAGGCTTGAAACATCGGAGTGAAGTCTTGTAGTGTTGCTTGGTATCTTATTGAACTTTGAATCAGTTTTGTGTGAAGGGATCTGGAGGATGATCAGTTTGTGATCTGACCATGGAACAGGAGTTATGGACGTTATCGGGTCATGTGATGTGTTTAAGAGATATCTGAGGGGCGAATACTAGGTCCAGAATATTTCCCTTAGTATGGGTAGGTTCCTTCACTAATTGTTTGAAGCCGAGATTTGTAAGGGCATCAAGGAAGGATAACACTTGATTGTCCTGCAGTGTTGGCAGGTTGAAATCACCTAGGATCCAGTTTGGGATGTTTGGGTTATGCGTGTTGGAGGCGAGGTCAATTATTGCAGCAAGATCATCCGGAGAAGCTGAAGGTGCTCTGTAGAGCAGGTTGATTGAGCAGCGTTTGTTGGATATGGTGACGGTTTCAAGGTGATTAGCGTTGGTGGCGTCAACCGTCTGGAAGTGGAGATCTGTTCTGGTGATGATGAGCACCCCTCCTCCTCTTTTGTCTCGTCTATGACTTGTGTGAGCTGTGAAGTTCGGCTACTTGATTGTCGGTTTGAACCAGGACTGTCTCGTAGCTGAGCTGGGCCTGGAATACTCGAAGAGCAGGAAATATGGCTCTGAGTTCTAGGAGGTTTATGTGAAGACAAGCCTCCTGTGGGGTCCAGAGACCCTGAGTCGAGAGATCGTGCAAGTGAGCTCCCCAACCCAACTTGGATGCATCTGTTGTTAGGGTGGCTTGGCATAGGGGCTGTTGGAAAGGAGAAAATATGAGAAGGTTTTCCAGGGATTGCCACCATTGGAGGGAAGAAATGAGACGTGTGGAGTTTCTGATTTTGTCCGATAGGCGACCCGAGGCCTGTGTCCACTGAGAGGATAGGGTCCACTGGGCTGCTCGCATATGAAGGCGAGCATAGGGAACCACATGGACAGTGGATGCCATATGCCCCCAGGAACTGAAGCATTTCCCGAGCAGTCAAGAAGACCTTCAGAGCTACTTGGGATGCCAGCTTGGGTGAGATGAGATTTTAGGAGGTTTATGACCAGTCCCAAATACCGAAGGATTCGCAGAGTGCGAGAAGAGAAAGAGCGAAGCTGGCTTCTGGAGCTGTTGGTGCTCGAATGAGCCAGTTGTCAAAGTACGGGAAGATGAATATTCCCAGAGTTCTCAGGAATGCTGCTACTACTGCCATGCATTTTGTGAAGACTCTTGGGGCAGAAGCCAGACCGAAGAGAAGAACCCTGTATTGGAAGTGTCTTCTCTGGAAAAGGAATCGAAGGAATTTCCTGTGATCTGTATGGATGAGAATATGAGTATATGCATCCTTCAGATCTAGAGAACAAAGCCAGTCCTGACTCTGAAGATATGGCAGGAGTGTTCCGAGGGAGATCATTTTGAATTTTTCTCGGAACAGATACCTGTTGAATTCTCTGAGGTCCAGAACAGGCCTGTGTCCCCCTGTTTTCTTGGGAATGAGAAAATATGGGGAGTAGAATCCCATCCCCTGTTGGGGTATGGGTACTTCTTCTATTGCTCCTTGAGCAAGAAGTGATGTGACCTCCTGACCCAAGAGATTGGTGACAGGGACCTGAGAATTGAACTGCTTTATGATTGTATGAGGGGGCATGCTGTGAAAGTGAAGTCTGTACCCCTCTCGTACAATGGACAGAGTCCAGTTTTCTGATGTTATTTGTTGCCATCTGCTGGCAAAATGGCATAACCTTCCTGGAATGGTGAGGGGTTCTGGACCTTTCAGGGGCAGAAAGACTAAGTTCTCTAGGAAAGAGTCAAAGCCCCTGAGGAGGCTGAGCTTGTGGAGCCGATTGAGTTCTTGGAACTTGTGGCTTCCGCTGTTGTCTGTTCTGTTGCTGCCCCTTTTGGGGAACATGAACTGGGCAGTAAGCATGATGGGTGTAAGATGGGTAAAACCTCTTTTTCTTGTTGAAAAAGGGTTTCTTGGTTGACTTTTTCTTTGTTGGGTTGGCTGTAGACTGATAGTCTGTTCAAGGTAGTATTTTCAGATTCAATCTGATTGGCCTTGTCTTGCCAATCCTTGCCAAAAAGATTTTCTCCTGTGCAAGGGATGTTTCCCAGTTTATCTTGCACCCATTGTTCTAAGTCTGATGCCTGAAGCCAGGCAATACGACGTGCACTGATTGAAACAGCAGAAGTTCTGCTAATACATTCAAAGCAATCAAACATTGCATGGTTCACAAACTTCGAGATATCCTGGGCGTGTTTGACCAGAGTAAGAAAATCCCCTCTTTTGTCCTCAGGAAGAAGAGGGCTCATGAGCTCCAAGACTCCTGTAACTTCTTTGAGGAACATTCCCATATAGAGGATGTAACAGCTGATCCTGGCTGCCAACATGGAGGAATGGAAGCATCGATGCCCAAAGGCATGAAGTGTCCTCGACTCACGGCCCAGTGGACTGGAGGAATGCATTTTAGCACTCTTAATCCTAGGCATTGCAGATTCCACTACCATTGAATGGTGTGGTAACTGAGTCTTTTGAAAACCAGGACAGCTTGGAACTCGATACATGGTATCGAGTCGTCGGGAGTGTGGAGACACCGTTAAAGGGGTTTCCCACATTCTTAACATAAGATCCTGCAAGATCCTATGAATGGGCAGGTAGCTGCCTCTTTAGGAGCCTTAGGGTATTGAAGAATTTCTAATTCTTCTGCTCTGGGTTCCTTTTCTGGAGTCACCGTGATTGCAAGACCTCGAGCTACATCACATATGAAATCCTGGAAGAACATGTCTTCTGGAGGAGACATTCTGCATTGAGGAGAAGGAGATGGATCCTCTGGAAGGATTGCTCTAGTACCGGCAGAGTCATCAGAGTCATCGGAATTGGAGGATTCGAAATATCTCTGCGCCGGGTGTTCCTGCAACGCTCAGTACCGGTACGGCTCGAAGTCGGTATCGGGGCGTCTCGGTACCTGAGATAAACTCAAGGCTCGGCATGGGGGGGAAGCATACCTGCCGAAGCAGGTGCACTCGGTACCAGCACCGATGTCAGTACTGATACCTGTTGAACCGTCTGTAGCAGCCTTAGCGGTACCAAAGCTGCTAAGAGAGCCGCTAGACTGCGTTTCATAGCGAGGATTCTCTGATCCATCGCTCCCGCCGATGCCTGGGTGTTGATACCAGTGGAAGCGGCTACGACCCCAGAACATGGCACCAGTAGTTCTGCAGAGGTTGAAGCCTCTGGAACATTCTGGAGCCCCATTAATGCTTTGGAGACCGAGGCCTCCCACTGGGGCTGTTTTGCCAGTGAACTTTCCTCGAGGGCAACGTCAGTGGCATCTTGATACTTAGAAGAAGATCTACCTTTTGAGGACTGGCCAGTCTTAGAAGACTTAGGTTTAGTTACCTGAGATCCATGGGAGGAAGATTTATTTTATTTAGCTTATTTATTTATTTAGCTGTATTTATATTCCGCTTTTCACCGGGTCAAAGCGGTCAATTGGGGGATACATTTAACACGAGGGGATATGACACACATACGTTAATACTTACAGGGAACATGGGCAATGGAGGGTTAAGTGGCTTGCCCAAGACCACAAGGAGTGCCTATAGGACTAGAAATCCCAGTCCCTCCGGCCTGAGATTGCTGTCCCCAGGTGGGACTTGAACCCCCAGCCCTCCGGCCTGAAGTACCTTGTCCTAACCACTAGACCACTAGATGAAGCCCTGGAAGACGTCGATGCAATGGACATCGTATCAGCGGCAAAAAGGGTACCGAGATTTGCAGCTCTATTCTGCAGGCCCCTCTTGGTCATCTTTCTGCAGGAGAGACACTCCGATGGAGAATGGTCAGGACCTAAACATTTAAGACACCATTCACAGATATCAGTGACGGATATGGTACCACCACATTTAGAACATTTCTTAAAACCACTAGCTGGTTTTTCCATGTTTGAAGAAAAAATGGGCCTAGTGCCCAAAATGGTGCCTAACCCCAAGAGGGGAAAGGCTCCTAAGGAAAAGATTTACAGAAGCTAGGTTTTTGGGGGGTTTTTAAGAGAAGAAAAGAGAACCGGCGGTACTGGTAGGCGTTGAGTGAAGACAGACGCAACCACAAAAAAACAAAAGAAGAAGAAGAATTTTTCTGCGGTGACAGGTTATACGTCCTGTCGGCTCCGTGGAAAATGAAGATCTGATGAAGGAGAGTTGGAAAGGCGGGAAGGCAGCACGCAGGCGCTGTGGGATGCTCCCAAAAGCTTTCCTATTGTATGCTGGGGAGCGTTCCCGCGCAGGCTCCGTCAGTACCAACGATACCCATATGTGAAAACTACATTCCTGCTTGTTCCTGGACAGCAAGTAGTGTAATGTTGTGCATGCCATTCTTTGTGGGATGCGGTGTCTAACCATAGTTCACCCTTCAAAGTGCCCGAGCAAAATGAAAACTCCCCACAAGGGAAATGGCCCTTATGTTCCAGGCTAAACCCTGAGATTCTTATCTCTGATGTATGAAATAGACAGAGGATTCTGAAAGCAGGCATGTACATTAAGAACTTGTCAAAATTTACGTTAAATTTTGATGACCTGAGTCAACCAGTCACTAAAAGGTATAATGCCCACAATCTTGTCAAGAGTGGTAATTGATTGGTGTTGATATTGAGCAGACAAGTACCACTCTTTATGGTTGTTCAATGCCCGCTTGTATGCCCTTCGAACAATAGCATATGGATAACTCCAGGCATACAGCCGCTGGCTCAACTCAGAAGCATGAATTTTAAAATCCTCCATGGTAGAACAGATTCTTCTGATACGCAAAAACTGTCCATAAGATAAGCCACATTTTAGGGTCAATGGATGAAAACTCTGATAATATCGCATTGCACGGGCTTCCTGTACAACATGGTGAGTAATTTGGTCCCTTGACAAACAATGGTGACATTTAAAAATTCAAAAGTGGCCAAATGATATTTAGCTGTAAACTTTATAGACTCTTCTTGAGTATTTAACCAGTCAATAAATAGATGTAGTTCAGATAATGGACCACACTTCACAAAAAAGATGTCATCCAGAAACCGACACCACAGTAGAACCATCTGAAACCAGTGAGAGGGATATGCTTCAATTGTGGTCAGGTATCTGAATTGTTGCTTTCACCTTCCAATTGGCTTCTGCAGTAACTAACAGTCATAGTGCGACGTCAGACTCCGTTTTTTTTCAGAAGACCGTTTCTCCGTGAGAATTTGTCCTTTCACAATCTTCCGGACTTGATGGGGATGTTTGCCTGACACAGGGTCTTTGGAGTGATGATAGACCCGAAACACAGTGCTATGTCATACCCCGTGTCATTTTTGAGTTGTAGAAGACGTGTTTTGCTTCATGACTGGACAGATTATAAGCTAAGTGCTTGCTTGCTTTCTGTTGAGCAATTTTACTGCATTTTATGATTAAAATGGACGTGGTCTGAGGTTCATTCCTCAACAGACATTAGTCCGACAAAAAACATATTAGTTTGGCAGCGTAAACCTCAATGGGAATAGGTCTCTTTTTGGCAATACTTCAGAGGCTAGACCTTCTTCTTCTTTTTTGCCATATGGGATATTTTCATGTGGTAGGATGTAGTAAAAGCGGTTTGCATAAGTGGTTTAAAAAAAGTTTGGACAAGTTCCTGGAGGAACAGTCCATAAACTGTTATAAAGGTAGACTTGGGAAAGCCATTGTTTATCCCTAGAGGTAGGCAGCATGGAATCTTGCTACTTTTGAGGAGCCTACCAGGTATTTTTGACCTGGATCTGCCACGTTGGAAACAGGATACCAAGTTTTCATGGACCAGCAGTCTGGCCCATTATGGCAATTCTTAGGTTCTTATGCTGATTTTTACCTAGGGTTTGTGCCAGTGACTGAGGGGGAACTGAACTTGTTAAAAGCTATGTACAAAAGAGTTATATCTCTCAGCTCCTTTTTGAAAATACAGCACTTATGCACATAAGTGTCGACGTTTACATGTCTAGGTTGAAAAAAATCAACTCCTCCATTGGTAAATGTCATCACTTAAGCAAAGCCTCGAGTGATTCCACTCCTTTAATTTCTTACTAAACTGCTCCCACTGGACATATCGGCACTTGGATGTGCATTCCCATGCACTCTTACATGTATTTTACAAAATGCTCCTCATTCAGCATAATCTGTAGCAAAATAGAAGGAAAAGTGTGAACATCTTGACTTGAACATCCCATGTCCCACCTACAGTAGATGCCTTCTGCAAAATTCATCTTCATGCTTACTGTAGCCATATTACTTGTATAAATGTTTCATTCTGTTCCTGTGATGATGTATTTAAATACATGGACTATCATAATAATGGCAACTTATTATTACTATTAGTTGATAGTAGTAGCAATACTACTACTACTACTGTTTTACTGGCTGTCATTTGTATAGTGTTACAAGGTGTACACAGCACTGTACAGAGACATGTAAGAGCTGACAGTCTAGTCAAGACCGACAACACAACAACTGGAGACTAGGCTATATCTAGGGGAATGGTGAGAAAACACATAGGAAGTGAATGGGAGACTTAGGGGATCAGGATACAAAAGCAGTCACAAAGAAGTGAGTTTTTAGCCTGGATGGCGCCTGATGTAATATAAAATAAGCATTAAAATCAGTGTCCCAGTGGGTACAGGTAAACGGAGCTCACTCTGAGGAGGAGGAGGTTACCAGTGATGTGCCGCTGGGATCTGTCTTTGTTCCAATTTCTTTTTATTATAAGGAGGGATCTTGCAAAGCTTGAATAATGGTTGAAAATTTGGCAGTTGAGATTTAACACTAAAAAAATGAAGGGTCATGCATTTGGGCTGAAAAAATCCAAGTGAGCGGTACAGTATAGGGGGTGAAGTACTTTTGTCCATGAAAGAAGAGCAAGACCTGGGCGTGATTGTTTCTGATGATCTTAAAGTGACTAAACAGGTAGAAAAGGCAACAACAAAAGCCAGAAGGATGCTTGAGTACATAGGGAGAGGAATGGCCATCAGGAAAGAGGAGGTGATAGTGCCTCTGTATAAGTCTTTGGTGTGACCTCATTTAGAGTACCATGTGCAATTCTGGAGACCATACCTTCAAAAGGATATAAACAGGATGGAGTCAGTATAGAGGGTGGCTACCAAAACGGTCAGTGGGCTTCATCATAAGGCATATGGGACAGACTTAAAGATCTCAATATTTATACTTTGGAGGAAAGGTGGGAAAGGGGCAATATGATAGAGACATTTAAATACCTCCGTGGCATAAATGTACAGGGGGAGAACATCTTTCAATTGCAAGACAGCCTGCAAAGCACAGTTACTTACCTGTAACAGGTGATCTCTGGGAACAGCAGGAATAAGTCTTTACATATGGGTACGTCGGTACCGACGGAGCCTGTGCGGGAACGCTTCCCAGCGTCCAATCAAAAAGGTTTTGGAAGCATCCCACCACGCCTGCGTGCTGCCTTCCCGCCTTTCCCAACTGCCTCTCCTCAGTTAAGTTTTAAAGCTGAGACAAAGAGAGAGAGAGAGAGAAGGGAAAAATAGAGATAGAGAATACAACTCCTAGGGGAGGTGGGTGGGTTGTGAAGACTTATTCCTGCTGTTCCCAGAGATCACCTGTTACAGGTAAGTAACTGTGCTATCTCCAGGAACAAGCAGGAATGAGTCTTCACATATGGGGACTCCCAAGCTAAGATGCCTGGAGTCCCAGCATGTTATGGATTGGAACATGCTACACCTCATATGGCCAAGCATCCTCAGGATGGAGGGAAGGAGTTGAAACAGAAAGGTGCTGTAAAAGACAGCTAACCTAGCATAGGACTGCAGACAAGAAGTCCTTGTGTGGATGACAATTATCATCAAATATATTGAAAATGAAATATTGCAGTATGGACCTCCCCTAACAGGATTGGAGAAAAGTAAGGAGGTTCATGAGATCTACTGGGGATCCAGTAGAGGAACCTCAAGGAGGACCTCACTGTGAAGTGGAGGTAATAAACCTGTTGGAGGTCAGAATCCTGAAAGGTGAGAGGAGTGGAGGAGTGGCCTAGTGGTTGGGGCAAAGTACTTTGGGCCGGAAGGTCGGGGGTTCAAATCCCAGTAGAGGACAGCAACCTTGGGCCGGAAGGACTGGGGTTTCTAGTCCCACAGGTGCTCCTTGTGGTCTTGGGCAAGCCACTTAACCCTCCATAGCCCATGTTCCCTGTAAAATAGTTATCTCCAAGTTATAATGCCCTGTTCAATGTAATTTCAGTTTGTTCAATGTAAACCGCACTGATGCAGAATAGCGCGGTATATAAGAGAATGTAAAATAAATAAAATAAATAAATAAATAAAATAACCCCAGGGATCAACTGGGGTAGTACAAAGACGGTAGGCTTTCAGCGGAAGGCTTTATGGAAAAAGTCCAAACTCTTTTGGCTGCAGAGTGGCTCACTCTTAGGAGCAAAAAGAGGAAAAGGCTGACTGATTTGGACAAACCGGCCTAGTCCTTGTGGGAAGAAGGGGTATGGAAAAAACCTTGTATCACAAAAAGAAAGGACAGGTGTCTGAGGCGTTAGAGCCTCAGAGTAACTGAAGATCCGCAATGTCTTTCCTAAGTGGTGGTAGCTAGGAAAGATACTGGAACATGGAGAGCTTCAGGGGTACCTAACCTTTAAGGTTATGGTAGAAAAGTTGTTAACTACCACAGGAGTGGTTGTGTGTGTAGCACCCCAAACATGCTGGAACAGCATGGGTATGGGTAGAGCCCAACTGTCAGAATCATTTAGAGACATATATATCTATATGAGCATAGACAGTCAGATAGATAAGTATGTAAATACATATCTACCTATAATAAATATCTCGATAAATATATATATATATATACATAGACATATAGATATATACATAGACATATAAGAATATATATCTATAGTGAGATATAGAAGGGCAAAACATATACACACACAAATGACAGACATATATATCTATAGATATATATATAGATATAGATATAAGTATATAGGCCTATATATAGGTGTCTGCAATTAAGCAGACAGAGATATGCCTATAGAAAGTATATTCACATAGGAGATGTGAAGAGGAAAGATTCATCTAATAACAACCTACTTGAGAAGATATATAGAGAATCTATTCCCCCTGGTTATGATGGAAGGAGTCAGGGGAAAAATCTCCCTGACAAGAAACAGACTAGATTGCTGCAAGAATGCTAGCCAGTGAAATAACCAGGATGGTTACGTGAAAAGCAGAGGATAATATCAGTCTACAGGCAGCAAGTCCTCCAGAACTCTAGCATGGTAAATGGACAGAAGACGCATAGGAATGAGATACCATGTTGACCTACTTGAGGGGCAAAAAGGGTATCATGCGTTCTTTAGCTAAATATGCGCTGTCCATGAAGGATTAGGATACCATGAGGACGAGCTGCAAGGAAAAAGAGAGCATATTCCCGGTGGGAATCCTGAGGACCAAACGAGGGAATTGAACAACTCTTTAAGCTTTCACGTAAGAGAAGGCCCATGTCCTTTGTTTTAAAAAGGAGATAGTAGGGTAGGAAGAACCCTTCCAGTCATGAGGGGCATGACTGAGGGAGCCTTTTCCAAACATTTAGGACAGCTGTTTGAGAAAATCCTAATGCTCTCTAGCAATGTTCCCTCTAATTTTCTGTAGGCTGTGTGCGCATAAAATATCAGCTGTGTGCAGCTTTTGTGCGCCACATAACGACACTCGGAGTTATATACTTTAAAATTTGACTACACGTCAGAATACAGTATGTACACCACATTGATTTTAATCAAATTAAATGAAAATAGACGATTACTAAATGAAGTTGGAAATTTCTAGTAATTACAATCATAACTTTTAAATTTTAAGATGTCTGTGTTGTTTTCTATCAGAATCAGAGCTGTAATTTTTGTGCGCTCTGTTGTAAAGTATGTGCGCTCGCTCGGCGAGGTGTGTGTGCGCGCACACGCGCACAGCTTAGAGGGAACAGTGCTCTCTAGCAAGGGCCCATGGTGGAAAGCTTCTCTGTAGAATTGCAGAGAGCATAATGCAGGAGAATTAGGAGATAGAACTGGCTGCTGGAAAAGCCAGTACCTACGTCAACTATGCTGCCAAACCCAAGGGAAGTGGAGGGAGGTGGCAAGAATAGAAGACAATCCGAGGAGCCTGTAGTGATAAGATTTGCCAAGAAAGCTGAATCCACTGTCTTGGAGTCACTACTAAGGCCAGAAAGAATGTAGTGGAGAACAACTCTGGATGCTTGTGGAGAAGAACCAGTGGTCCAATCACTAGGGCTCCTGCATGGGCAGCTGCTAGTAAGACAGCAGAAAAAATCTTTCTGTTTAAAAACAGAAAGAACAGACAGAACAGGAGTAAGAAAACTCTGGACCTGTCTGATAAGCTGCCCCAAAGCAAAAAAGAAGAAGGAGTTAACTCAGAGAGGAAAACTCCACACTGGAATAGTGACAAAAACTAGAGGGGCTGAAGAAGAAGCCCTCCAGTGTAATAGTACCACTCTTACAGAGGAAATGCTTGATAAGAGGGTAGAGAAGATGGAGCTGAATGGAGACTTACAATGTGGTAAGTCTGTAGAAAGGAAAAATTCATGCTGGTACAGAAAACTATCGTTTGATAGTTGTTAAACCTCTTTCCCTAGCAGGAAGAAGAGGAGAAAGCTGTGACCTATAGGCATGAATATCCTAAGAGCTCGTATAACAGAGAAAAATGGATGTCTTGTGAAAAGAGATCCATGCCTAGAGTTTAGAATGAAAGCAGTGGAAGGCTTCTACTGAGAAGAAACCAACTGCAGGTTCTAAACCCCAAGAAGCACAAAAAATATGTGATTAATCAGAAACCCTGCGGATGCTGGGTTTGCTGAGCCTGATGAGAGTTTGGATTCTTCAGACCAGGGCGATGTTTCCCCTGTTTGGGAACATCTGTATGATGGGCAGAAGATAAATAAAACCTTCTCCCCCTAGGGGAAGAAAGTTTGGTAGGACATTTCCTACCTACTGGGAAAGAAGAAGGTGTAGAACAGCCCTTAGAAACAGGTAAGTCAGTGGACCACTGAGTAACCTGACGTAAAGACTCCTTATTGAAGAGATTTTCTCCAGTGCAAGGAGTATTACCCAGTCTTTGTTGTGCCCATTTGTCTAAGTCTGAAGCTTGGAGCCAGGCTCTACGTCGTGCCCCTATAGCTATAGCAGAAGTCCTGCTAACAGACTCAAATGAGTCTAGGGAAGCACGAGTAAGAAACCAAGAGATATTTTGAATATGACTAAGCAGTGAGGAATAGTCTGCACTCTTGGGTTCTGAAATAAAAGGAGTCAAAAGATGTAATTTCTTTGTGACCTCCTCAAGAGATAGACTCATATAAAAAATATATGAGAGAATTCTTGCTGAAAGCATGGATGTCTGGAAGGTTTGACGTCCAAAGGCATCTAGTGTCTTAGACTCACGACCTGGCGGATAAGAAGAGTGCTTTTTCTTACTCTTCACCTGCCTCATTGCTGATTCCACTACAATGGAATGATGAGGAAGTTGAGTCTTTTGAAACCCTGGAGAGGGAGGCACCTGATATAGGAGATCAGTTGCTCTGGAAGGTGGGGTACCCTTAAAGGTGCTTCCCACATTCCTAGAAGAAGATCCTGCAAGGAATGATGCAAAGGAAGCATTATGTTTTCCTTTGCTTCGGTAGAAACAGGGCCTTGTGTAGGATCATGTCCAGGGATAGAAATGGCAATTGATCTTGCTATATCCAGGAGGAAACTCTGAAAAGAAGGATCTCCAAAGAGAACCTCCCTTGGACAGGTTAGATCTGAGGAACTAGCCTGGGCACCGAAGGATCTGAGTATATAGGAATATAGGATCCTGCACGGTGCAGTATGGGATCCTTAACGGATGGACGCTGGTACTGGAGGTCAGGACCAGCGACAGGCAGTAGCACATCGTCCATGCCAGGTATCGACTCCAAACTTGGTATAGAAGGGAGCGATCCTGTTGAAGAAGCATGGAAGGAGCTGGCCACGATGCCACTGTGGATACCGGTAACGATACCGATACCGGTACCGCTGTCGAAACCGAACCCAACACCGACATCGGAGCAGCAATCAGTGACAGCCCAATCGGTACCGAGGTAACCGAAAGCCTTCGGCAGTCAACCTCGGTACCGAGCGTCCGGTACCAATAGGTGTCGGTACCAAGACGTGTCGGTACCCAGCCTTCCAGACTAGAGATCGATTCCAGACTCAGCATCGAAGGAAGCGAGTCTATGGATGCACGTCTGGAGGGTACCGACGTTGGTGGTAGTATTGGTGCCGGTACCGATACTGGAAAGTCAGTCTGGAACGTATCCAGCGGTCCCGTAGGTACCGAGGATGCCAGACGACGATCCCTGGTGAGGAGTGTTTCGTCCAACACCAGTGCCGATGCCGGGGTATCGGTACCGCTCGAAGCGGATACCACCACCGGGCATGGCTCAGGTATGTTCTGTGAGGGGTGAGCCCCAGGAACAACCTGAAACCCCCACATAGGCTTTGGAGCCCGAAGACTCCTGCCGGGGTTTTGAAGCCAATGGGCCCTCGAGGGCAAGGCCGGAGCCGTCTACATGCTGTGCATGAGACCTACCACTCGAGGGTTGGCTAGTCTTAACAGACTGTTTGTGGGTTACCTGATCCTGTGTAGAAGAAGAAATGGTCAGTGCCCTGAAGTTGGAAGGGAACCTCATATCGAGGGAAACCCGATGTTGAAAACCTCTTCTCACAATACTGTTGCCGGAGGGCTCCGGAGGAAAAAGGTCAGGACCCAAACAGGTTAGACACCAATTTTGGGAGTCTAAAACTAAAGTTGTACTGCCACAGTTTGAACATTTCTTGGAGAAAGTGGCTGGCAGTTCCATGAAGGACATGGAGAGGCCTAGAAGGCCTGAAAAACCATAAGACACTCAGAAGAAAAAATATTCCCTTAAAAGGAAAAATTTTACAAGAAAAGAAAAAGAAACACCGGTGGTACCGGTGGCGTCGGGGAAGACAGCCGCGACCACAAGAAAACTAAAGAATTAAAAGAAGAATTTTCTGCGGTGACAGGAGGACGTCCTGCCGGCTCCGCGGAAAAACCAAAACTGAGGAGAGGCAGTTGGGAAAGGCGGGAAGGCAGCACACAGGCGTGGTGGGATGCTTCCGACGTACCCATATGTGAAGACTCATTCCTGCTTGTTCCTGGAGATCATGAGGGTATAGGATGAGAGTGAAAGGGGATAGACTCAAGAGTAATATGCAGAAATATTTCTTTATGGAAGGTGTGTTAGATGCATGGAATAGTCTCCCAATGGAGGTAGTAGAGACGAGGACAGTATCTGAATTCAAGAAAGCATGGGTCAAGCACAGAAGATCTCTAAAGGGAAAAAAAGGGGCTAAAGTAGTTGGTATGGAAGGGAAAACTGAATAGGTTGTATTAGTCTTTATCTGCTGCCATGTTTCTATAAGCCCTATTGTTGGATATCTTCTCTGGAGGAATCAAATATGTATGTTTATGTCACTCAGCACAGAAATGGTACAAAAACTGAGTGATAGAAACAAGACATGCCAGAAGACGGGTGCTATTAGTGTTTACCGATTAAAAACTAAAATCAGAAACTCTAAATAGGAATTGGTTATGTATTTCTTTATGGTAAATTATTCGTATCCCGTAAAATTACTCCAGATCATCCTATGTGGTGAACACCACACCATCAAGAAAATGTGTATAACATAAGACAAAGCAGACATCTTAACAATCTTACAACAAAAACACAGAGGTTAATAGTCAATTGCCCTTATCCATATAGCAAGTTATGTAGGTCGTTGTGTATAGGTAACTTATCCATATAGCAGCAACAGTTCTATGAGTAAGTGCTGATGAAAGAAACTTTCGGCAGTACTGTCTGAAGACTGTCACTGAATACTCTGTCTGACCACCTCGGTACTAACCAGATAGCGCCAGGGAATTTTAGGGCGGAGTCAGGACAGAGCGAGAAGTTATCCGTACAGGGGCGATATGGATAAGGACCACTGTCCTAAATTGCTATCTGGAAAGCTATTTGTATAGCGGTGCTGAAAACAGTCAAACATACGGATAGTGGCAGACACTCACAGCATTACGTGGTTATTTAGCGCTGGCCACTATACAGATACTGGCCAATGTTTAAAAAAAACGCCGACTGCCACAGCTAAATATTGGCCTGACAGAGTAGTTATTAATATAAAGAAAAATAAGTATATTCATATCCAGAAATGTCAAAATCATCAAATGTCAGAGCTAAAAACATATGATACAAAAGTTTCTAAAAAGGGCAGACTTTACTTGTTTTCTGATCTTAAGGAAATTATCCATATATCTCACATATTTTGGTAGCAAGTTTCACTCTACAGTGCTGAATGAAATTCCTTACCTGCCAGATTTGTTCTTCGCTCAACGAAGTCAGCTGATCACTCTTCAGGACGTCTCGAAGAAGCCGATATGGGAGAGCCAGCATTTCCTCTGGGTGACCCTTCAGTAATTCTGACAGATGTTTTACTAAAAAGTCCACTACAGCCGTCTCCAGCAATGTGAGGTTAAAGAGGTCAGCAAGTTTGTAGAGATCCAAGTAATTAAAGCTATTTAATTCCTAGACAGGTGAAAAAAAAATTACAGAAACAATGCAGATAAAGTAGAAAAACTAAATGTTAATGACAAATATCCTTTGAGATAAAATTGTTAATAAGCCTTCTTTAGAAAGTAAGCCCTATCTAGTCTCCCTTGAAAATGATGGGAAATTGGTTTTGCAATGAAAATGTTTTATGGACATGTTTACTAAAGGTTAACACAAATGAACAAATATTAATGCACGTTGAATGCACCACGGCCCTTTTGTTTCTATGGCTAAAGTAGCACTTAACATGCACTCATGTTCATTAAGGCACATTAACCTTTAGCAAACATACGACTTGGTTTCATTAATTTGTTATTACATTTTGGTTCTTGTTTGTTTCATTTTTTTTTCAAATGAAATAAAATACAACCTAAAGGAAAGGCAAACTGAATGTTCTCACCCACCCTCAATGTAAAATACGAGCGCTTCTGCTATGCCCCCTGCCCCCCTCTGCCTCCTTCAGCTCCTTACCGCTACTACCAGCCCCCTTCCTTGCCTTACGCCATCCACAGATTCATCAGGGGTGGGAGTGTCCCCCATGTGCACCTTGTGACGCAGTGGCAACTTCAGAAGCCATGGAAACTGATACTGACCCTCTGGTTGGTTCAGGTATTGCAAGAAAAGACAGGGTTTTCCATTCTCAGCATAACCTACAGGCAACTAATCAGCTCACCTCAGGGGAGGAGAGAACCAGAGCTGTGGATTGGGCACGCCCTAGTAGGAGGCGGGCTTCCCAGAGCAGGGGCCCCTTGTTAAGCAGAGAGAGGGAAGACAGTGGAATGAGTAGGACGAGTGGAAGGAGTAGGACGAGTGGAAGGAGAAGGAATGGAGAAGTGAGCACTACAAATGGAATGAGAAGTGAAGGTGGTTTGAATCCACAAGGGAGAAGGAAAAAGGCATTGGGAAGGCAAGAAGCTCTCTTGAATGCAGAATCCTTTGTCCCTGCTACAGAAATACAGCCCAGCTGCAACAGAAGGGAAACTGATTCAGAACCAGGAGTAAAGCCTAGGTGGTTGGGAGACAACATTTACCCTTGGAGAGAAAGGCACGCTGGCAAGGCATTTTCTGACAAGCCTCATTTTAAGGTACCTGCTGCACTTAATTCCTTTAACAAGTTTTACAAGCCAGAAAGAGGGAATCCTGATTTTAAAGTACAGGATAGTTTCAGGCAATGTGAGAGACGTTGGTTACAGCCTGAAAGCTCTCTAACTAAGCCTAGCTTTTCTCAGCCAGCAGTTCCTGCTTTTAACAAGCAAGCTGACGAGAGGAATTCAGCTAAACTGTTTACAAGAGAATTAGGCTACAGTGATACAGGAGGTCCTACCTTTGAAGCATTCTTTAAGAGCAGAGCTCGTGCAGAGGAACGTGTGATTCCAACACTCCTTAACAGACATAAGTGGGGGAGGGGTGACTCCACCACGGGCACAGAGTGTCTAAACAGGGAGAGCATTGTTTGTTCACCAGAAGCAGATAATTACCTGCCCAAGCAAGGAGAAGGTTCTCCCAGTAGTCCTGCTAGAAGACAGGCAGAACTACTCCTGAATGAATTCAAACAATTTCTAAATAGAAGAGCTGTTTCAGAACAGACTTGCATTCAAGCAGGAAGTAATCCTGAGATAGGAATTCCCACACCGGCTCCAGTCCCCATGATTGATGTTAACCAGCCGATGGACTGCTCGATTGGTCTAATAGATAGAGCTGACAAGAGCCAAGCTTGAATGATTATACCTGATATTTTATTCTGGTTATGTTAACCAAAGATATGTGAAAAGCTTATGAAATGAATACTGTTTGAGCAACTAAAGGAAAGCTTATGAAGCACTGAAATAAGCTGGACTGTATCCTGTTTGCAAGAGAAAAGCAGTATTATTTCTTACCGGAGTATTTGTAAATACAGCACAGAGAAGACACATGGTGTAATGTGCATCCTCAGTGAGGATTAGGCTGAAGCACAGTATTGAAAGCCTGTAATTTGCGTTGTTCTTGATTTGGCTATCCTTCTCACCTGTTCCTGTCCACCAAGGAGCGGGGAAAATAAAATCCTTGTAAATATAAATGTCTTGTTCCCGACTTTCATTGGCCCCCACAACTACATAAGGCCCATCCCTCCTTAACCCTCAAGGTTAGGGAGTGGGTGCAGGGTGACAACCTGTCTCAGCAGTTTCATTTTTCAAAATACTTCCAGCTAACCTGAGGCCGATGCCATTTTCAATAACTGCCAAGAAAAGTTTGAAAAATGGGAACTGTAAAGTGAGACTAACTGTGGATCACTCTTGCCAATGAAAATTCTGCAGATGAAGTAAGACAAAGGTTGAGGCATGAGGGAGATCTGGGTACATATTATCTATGGTAGAATTAGGCAGGTGGGGAGCAGCCCAAGGGCTGCTGCTCTTTGTCCTAGATTTTTTTTTGTTTCATTTCAAATATTGCAATTTTTTTTCTTAAAAAAAATAAACTTCCCATTTTATTTCACATGTAAACATATCCTTATTGGCGAGCTACCTTCCATGATATTCCGATGAGCCTATACACAGTTGAGGCTGCCCAACACTGTTGAGGATGCTTAGGATTGCCTACTGTTCTATTTAGTCTTCTCAGGCAGCAAGTGTGGTTCTAGCAGACTGAAGATGAGAGATTAGCAACTCCTGAGTGTGAAGTTCCCTCCCTGCCACTGACTGTGCAACCTTGACCAAGTCAGAACATACTTTGAACCCCAAAACAGTATTGAAGCAGCTAAAATGCAGGAGTGGGGAAAATGAGAAGCACAGTGGATCATCTTGGAACAAGGAAATGGCCCTTCTAAACACACTTGTGTAGTCTAAACACCTCTGATTTAAATGGGACAGAGACCTGATCAATGATATTGCAAAGGTGGGAAGAAGGGAGAGACGATGATGAGAATGGAAGACATTAGTCTACTTGATGTGCACTGGAGTATCCTATCTACAAATCTGGAAAGAAATAAAAAGATTATGGATGCCTGACAGAACCCATAGAGGAAGGGTTGATGCTGATGAGGATAAGCGGATTTGCTTAAAACATATATCTGTTCTGTGTTCACAAATGAATGCAAGGCAGATCTTCAAACAGGTTTCAGAAGACAGTATGTGTGAGGAGCTACCTGAACTAAAAGTAGACAAAGCAATGGGACTAGATGTGATACATCCAAATGAATTGAAGGAATTTAGGAAGGCTCTGGCATCTCCACTGTCTGATCTTTTCAATTCTACTTTAGGGTCAGGCATGGCCTCAGAAGACTGGAGAAGGGCAGATGTGGTCCCTCTCCACAAAAGTGGAAGTAAGGAGGAGATTGGTTAGTCTGACCTCTATGATGAGTAAATCAATGGAAATGCTGCTTAAACAGAAAATAGTGGTTTCTGGAATCCAATGGATTGCAGGATCTGAGGCAGCATTGTTTTAGCAGAGGTAGGTCTTGTCAGACCAATCTGGCTAATTTCTTTGAGAGCTTGATCAAAGGAGAGCGTTAGATGTGATATTCTTAGATTTCAAAAACCTTTTGACACAATTCTGCAGAGGCAACTTATAAAATAAACTGAGCACCCTTGGGATGTGCCCAGGGAGCTCCAGCCCAATCGGGGCAGTGGGAGGGGCGGAAGCACCCGATTTCGCCACCGCCGGCGTGTCCGGCCTCCCCTGAGCAGAGCACCACATGCCCAGGGAGCTCCAGCCCAATCGGGGCTGTGGGAGGGGCGGAAGCACCCAATCTCGCCGCTGCCGGCATGTCCGGCCTCCCCCGAGCAGAGCATCGCGTGCCCAGGGAGCTCCAGCCCAATCCTAGCTGTGGAAGGGGCAGAGGTTTCCCTATTTGGGTCCCCTCGCCCAGGCGCCCGCCTTCCGGGCCCGCGCCTAAGGGCCACGCCAAAGGGCCCTTTGGCGTGGCCCTTAGGCGTGCTGTAATCGTCTCCCCAATAATAACCCGTCCACCTTCCACCCTACGACAAGCTGCACAGACTGAGTCACCACCAAGCCACCCTGACGGATAAGCAACTCAAGACATTCTGAACAGCATAGCCTACCAGACCCTCTGCCACCTCACTCCCATCTCACTACTTGTAGGTTAACACTTAACACTTGCTGCTTTGCCCGGACAATCCATTCCTGTCTCATTGCTTGTGGGTTAACATTTGCTGCTTTGCCTGGACAATCCATTGCTGCCTCATTGCTTGTAGGTTAACATTTGCTGCTTTGCTTGGACAATCCATTGCTGCCTGATTGCTTGTAGGTTAACATTTTCTGCTTTGCCTGGACATTGCTTGCACTGAACTTGCCTCCCATTGCTTGCATTGAACTTTGCTGCACAGGCTATAGTCTCCCCACTGCCCATCGCTTGTATTTTAACTTATATTGCATAGCGTGTAGGCCCCACTTGTAACTCAACATATACTGCTTAGTGTATAGAATCCTTGGCCACCTAATTGCTTGTAAGTTAACATACACTGCAAGCCCCCACTACTCCTCTTCTATGGCCCCACATCACATTGTTTTTCTCTTCCTTATACTCCCCAACTGCCTCCCCTCCTACCAGCACCCTCACTCCTCTCCCCCCTACTCTCCTTCTACCTTCCTCACTTCTCCCTCCATTCTGTCTTCTAACCTATCATCTGCTCTTGAGCTTCATCACACCCTCCCCCTCATTCAACCAACCCCTCTCTCTTTAAGGCAACCACACCCTTGCATCCGCCATACTGCCTACGCTTTACCCCGCTCTCTACTACTCCTTCTCCTTCTCTCATCAGGTAATATTAACCCCAACCCTGGCCCCCTTCGATTTCTTTCTCACTCTAAGAAGAGCTCCTCACATACCTTATCTAATCTCATCCATATCCCTCTCCGTTCCCCTTCCACCCTCCCTCACTCATGCCCCAATCACTCATCCAGAGATATGAACCCCAACCCTATCCCCCTTAGAGTTCTGTCTCACTCTAAAAAGAGATCCTCACGTAACCTGTCTAATATAGCACAGTTACTTACCTGTAACAGGTGATCTCTGGGAACAGCAGGAATAAGTTTTCAGATATTATGGGTACGTCGGTACCGACGGAGCCTGCGCGGGAACGCTTCCCAGTGTCCAATCAAAGAGCTTTTGGAAGCATCCCACCACGCCTGCGTGCTGCCTTCCCACCTTTCCCAACTGCCTCTCCTCAGTTAAGTTTTAAAGCTGAGACAAAGAGAGAGAGAGAGAAAGGAAAGATAGATAGAGATACAACTCCTGGGGAGGTGGGTGGGTTGTGAAGACTTATTCCTGCTGTTCCCAGAGATCACCTGTTACAGGTAAGTAACTGTGCTATCTCCAGGAACAAGCAGGAATGAGTCTTCACATATGGGACTCCCAAGCTGAGATGCCTGGAGTCCGAGCATGTCATAGGTTGGAACATGCTATACCCCACAACACCAGGCATCCTGAGGATGGAGGGTAGGAGTTGAAGAAAAAAGATGCTGTGGAACAGCTAACCAAGCATAGGACTGCAGGAAAGGAGTCCATGTGTGGATAATGATTGTTATCAAGGATATTGCAAAGAATATTGCAATATGGACCTCCGTTAACAGGATTGCATAGAAGTATGAAGGTTCATGGATCTACTGGGAACCCAGTAGAGGAACCGTAAAGAGGACCTCACTGTAAAGTGGAGGTAATAAACCTGTAGGAAAACAGAGGAGGTCAAAATCCTGAAAGGCAACAGGAACCCCTAGTAGGAGAAACTGGGGTAGTACAAAAACGGTGGGCCTTCAGTGAAAAGCTGTATGGTAAAAACCAAACTCTTTTGGCGGCAGAGTACTCACTCTTGGGAGCAAAAAGAGAAAGGCTAACCGATTTGGACAAACAGGTACAGTCCTTGTGGGGAGAAAGGGTATAGGAACCCCTTGTATCCCAGAAAGAGAGGACAAATGCTGAGGCGTTAAGCCTGTGATGAACTGAAGATCCACAATATCTCTCCTAACTGGGGTAAGCTAGGAGAGATACTAGGTATGGAGAGCTTCAGAGGTACCTAAACCGTTAGGTTATGGTATAAAAATTGTTGAGTACCACAGGAGTGGTTGTGTGTGTAGAAACCCAAACCTGCTGAATAGCAGAGGTATGGGAAAAACCCTTCTGTGAGAAACAGAAGCTATATGAACATAGACAGTGAGATAGATAAGTATGTGGAGACATATCTATCTATAATGGAATATCTCGACAGATACATATATATATATATATATTGTGATAAGAAAGCTTATCATAGCTCAGGAAGGAGCTATAGAAAAGGTGAAGTGACTCTGAACAAGCAACCTGTCAGTTCTGGTAGAAATAAGAAAACAGAATTTTTCCATAAAAGACTACCAGTCCCAGAATGCACCAGGTTTCCAACAGCCATTAGAGGAGCTGAAGTGGGGAAACGTGTGTTCAATCAGGAGGGCTATGAGGTAATCCCTAAGCACTCATCTCAAAGGGCAGGGCCTGATTCAGCACAGCTGCGCTGTGCTAAGGTGGAGCACTCATCAAAGCAGAATAAAGGTAGAGTTTATTCTACAGAGAATTATCCTCATCCTCAGAATCAGCTTGGAGATCCTCAGCTTGGACGTCTTCATCATCTGGAGGATCATCAGAAGCAGAAGCCAGAACGGATGGACAGAGAGGGCAAGAAACCCTTTGGAAGAAAGAAGAGAAAAGTATTTGGGAGGTCTAAAGGAGTCCAGAGCAGTACGTATACTGGGAGACATTCAAAAGGACTGGGGAAAACCAGAGGAGTGGTGCTGCAGAGGGAGACGGCTGCACTTGGAAGGGACCCTAGGACCCGTGCCAGAAGGTATGTGAAGAGAGATCCAGTGTCCAGTGTCCAGGGATCTGGATTGGAAGGCTGGACATAAGAACTGGACTACATACTGGCCAGGCTATTTAGAGAGGAACTCTAACAGCAATGGAAGCTCAGGTATGAACACTGATCTATGCCCTAGCTATAACCTTGAAAGACAGCAGGGAAACAAGTATTCTCCTGAAAGTGCTCCACTGAGAAATTCCTCTGTGCCAATCCATGATATTGAACCCATGATTGTTGAAGAAGGGGGAGGAGTCTTAGATACAGGCTGTGAATATATGGATTGCTCTCTGTCTAAACTCCTTTGGTAATTTTCTGTTACAAAGTACAACAACCATCACAAAGAAATACAAACTTGCTCTTTAATCTACTCAGAAAAGCTCCTGAGTAGAATTTGAGCCACGCAGTAGAAAGCAAGCCAGCTAAGGGGTTTCAGCTGGGTAAATGCTAGCAATTGAGCCTTACCTAATTGCTTGTGAGCTCTGAGGGAATCACTTCTGAGTCTATGTGTGAAGATATAAGAAGTTAACCTGAAAAGAACAGTTTTTCCCTTCTTTGTGGGTTTTGCTTGTTGTTTGAAACACTGCTAAGAAAATATTAGCTAAAGCCTACAGAAAAGACCAGTTTGTTACCAACCAGGTCTTTATTCTTTTGCTTTGATTGCCTGACAAGTTCAACTGTTGTTTTCCTGATTTTGTTTTTCTAAGTTTAACACTGAAAGCAAGTATCCTGTTTTATGTGCTACCAAGCATATCTGTGTTGGGAGAAATAACCCCATAAATAAATATCTTATTGGCTTTACACTCAAGCACAACTAATTATTGTGAGTGGCTGTGTTTGGTGTGAATGGACTGCATTTCCCACAATCCCTTGCAAATCATATTGATATATGCATTTGCCAAGACTGTGAACATTCTCACCCAGGCAGCCGTCTGACAATATATATATACATATATATAGATATATGAATAGACATATAAGAATATATCTATAGTGAGATATGGAAAGGCATAAAATACACACAAAGATAAATCTGAATATGTAGGCCTAAATATGGGTGTCTGTAATTAAACAGACAGATATATGCCTACAGCATGGTATTCACATAGGACATGTGGAGAGGAAAGATTCATCTAAAACAAGAAGGTGCAACCTACTTGAGAAGATATATAGAGAATCTATTCCCCCTGGTTATGATCTGCAAGGATGCTAGCTAGTGAAAAAACCAGGAGGGTTACATGAAAAATAGAGGATAATATCCATCTATAATCAGCAAGCCCGGAGTCGTTCAAGACTCTAGCATGGTAAGTAGACAGAAGACAGAAAAGGATGAGGTACCCTGTTGACCTGCTGAAGGACAAAAGGTATCATGCATTCTTACCATGAGGACGAGCTGCAAGGAGAAAGAGCATATTTCTGATTGGGAATGCCATGGACCAAAGCAGGGAATTTGCAACTCCTTAAGCCCTTAGGTAAGAGAAGGCCTATGTCCTTTATGGCAAAAGGAGACAGCAAAAGAAGGGATAACCTTCTAGTCATGGGAGACATGACTGAAAAGCCTTTTTCAACCATCTAAGATAGCTGTTGGAGAAAAAAAAAACCATGCTCTCTAGCAAGGGCCCATAGTGGAAAGCTTCTCTGTAGAATTGCAGAGAGCATGATGCAGGAGAATGAGGAGATGGGACTGGCTACTAGAGCCAGTATCGCAGCCCACTATGCTGCCAAATCCAGGGGAATGGAGATGGCAGAAATAGAAGAGCAACCCAGAAAGCTTGTAGTGGGATAATCTCCAAGAGAGATGGAAAAACACTGACTTGGAGCCACTACTAAGACCAGAGAGAAAGAACAAATCTGGTTGCTTGTGGGCAAGAAGCAGTGGACCAAATATTAAGGCTCCTGCATAGGCAGCTGCTGGCCAGACAGCAGAAAGAATATTACTGATTAAAAAAACAGAAAGAACAGACAGAACAGGATTAGAAACTCTGTACATGTCTGATAAACTGCCTTAAAGTAAAATTAAGACAGAGGAGGAAACTCAGGGAGGAAAACTCCGCACTGGAAAGTGACAAACTTAGAGGGGTTGAGAAGAAAACCCTCCAGTAAGTAAGTTTGCTCTTACAGTGGTAAGAGGGTGAAGAGAATAGAGCTGAAGAAGAAGACTTACCAAGTAGTAAGTCTATAGAAAGGAAAAATACATGCTAGCACAGGAACTATCATTTGATAGTGGTCAGACCTCTTTCTCTGGCAGGAGAAGAGGAGAAACCTGTGACTTATAGGCATGAACATTCTGACAGCTCATAGAAAAAATGGATGTCTTTTGGAAAGAGATCCATGCGTAGGGGTTAGAATGAAGTAATGGGTTGCCTCTGTTGAGAAGAAGCAACTGTAGATTCTAACCCCAAGGGTCACAAGCATGTGATGATGATTGATCAGAAACCCTGCAGAGGCCGGGTTTGCTAAGCCTGGTGAGAGGTTGGATTCTTCAGACCAGGACGATGCCTCCCCTGTAGAACATCTGTATGATGGGCAAATGAGGAATAAAACTTTCTTCTCCTGTGGGAAGAAAGTTTGGTAGGACATTTCCTACCTACTGGGACAGAAGAAGATGTAGAAGAACCCTTAAGAACAGGTAAATCAGTGGACAACTGAGTAACCTGACGTAAAGACTCCTTGTTGAAAAGATTGTCTCCAGTGCAAGGAGTATGTCCCAGTCGTTGTTGTGCCCACTTGGCCAAATCTGAAGCTTGGAGCCAGGCTCTACGTCGTGCCCCTATAGCTATAGCAGAAGTCCTGCTGACAGACTCAAAAGAGTCTAGGGAAGCATGAGAAAGAAACCAAGAGATATTCTGGATATGCTTAAGCAGCGAGGAATAGTCTGCACTCCTGGAAACTGGAAGGAAAGGAGTTAAAAGATGTAATTGCTTTGTGACCTCCTCAAGAGAAAGACTCATATAGAAAATATATGAGAGAATTCTTGCAGAAAGCATAGATGTTTGGAAGGTCTGATGTCCAAAGGCATCTAGTGTCTTAGACTCACGACCTGGCGGATAAGAAGAGTGCTTTTTGTTACTCTTTATCCGCCTCATTGCTGATTCCACAACTATGGAATGATGAGGAAGTTGAGTCTTTTGAAACCCTGGAGAGGGGGGCACCTGATATAAG
Source organism: Ichthyophis bannanicus (assembly GCA_033557465.1). Taxonomy (NCBI): domain Eukaryota; kingdom Metazoa; phylum Chordata; class Amphibia; order Gymnophiona; family Ichthyophiidae; genus Ichthyophis; species Ichthyophis bannanicus. The sequence continues at coordinate 614,293,869 of CM066031.1, read as the reverse complement.
AGATCAGTTGCCCTGGGGGGTGGGGGTACCCTTAAAGTTGTTTCCCACATTCCTAGAAGGATATCCTGCAAGGAATGATGCAAAGGAAGCATTATGTGGTCCTTTGCATTGGTAGAAACAGAGCCTTGTGCAGGATCATGTCCTGGAATAGGAATGGCAAGGGATCTTGCTATATCCAGGAGGAAAACTCTGAAAAGAGGGATCCCCAACAGGAATCTCCCTTGGACAGGTTAGATCTAAAGAACTAGCCTGAGCAGCCACAGAGTTATCCAAATATATAGAAATAGAAGATCCTGCAGGGTGCAGTGTGGAATGCTTAGGGAATGGTTGCTGGTACTGGTTGTCAGGAACAGCAAACGTCCTTACCACATTGTCCATGCCAGGTATCGACCCCAAACTTGGTATAGAATGGAGCGATGCTGTTGAAAAAAGCATGGTAGGAGTTTGCCACGATGCTACTGTGGATACCGGTACTGAAGTCAAGACCGGTACCGATGTCGGAGTCGGGCTCGACAAAGACATCGGAGTAGTCATTGGTGACACTTCAATCGGTACCGAGGGAACCGAAAACCTCCGGCTGCTATCCTCAGTACCCAGCCACCGGTATCGATCGGTGTCAGTACCAAAATCTATTGGTACCCAGTCTTCCAGACTAGAAATGGATTCCAAACTCGGCATCGAGGGCAAGGAGCCTGAGAAGCGAAGCATGGAAGGCACCGACTGTAAGGGTAATGAAGACATCGGTACCGACTTCGGTACCGTGTCCAATACCGGTGAATGGAGGTCTACCCATGGCAACTCAATCGGCCTCAGGAGAACCGAGAGTTGCGGATCCGAGCCATCAGAACCGAGCCTTCGGTACCGCCCCGAGACGGTACCAAGGCGAGTCGGTACCCAATCCTCCAGACTGGAGATCGATTCCAGACTCGGCATCGAGGGAAGCGAGGCTGTCGATGCACATCTGGAGGGTACCGACATCGGTGGCAGTATCGGTGTTGAAACCGATAATGGAAAGTCAATCTGGGACGTATCCATCGGTCCCGAAGGCACCGTGGAGGCCAGATGACAATCCCTGGTGAGGAGTGATTCATCCAACACCAGTGCCAATGCAGGGGTATCGGTTCCGCTCGAAGCGGATGCCACCACCATGCACAGCTCAGGTATGTTCTGTGGGGGGTGAGCCCCAGGAACAACCCGATACCCCTTACACGCTTTGGAGACCGAAGACTCCCGCTGGGGTTTTGAAGCCAGGAGGCCATCGAGGGCAGAGCCGGAGCTGTCTAGATGCTGTGCATGAGACCTACCACTCGAGGACTGGCTAGTCTTAACAGACTGTTTGTGGGTTACCTGATTCAAAGTGGAAGAAGAAGAAGACAGTGCCCTGAAATTGGAGGGCAACCGTGTATCGAGGGATTCTCGGTGTTGAAGATGTCTTCTCACCAAACTGTTGTCAGGACCCAAGCAGGTTAGACACCGATTTCGAGGGTCTAACAATAAAGTTGTACCGCCACAGTCTAAACATTTCTTGGAGAAAGTGTCTGGCGGTTCCATGAAGGAAAAAGAGGGGAGGCCTGAAAGGCCTAAGGCCCCGTGGGACACTATAAGGAAAATATATCCTGTTGAAAAGGAAAATTTTACAAGAAAAGAAAAGAAACCACCGGCGGTACCAGTGGCGTCGGGAAGACAGCCGCGACCACAAGAAAAGTAAAGAAATAAAAGAAGATTTTTTCTGCGGTGACAGGAGGACGTCCTGCCGGCTCCGCGGAAAAATGAAAACTGAGGAGAGGCAGTTGGGAAAGGCGGGAAGGCAGCATGCAGGCGTGATGGGATGCTTCCAAAAGCTCTTTGATTGGACGCTGGGAAGTGTTCCCGCGCAGGCTCCGTCGGTACCGACGTACCCATATGTGAAGACTCATTCCTGCTTGTTCCTGGAGATCATCAATATCCCCCTTCATTCCCCTTTCACACTCCCTCCCTCATGTCCCTCATGGAGGGCACACTCATCCAGAGACACCCACCCTTACCCTGGCCCCTCTAGATCTCTGTTTTATTCTGGAAATAGATCCTCACATAACGAACCCCCTAGACCGCTGTCTTACCCTGAAAAGAAATCCTTACGTAACTTGTCCAACCTCATCCATATCTTTCTCCTTTCCCCCTCCACTCTCCCGTTCTCATGTGCCTTATGGAACGCATGCTAAGTCTCTAACAAACTTGCTTTTACTCATGATCTCTTTATCTCTAATGCACTACACTAGCGGTTCTCAACCTGTGGGTCACGACCCCCACGGGGGTCACCTTAGGATTTACCAGGGGTCGCCTGACAAATCCCGGGATACACCCAAAAGCAAAAAACAAAGTAAAAATCATACATTTTTTTGTTACAAATCAAGCATGTTTGGAATCTTAACATTGTGTACTCGGTTCCGGTTACAACTCCGGGCAAGATAGTCGCATCTAGCATCCCTGCCAATTACACCAGCACCCCGCAGCCCTGAAAACAAGGAGAAGTTGCCTGGAAAACATAGCAGAAGACAGCGGAGCATGAGCGGCACTGGAACATGCCGATGGGAACTCCGCGAGGCTCTAGGCATCATGAATTGAAGGGTGGAAAGTTGCAGCGGTGGGAGGCTTAACAGACACATGGTGGGAGAAGCAGCCCTATGAAGTTCCTCCAGTGCCACGTAGTAAGAGCAGAGGCGCATGAGGTGGGGGGCATGAGGTGGGGGGCCCGGAGCACGGTGAAGGTGACTCATCTCAAGTGCAGAGACGGAGACTGGAAGCCTTAGCAGTGACTGGCTTTGTGGGGTGGCAGACCACGGCTGCAGAAGGCAAGCCTCGGGATGGCCAAGTGTAACTGAGAGTGAAGGGAGGCCCCTTGGAGTAACTGGCTGGATAGCGGGCCAAGGCTGCTTCACAAGCCTTTCTGCGGCTTCAGTGCCTGCACTCTGCCATATTTTGGTGCTGTAGGGAGGGGGGCTGACATGGAGGGAGGGAGGGAGGGAGGGAGGGGGCTGACATGCCATATTCTGGTGCTGTAGGGAGGGGGGCTGACATGGAGGGAGGGAGGGAGGGGGGCTGACATGGACAGAGGAGGGCTGACATGGAGGGAGGGAGGAGGGCTGACATGGGCAGAGGGGGGCTGACATGGACGGAGGAGGGCTGACATGGATGGAGGGAGGGAGGGGGGATGACATGGAGGGAAGGAGGGACGGCCGAATGAGAGGTGCAGATGGAGGGATTAGGGCCAGGAGGACAAGGAGAGACAAAGGTGAGAGATGGGGAACAAAGGGGGAGACAGGGGACAAGTATTCAACAAAGGGGAGAGACAGGGGGACATACTGGAGAGACAGGGGATAAATGTTGGACAGAGGGGAGAGACAGTGCGGGTTAGGATTCTAATGGGCTGATAGGGGGCTAGCACTGGTAATGGGCAGATCTGGGGGGCTATGACTGGTAATGGGTTGATTAGGGAAGGCTAGGTCTGGGAATGGACTGATCAAGGGGGGGTTGGAACTGGTAATGGGCTAATAGGGGGGTAGGACTGGTAATGGACTGATAGGGAGCTAGCATTGGAAATGAGCTGATGGGGGCGGTTCGGCCTGGAACTGGGCTGATTAGAGGAGGCTAGGCCTGGTCCTGGACTGAGCGGGGGTAGGACTAGTAATGGGCGGATTAGGGGAGACTAGCACTGGTAATGGGCTGAGGGGGGACTAGCACTGGAAATGAGCTGATTAGGGGAAGGTAGGAGTGATAATGGGCTGATAGGGGGGGTAAGACTGGTAATGGACTGAGGGGGGCTAGCACTGGAAATGAGCTGATTGGGGAGGCTAGAACTGGTAATGGGCTGATGGGGGGGTAGGACTGGTAATTGGCTGATTAGGGGAGCCTAGCACTGGTAATGGGGTTGAGGGGGGACTAGCACTGGAAGTGAGCTGATTGGGGGGGCTTCAACTGGAAATGGGCTGATGGTGGGGAGGGGAGGATAGAGCTTCTGGCCTTGGAAGAAAACTGGGGGCTAGGGCTACAAATGTGCCGATACGAGGGGATGGGAGACTGGGACTGGAAGGGAGTGGATGCTGAGAGAGGCCACCATGGTATTTGGACTAGAAAGAGCTGGACAGTGGGGAAGGAGGGGGACTGGAAGGGAATGGACACCAGTGGCAGTCATGGGAATGCAAGTTGACATTGGAAGGTACTGGGAGAGAAGACTGGAAAGGGGCTGATACTGGGAAGGGTTATGGGGACTGGAAATAGGCTGATGGAAAGAAGTGAAGAAAACAAAGGAGAGATAAGAAATGGCAGATGGACCATAGACCACATAAAGAGAGCTAAGAGAAGACAGGAAAACAGAAGCTTCAAATCGGGACCAGCATGATCAGAGAATAAATTGGTCAGACAATAAAGGTAGAAAAAATAATTGTATTTTATATTAGTGATTTGACTACAAAATCATAATAATTTTGAATTAAAATATTGTTACTTGTTATTGTGATTAATTATTATGGTTTAAATAAGTAAATTTTATAAATAAAAACATATTGCAAAGGCCTATATATTAATTCAACAAATGATTACAGCGACAATGTGTTAACGGTAAAGGAAGAGAGATACATTCGATTTTATCATTGGGGGTCATCACAAGTTGACCAATGGTAAAAGGGGTCGCAGTACAAAAAAGGTTGAGAACCACTGAGCTACACCTTCTTGCCCTAACTGAGACCTGGCTCCTCCCAGACGATACCGCATCTACTTCTGCTCTCTGCCACGGGAGCTACCAGTTCTCCCATACACCTCGATCCACTGGCCGCAGTGGTGGTGTTGGGCTTCTACTTTCTCCCTCTTGCCAATTCCAACCCCTCTTGCTGCCTCAGTCACACTCCTCCCTCTCTTTTGAAGTCCACTCCATTTCCCTCTTCACACCATTTCCAATCCGAGTAGCTGTTATCTATCGCCCACCCGACAAACCCAACTAAACCTTCATTACCGACTTCGACTCCTGGCTTTCCGTCTTTCTGGATCCCTCTTCCCCCACTCTTATTCTTGGCGATTTTAACATTCACGTTAATAACCCCTCCAATCCCCATGCCTTAAAGTTCCTCGCCCTCACCTCCTCGTTTGACCTGCAACTTTGCTCCACTGCCCCCACCCAACTGCACGACCACTGCCTTGACCTGATACTCTTCTCTAATTCCTCTCCCTCAAACTTACGTAACTCAATCCTTCCCTCATCTGACCATCACCTTTTAACCTTTAATCTTCAGCTTCCGCGGTCTCAACCTCGTCCTGTCTCCTCCAACCTCTTTAGAAACCTTTGCAATATTGATCCCTTGACTCTCTCCTCCACCATTTCTCCATCTCTTTCCTCCATTATCTCCTCCAAGTCCGTCGACAAAGCAGTATCCTCTTATAATGCTGCACTATCCTCGGCTTTTGACACTATTGCCCCACCCACCCCACGTCCTGTCAGACGTTCTGCTCCCCAGCCCTGGCTTTCATCCACAACCCGCTATTTACGCATTTGTACCCATTCTGCTGAACGTGCTTGGATCAAATCCCGCTCCCCGGAAGACCTTCTACACTTCAAATTCATGCTTGGCTCCTTCCAGTCAGCCATAGCACTAGCCAAACAAGAATACTACATCCATCTAACTAACTCCCTCTCCTCTGATCCTCGCCACCTCTTTAATACCCTCAATACTCTCCTCAAGGTGCCCCCGCCCCCGGTCCCGCCCTTTCTTTCTGCCCAAACCCTAGCCGACTACTTCCACGGCAAAATCCACAAGATTACCCTCCAATTCACCACTTCCTCATTTACCTCCCCCCTCCCCAATTCTCCCCCCCATCCATACTTCCTCTACTACCCTCTCCTCCTTCCCTATGATCTCCGAGGAGGAGACCGCACTCCTTCTTTCCTCCTCCAAACCCACCACCTGTTCCTCTGACCTATCCCCACCTATCTCCTACACCCCATCTCCCCAACCATTGTCCCCTCCATCTCTCATATTCTCAACCTTTCACTCTCAATTGCAACTGTCCCCGTAGACTGCAAATATGCTGTTGTCACACCTCTCCTCAAGAAACCCTCACTCGATCCCACCTGTCCTTCTAACTGTTGACCCATATCCCTCCTTCCCTTCTTATCTAAACTACTAGAACGAGCAGTCCACCGTCGCTGCCTCGACTTCCTCACATCCCAGGCCCTCCAGGATCCACTACAATATGGCTTCCGTCCCCTACACTCCACTGAAACGGCTCTTACAAAGGTCTCCAATGACTTGTTCCTGGCTAAATCTAAGGGCCTCTACTCAGTCGTCATCCTTCTCGACCTCTCCGTTGCCTTTGACACTGTTGACCACAATCTTCTCCTCACCACCCTCTCCTCGCTTGATTTCAAGGGATCCGTACTATCCTGGTTCTCCTCCTACCTCTCCCATCACTCCTTTAGTGTATGCGCTGGTGGTTCCTCCTCCTCTCCCACCCCGCTCCATGTTGGTGTACCTCAAGGATCTGTCTTGGGCCCCCTCCTTTTCTCTCTCTATACCCAATCCCTTGGCGTGCTTATCTCCTCCCATGGCTTTCAGTACCATCTCTATGCCAATGACTCCCAAATCTACCTCTCTACACCTAATAACTCTCCAGCAATCCAGACCAGGATCTCGGCCTGCCTTTCTGACATCGCTGCCTGGATGTCTCATTGCCGCTTGAAATTGAACACGGCCAAGACTGAACTCCTTGTCTTTCCCACCAACACCTCCCCTCCTCTTCCCCCCTTCTCAGTCTCCGTGGATGGATCTACGATCCTTCCTGTTCCCTCGGCCCACAATCTGGGGGTTACCTTTGACACCTCTCTCTCCTTCTCCATGCATATCCAGCTCGTACCTAAGACCTGCCACTTCTTCCTCTACAACATCGGCAAAATTCGCCCCTTCCTTTCTGAACACACTACCAAAATGCTTATCCACTCCTTAATCTCCTCTCGCCTCGACTACTGCAACCTACTCTTTGCTGGTCTCCCCGTGAGCCATCTCTTTTCCCTTCAATCTATACATGTTCCCTGTAAAATAGTTATCTCCAAGTTATAATGCCCTGTTCAATGTAATTTCAGTTTGTTCAATGTAAACCGCACTGATGCAGAATAGCGCGGTATATAAGAGAATATAAATAAATAAATAAATATACAAAATTATGCTGCTCGATTAATCTTCCGCCTGTCTCGCCATGCCCACATTACTCCTCTTCTCAAGTCGCTCCACTGGCTCCCTATCCAATTCAGCATCCAATTCAAACTTCTCCTACTGACCTATAAATGCATTCACTCCACGGCCCCTCAATACCTCTCATCTCTTATCTCTCCCTACATCCCCTCTTGGGAACTTCGCTCCGCTAACAAATTACTTCTATCTAGGCCTTTCACTCGCACTGCTAACTCCCGACTTCGCTCCTTTCACCTTGCTGCACCTTACGCCTGTAACAGCCTACCTGTGTCTATTCGCCAAGCACCCTCCCTGACCCTCTTCAAATCCAGATTGAAAACCCACCTCTTCACTGTTGCTTTCAGATCCTGACTTCTGTCCTTTACCTTAACCTGACTCCTGTCAATTTTCATGACCGAATTGTAAAAACCATATTGTGCTTTGCACCGAATTGACTAATGCTCTGTATTATCTCAACTAGATTGTAAGCTCTGATGAGCAGGGACTGTCTCTTGTATGTTTGTCTGTACAGCGCTGCGTGTGTGGTGCTATATAAGTGCTAAATAGTAGTAGTAGTAGTATACCATCAACAGTGATGAAACACCAACATACAACTCCCCCAGTGATAATACCAACTCCCTGGTCTGATCACTATACAACAACATCCCACATAACAGTCCCCAGTCCAGATGTTCACACCCAGGAGCAACATTATGGGAGGAGATTCAAGGCCTATAATAAAGAGCAATGACTGAAGGAAGTTTTACCCAAATTCGATAATGCCAGTTCCAGCCTTGAAAATATAATATTAAACTGAAACCATGCCATCTCCGAAGCTACAGTTGCACTCTGTCACAGAACAGTTACAGTACAAACGAGACAACCAATCCCTTGGTACTTACAAGAAATTAGAGAAGCCAAGAGAAACCTTGGGAAAATAGAGCGAAAATGGAGACAAACGAAGGATCAAGGTACACTACAAGAATATAAAACTATGCAGAATAAATACAATACAATCAACAGATGCAAATAGGAATAGAACACAAATCTGGTTATGAAGGCGGTAAACAAACCACAAGAACTCTTTGAAATAACCCGCATGCTAACAAGGGAACTCTCACAGGAAAAATGGCAGAAAATTTCTATACAGAAAGACAACAAAGTAGCACGCCTTCTCTACTAGAAACTCTGTAAAACTACATCACCGTCCCTGAAAAGCACTGGGATCATGACCCTAAGAGAATAACAAAGAATGAAGAGGTTATGAACACCTGAGACATTACCATTTTGACGGATAAGAAACTGGATGCCAGGAAACCTGACATAGTGGTAAAAGAGAAGAACATAGTAACATAGTAAATGACGGCAGATAAAGACCAGCTTGGACCATCTAGTCTGCCCAGCACGATGGCAAGCGTAGGTGCACCTGCCGCTCCGTGCAGGCCACCCCTCCCCACGTCCCTGTTTAGGGGTGAACCAACCATTCCATGCAGGACACCCCTATTTGTTGAGAAATTAGATGGTTCAGTTTACTTTGATTTTATCCTGTTGCTGTAAAGGGATCCACTGTGTCTGTCCCATGCCATTTTGAATTCCGTCACCGTGTTTGCCCCCACCACTTCCATCGGGAGGGCATTCCAAGCATCCACCACCCTTTCTGTGAAAAAGTATTTCCAGACATTGCCTTTCAATTTACCACCTTGCAGCTTCCTGTTATGCCCTCTAGTTTTACAGCTTCCCCATCTTTGGAAGAGGTTTGCTTGTTCATTATTTCCCTTTAAGTATTTAAAGATCTGAATCATATCTCCCCTGTCCCTCCTCTCCTCCAAAGTGTACATGTTTAGGTCTTCAAGTCTCTTCTCATAAGGCTTCTGATGCAGGCTCCAAATCATTTTGGTCACCTTCCTCTGAACAGTTTCCTGTCTCTTTACATCCTTTGCAAGATAGGTCTCCAAAACTGAACACAGTACTCCAAGTGAGGCCTCACCAGTGACTTGTACAGTGGCATAAGTACCTCTTCCTTTCTGCTGGTGATTCCTCTTTGTATGCAGCCCAACATCCACCTGGCTTTTGCCACTGCCTTGTTGCACTGTTTTGCCGCCTTGAGATCTTCAGAAATAATCACACCAATGTCTTTCTCCTGATCCGTGCACACCAACCTCTCGCCCCCTATCACATACATTTCCCTTGGATTTCTGCTACCCAAGTACATGACTCTGCACTTCTTTGCATTAAATCTTAATTGCCAAGCATTAGACCATTCTTCCAGCTTTTGTAGATCTTTCCTCATGTTAACCACTTCCTCGGGGGAGTCCACTCTGTTGCAAATTTTCGTGTCATCTGCAAAAAGACAGACTTTTCCATTCAGTCCTTCAGCAATATCACTCACAAATACATTAAACAGTGCCGGGCCCAGGACCGACCCCTGGGGCACCATGCTAATCACCTTCCCTTCATCCAAGTGAGCTCCTTTTATCATCACCCTCTGTCGTCTGTCAGTCAACCAATTTCTGATCCAATTTACCATCTTAGGATCCATCCCCAAGCTACTGAGTTTATTGATAAGCCTCCTATGAGGAACAGTATCAAAGACTTTGCTGAAATCCAGGTAGATGACATCCATCGCATGCACCTGATCTAGCTCCCTGGTCACCCGGTCAAAGAACTCAATCAGATTTGTTTGGCAAGATCGTCCTTCGGTAAAACCATGTTGGCTCGGGTCTTGCAACCTGTTGATTTTGAGAAAGTTCACTATTCGCTCTTTCAGGAGCGCCTGCATTACTTTTCCTGCCACCGAGGTAAGGCTCATGGGCCTGTAGTTTGACACTTCTTCCCTGTCACCACTTTTGTTTACAGGTATGACATCAGCCGTTCTCTAGTCCTGAGGAACCTCTCCTGTTTCCAAGGATCTGTTCAAAACATCCTTTAACAGCCCTGCAAGAACCTCTCTGAGCTCTTTCAGTATCCTGGGATGTATCCTATCCGGTCATATGGCCTTGTCCACTTTCAGTTTCGCAAGTTGTTCTAACACATCATCTTCTGTGAATGGCGTGCTATCTATTTTATTCCCATTTTTATATTTGGGAGTCACAGGTGGTCCTTCTCCAGGACTTTCTTTAGTAAAAACAGAGCAGAAGTATTCGTTTAGCAATTTCGCTTTTTCAATGTCACTTTCCATGAGTCCGTTCGCAGCACTTTTGAGTCCTGCAATTCCACCTCTGATCTTCTTCCTTTCCCGAATATTCCTGAAGAAGGTTTTGTTGCAACACTTAACATCTTTAGCCATCTTTTCCTCTGCCTTTGATTTTGCTATCCTTATTTCTCTCTTTGTCTCTTTGAGTTTGATCCTATATTCATTTCTGTGTTCCTCTGTTTGCGAGCTTTTGAATTTTGCGAAAGCTGTGTTTTTAGCCTTTATTTGAGCAGCCACTTCTTTGGAAAACCAAATAGGTTTTCTTCTCCTCTTGTTTTGTTTACTTTTGTTACATATTTACTTGTTGCCCCTTTTATTGCCACCTTTAGTTTAGCCCATAGCAATTCCACTTCCCTTATTTCCTTCCACCCTGTCAGCTCCTCCTTTAGGAACTTGGCCATTTTATTGAAGTCGGTGTTTTTGAAGTTTAGGACTTTGAGCTTGCTATGAGTGGCCTGTACCATGGTTTTTATCTCAAACCACACTGTGTGATGATCACTGCTGCTCACAGGGGCACTCACACAGACATTCGACACGCTATCACCGTTGGTGGGCACTAAATCCAGTGTTGCGCTTTCCCTGGTTGGTTCCATCACCATTTGTTTAAGTAACGCATCTTGGGGAGCATCCACGATTTTTTTTGCTTCTTTCCAGATTTGCAGAAGGAGTAATCCAAGCCACATCAGGTAGATTAAAGTCACCCAATATGATCATTTCCCCCTTTGTGGCTATCTTGGCAATATCTATAATCAATTCGTTATCTATCTCTTCAATTTGTGTCGGAGGTCTGTAGACTACAGCAGTATAGATGACAGTGCCATCTCCTCTTTCCAACACAATCTAGAGCGCTTCTTCTTTTCCCCATTCCCCCTGCATTTCAGTAGCTTTAATATTGCTTTTGACATACAAGGCTACTCCTCCTCCTCTTCCATTTTCTCTGTCTCTTCTGAATAGATTATAGCTAGGTATGGCTATATCCCAATCATGCGATTCATTTAGCCATGTTTCTGTAATGGCCACAATGTCCAAATCCATTTCCAACATTAGGGCTTCCAGGTCCGGAACTTTGTTGGCTAAGCTTCGAGCATTTGTGCTCATTGCTTTCCAGAATCTAACTGGCTTCTGTGTATTTAGCATTGATTTTGTTCTGCCTACATCTTCCCACTTGTTTTTGGTGTGTGGTTTAAAAGTGTGGCTGTTCGGCTCCAACGCGGGACGCATTTAGCGGGCACGTACCCATTGTAGCGTTCCGAAGGGGCGTGTCCAAAGGGGCAGGCTCTGCCCCTTTGGTGCCCCTTCGGTGCACTAAGTGCATTGGTGTGTCCCTGTTATGGGGAAGAGGAAGAAGCATCACCCACAACCTGCGCAGTCAAAAGTGGTCAAAGTAACAGGCCCAATGGATGCCCACGTTCGAGTGGGGAACCCTCTGGCCTAGTCGGAACCTTCAATATCTGACTCGACGGATATTTCAACTGTGAGTACGGTGTCTCCGCCCACCTCTGCCGACGCTAAAGGCTTAGCTCAGCCCAGTCAAGAGTTAACTGTGTCAGGCAGTTTTGCTGCATCCTCTCCTCCGGAAGTTAAAGGGGTGGACTGCTCTGGTTCTACTTTACTTCCAGATTCGTTTCTGAAAATTGATTCTGCTTCTGTGCCCTTACCACCTCCCCTTCTTTCGGTTATTTCCTTTCCTGTTTCTGGTAAAAGAATGCTGCCTCCTGAGACTCTTTCCTTAAAGGATATTTGGTCTATAGTTTCTCGAATGGAATTGGCTTTATTTGCCTCTCTACAGAAGGTGACGGCATTTTCGAAGGAAACTGTTGGGAAGTTAGCTGACCATGAGGTTCGGCTGTCCGCTGTGGAGAAGCTTGCTGGATCTAATGAGAATCTGTTTTCTTCTCAACAAGCTGTTTGTGTTAAGTTCACTCAGGATTTGGGGTTTCTACATCGTCAAAATGAGCTTAGGGAGAATTTTTTGCGTTCAAAGAATCTACGATTTCTAAATTTTCCTCGGACGCATTATCTCTCTCCTTTGTTTTTGCTACAGAAGTACTTTAAGGAAGTGTTATTATTTAAGGATACAGAAGATATTTTTGTGTCGAGGTTATATTATTTACCTAAAGGAAAGGTGATTAAAGATGATCATACATCTGGGGGAGTTCAATATGATCAATTGGCGTCAAACACACTTGATCTATCTGGGTTTCTTGAGTCTTCTTCTGATGATATTGCTACTAGAGATACATTGCTAGTTTCTCTCATTCGGGAGATGGATAAAGATAGAATTCTACAAGCTTATTTTCAGAAGAAAACAGAAAAGTTCTGTGGTCAGAGCATCCAGACATTTCCAGATGTGGCTAAAGTTACACAGGAACGTCGTAGAGCCTTCTTAGTGGTTTGTCCACGTGTTAGCCATCGGTGCATTGTTTTATCTTAAATTTCCCTGTAAATGTCAGATAACTTTTCAGGGTAAACATTATTTGTTTTTTGATGTGCATCAATTGGTGAAATTTCTGGAAGAGAGGGAATAATTATGTTATGCTTCATATAATATTATTGTTCTCTTGACTATGTATATTTGAGCTTTAAGTATATTTCGGTCTATACGTTTATTGTTTGTATGAAGCTGCTCCTTGATGTGGACTTCTGATTATGCTATTTGTGTTAGTGTAATTTTTCTTTTTGTATCTGTGCTTATTATCATGGAATAAACTTTATTAAAAAAAAAGTGTGTCTGTTTCTGATTTTAATCTGCTTTTGCAGGGGGTGATGTCCCGAGCTTGACCTTCTACATCCGTCACCCCCTTTTTCTAGTTTAAATGCATATTCACATATTGCTTGAATTTTTCACTTAGGATTCTTTTCCCTGCGACAGAGAGATGTAGTCCATCAGCACAGTATAGTCTCTTGTTGTTCCATCTGTTACCCCAGTCGCCAATAAATCTGAATCCTTCTTGTTTGCACCAGGTCTGGAGCCATGTATTAAAGCTGTTAATGCGATGCAGCCTTTTTGCCCCCTTAACAAGCACAGGTAGAACCTCTGAGAATGCAACAGTGTTAACAATGGGTTTGAGTTTCTCTCCCAGAGATTGGAAGTCCTTTTGGACTGTAGAGGCACTGTTTCTAGCCAGGTCATTTGTGCCCCAGTGGATAACAACATCAAGTTTGGAGTGTTCACTTTGCGCTAAGTAGTTCAACAATGTGGTTTGTATTCCTGCTGGCTGAAGAGCTTGGGAGGCACTTGACTATCTTCTCTCCTTTGAACTGTGTTCCCTAGTTGGTGCCACTGATGATGGAATCATCAAGTAGCAGTAGTTTGCTGTTTGGTGAGGTTTTCTTCATATTTGGTCCTTTAGCAGGAGATTGTCTCATTTAAGGACCCTTCAGTTTCTTTGGATTGGGTATCCTCATTCGCCAAGGCAGAGAAGGCATTATGCAGGGATATCTCCTAATGCATAGGATGTCTGTGCATTACAGGTCGCAATCTACCAGAATCCACTGTAATCCACTTGTCCCTGGTGTGTTTGATGCTTTGTGGGAGCGGTGGTGGACATTGTTCAGTTTGTATCCTAGAAGAGTTGCGTTCATTGCAGCCTGTTCCTCCCTCAATAGGGACACCTCTTTATGCATGACAGCTAGGTCTTCCCTTAGTAGAGTCAGTTCTTTATGCATGGCAGCTGACCTGAGGCACATAGGACAAGCTCTGAGGTTCCAAATGATTCGTCTTGGAATGAAAGTACTGCAGTTATTGCACTGAATACACGACATGCTGAATAAGCAGTCCTAGAAGGAGAAGAGGAAGAAGAGGAAAGGAGGAAGAAGATGTGGGCTCTAACCCAAGTTAAAGGGATAGATGGCAATGTATGCGAGTGCTAAATAGGCAATGCAGCCCCTGGGGTGGGTGGGGTGAGGGGTAGGGTGGGGCGGGAACCTAAGTGTCTCTGGCCAGTAGGCTGTTCCTGAGCTGGGGGCACTCACAGATATCTGCTCCAAGGCTACCCAGAAAAGCAGTCAGTCAGATTATCCCCGAGCTTAATTTATAAGCACAGTTAAACTTAATCTTAGCAATTCCCACAAAACAGACAGTTAAACTCTATATTGGAACCCAGCAGAGATGAGAAAGAAAATTAGAGTCTTAGCTTTGTGAAAGATCCACAGCTCATGCAGCCAGCTTCAGACCCGTAGGTGTGGCCACTGGCCAGGTGTAAGATGAGAGCAAAAAACTTTTACCTCCCCCTCCCTGAAAAAGCACGCTTTCTCCACAGATTTAGACCTTTGTTATCTGGATACTCAGGTCCCAGTAGGCTGAATATCCCCAAGCTTAATTTATAAGCACAGTTAAACTTAATCTTAGCAATTCCCACAAACAGACAGTTAAACTCTATATTGGTAGCTAGAACCCAGCAGAGAACACCAGAACAGCATTGATAATATAAGTGTCGGTACTGAGTGACTATTCTGTGAATCACGTGGAGAGGGAGAAGATCTTGAAGTATCAAGAAATGCAATCAGAGACCAAGAAAATGTGGCAGAAAGATACAGAAATATTTCCCATTGTACTGGGAGCCACAGGCCTGATAAAGAAGAATTTCCAAGCACATCTTGACAAACAACCCATACATGTTACATCTTATGAACTCTAGCAGGAGGCTCTCTTTGGCATGATACAAGTATTACGCCGAGCATCAGCAATACGTTTGAGAGATTAAGATCATATTCCACATACCCTGTCTTAGAAATGAGGTTCACGATGGCCGCTCCCCCCACCAAGGCCCAATCAGGGTGCAACAGGCAGCAGTTTAAAGACTGGAACCGGCAGGTAACTGCCTCTCTCTCTCCCACACTCCACCATGCTGCCGATCGGACATCGGGGGAGGAAGCAGGAGCTGCTCACCCCTCCCGCTCCCCCCACCAAGGCCCAATTGGGGCGCAACAAGCAGCAGTTTAAAGACTGGAACAGGCAGGCGTGGCCACGCCTGGCGGGCCCGCGCTTAAGGGCCACGCCTTAGGTGGGGCACAGTGGCGGGGGTCGCTTTCACCCCCCACGGATGGTATGTAATATAATGTAACCCATTGGCCGTAATGTATGTAACCCATTGATCAGTATGTAATGTAATGTAACCCATTGACTCACCTAATCTCCTTTTCCCCCCATCTACCCCTTCCTACACTTTTGTGTTTGTTCCAACCAGATCATAAGCTCCTCTGTGTTGTATCGACTAGACTGTAAGCTCTGATGAGCAGGGACTGTCTCTATTACTTGTCCTGACTAGATTGTAAGCTCCGATGAGCAGGGATTATCTGTCTGTCTGTCTCCTATTTAAATAGAAATGCACAGTAGTAGTAGTAGTAGTGGTAATGGGAGACAGCCAACATGGCCTTTGCCCTGACTAGACTGCTGCTTTGTATGTTTTTTGTCTTGACTAGATTGTAAGCTCTCACGAGCAGGGACTGTCTCTCTTACATGTCTGTACAGCGCTGCGTACAATTGGTAGTGCTATATAAATGCTAAATAGTAGTAGTAGTAGTAAAACTAACCCATTTGGAGAAACTGCCCTGAGAAAACTCAGCTGACATACATCCACAACAAATAGCAGACTACCTCATGATGAAGCAGAACAGAACCAAGAACAAAATCATCATCTACTGAACCTGAAAGCCAACTTATCCACAACAGGACATGGGGGAAATTCAATATTCCAACAATCAGACAAGTAGCCCACACAGTAGCAACCCTGAATACAATAACATCACCAAGCGATCCATGTGTAGTTACATGGATAAAGTCAGCTAAGGAAGAGTTCATCCCTTTCATACACAAAATCTTACACACATCCCTCACACAGTGACATATGCCTGCAACCCTTAAACTGGCATCAATCAGGCCTATCTTAAAAAGCCCAAAAACTGACAAGGCAGACCCTACATCATACCGACTGGTTTCAAGCTTATCTCTCATGATGAAAATCCTGGAAAAGATAGTATAGTTATAACTGCAGGATTATATCAACTCATACGCACCCTTGGATCCACATCAACATGGATTCAAGCCAAACCGTGGAGTGGAAATATTACTAGCAGTACTCGTTGACCACATTATCAGAGTAATAGACAATGCAAAAAAGGGTATTATTCTAATATCAGTCGCATTTGACTCTGTGTCACACGTCATCCTGCTGAGACGCCTAAAGGAGATTGGTCTCTACAAGAACACATTAAAATGGTTCAAATCATTCTTACAAGACAGACAACAGTAGGTTAAGTGCGGTGGAGTCCCATTCTCTCCCTTCATATTAAAGCAAGGAGCCCATAAGGGTCAGCAATATCAGCCCTGCTATTTAACCATATATTCAGCCAATTTGTGAGGTCATACGGAAATATAACATCAACTACAAAATTTACGCCGATGACATTATGCTGTACACATATTTCGATGTCTAAACCGTGGATTACACAACTACAACCGAATGCCTCATCGAAGTCTCAGGATGGCTCAACACCCACAATCTCAGCATAAAATATAGCAAAACGAAAGCACTCACAATAACAAGGAAGAAGAGATTCACTCCTCCTTGCACTATAGCTCGAAACAACAGACACATAGCTGTCAAAAGTGAAGTGAAATATCTAAGGTTCATCCTCGATTAGAACCTAAACTTACAAACCCATATTAACAGAACGCATACCATAAACTGAAATCATCTGGAAACTAAAGTCCCTTCTAAGCCATAATGACTTCAGAACGGTCCTACAAGCCATAATCACGCATTGCTTGATTTCTGCAATTCACTGTACCAAGGCCTGTCAGCAACTACCATTCACTCGCTGCAGATGCTACAGAACACTGTGGCCCGCATTCTCACAGGAACAAACAAACATAAAAACACGACACCAACATTGACTCAACTACACTGGCTTCAGATAAAGAGTCATGTAAGATTTAAAGCAACAATTAATATATTCAAAATACTGCAAAACGAATCAGCTGAGTCACTCCAAGAACTAATAACAAGATATTCTGAAAGCCGTCCGACAAGAACAAACAGCAAAAACACACTAGCTACTCCAACTACATTCTCCAAAACTAAGAAACCACTTCCAACAGGACTTTATCACTCTATGCATTGAGTTTATGGAACTCTCTCAGAACCAAGAGAGACACCAAGGACTTCAGGAAAAAGTTAAAGACATTCCTGTTTATTGAACACTTTGGCAATATCACATAGAATGATACTGACAATCCCTCCACTCAGGCACCAGACAATGAATAAGGAACAATACTGCATGATCACAAAGCATGACCCCCAATTTGTAAATAAGTTACGCTGTTAAAGAAGTTTCCCTATGTATATCCCTACCTTTATTACGATGTTATAATGTATGCAAGTTATTGAGTTGAATGTAAACCGTATTGTTACAATGTAAACAGTTGGAGTTCAATGCAAATCACCTTGATTTAAGGAAAAGGTGGTATATAAATACTGTAAAATATATAAATAAATAAAATAATTCAGATAGTTTTGTCTCCACCACCTCCACTGGGAGGCTGTTCCATGAATCCACCAACCTTTCCATTAAAAATATTTCCTCAGATTACTCCTATGACCCCTTGTTCCAGAGTTTCCTTTCAGCTGGAAGACAGCCACCTCCTGTATATTTATTTATTATTTATTTATTTTATTTATTTCTCTTATATACCACGCTCTTCGATATCAGTGCGGTTTACATGGAACATTGGGTGTTTTACGGTAGGGGATTACACCATAATTACATATAACAGGTAGCTCAACTTGGATAACAGTATTAACTATTTACATCTGTATGGCTATCAGAAAAGTAATTACACGTTATACATCACTTTGAGGGTATTTACATGTGGTCGTGTAGCTTTGTTGTGAGAGAGGGTGTATCTACCTCCGGGTAGCATTTGAGGAAGAGGTAGTGCTTCAGTGCTTTCCTGAATTTAGCTAGATTAGGGATTGCTCGTATATTGGGTGGAAGAGCGTTCCAGGATCTGGGTGCGCAGAGGCTGAAGGCCCTGTTTACAGTTGTTTGTGTACAATGGGTCATTGCTTTGGGGATTACCAAGGTGTTTATTGCAGTCTGTCGTCTGACTCTATTTGGGGGAGTAATGTGCGTGAGGTCGGCGAGTGAAGAGGGGGCGAGGCCGTTGATGGTCTTGAATGTTAGTAGCAAGCTCTTGAAGGTGATCCTACAATGGATTGGGAGCCAGTGGAGACTTTTGAGGATGGGTGTTATATGGTCTCGCCTTGAGGTCCCATTTAGAACTCTGGCTGCAGCGTTCATGGCGAGTTGGAGCGGGCTCAGGGTGGATTGTGGAAGCCCTTGGAGGATTGCATTGGCATAGTCAAGATAGGGAAGGGTTAGTGCCTGAAAGATTGTCCGAAAGTCGTCCGGTTGTAGTAAGGGGTGCAGATGCTTGAGTGACTTGATCTTATGGTATGTTAATTTTACCATGTTGCCAATGTGTGTCTTCATATCCAGTCTTTGGTCCAGTGTAACACCCAGGTAGCGGATTGAGGGTTTAGTTTGCAGTTCTATTTCCCCGATTTTTAGGCAGGCTGGAGGGGAAAAATTGGGGTTTCTGGAGATGAACAGCACTTCGGTCTTTTTGTGTTGGATTCTGAGATTCTGGTTTTGGAGCCATTTTTCCACTGTGCTAAAACAGTTAGTTAGTGATGTGAGGTCAATCTGGTCAATCTGGAACGGTTTGTAGAGTAGCACGTCGTCGGCATAGATCATGCATTCGACGTTGAATGATCATATGAGGTTGCAAATAGACTGCATATAGATGTTGAACAATAAGGCTGATAGGGAGGAACCTTGCAGGACACCTTGTTTTTGGTGGAATGGTTTGGAGGTGGAGGTCTCTGTTTGCACATGTTGTCATCTATCGGATAGGTATGACTTACACCAGGTTAGTGCTAGGTCACAGATGCCCTCCTCTTTGAACCGTTTCAGAAGAGTTTCGTGGCATATGGAGTCAAACGCTGCAGCTATGTCAAGGAATATGAGGACAACCCCATGATGGATGTTATCTATTGCGCTGAGTATATTGTTGAAGAGGGTGGGGAGTAACGTCTCCACACCATGGGATTCTCTGAATCCGTGTTGGCAGTGGTCTAGTAGAGAGGTATTGTTGATGTGTTGTTGTATCTGGTATAGGACTTATTTTTCGATTATTTTTGCCAGTAGTGGAATGCTGGCAATTGGTCTATATGACTCCACCTTCTGGGGGTCCAACTTGCTGTTCTTTAGCAGAGGTCTGATGGATGTGTGTTTGAGATTTATGGGGAAAGAGCCTGACGTGAAAGATGGGTCAATGAGTCTAGCTATGAAAGGGCTAAGTTCTGACCGAAGTTCCTTTATCCAGAAGGCGGGACAGGGATCGGTCTGAGCAGTAGTGGTGTTGATTGTGGAGATGGTGTCAATGATTCGCTTATTGGTTGGGGTGGTGAACATTGCTAGAGTTGTTGTGTTTGATGGTTCCATGATGGGGAGGGTAGGTCAGTCTTGTCGGTTTGGCATAATTTTGATTGAAGGAAGTCAGCGTAGTCTTGGGCGTGGATCTCAGGTTTTTGCTCCAGACCTGGTTCTTTAGTTAGGTTCCTGACGAGGTTAAATAAGTCATGTGGTTTTCGTAGTGATCACATTAGGGTGTCTGTGTGTGCTTGCCTCATTTTCTCAGTTATCGCCTTGCGGTGTATTGTCAGCTGGAGGTTATAGGCTTCCTGATTTTCAGTGGATCGTGATCACCTCCATCCCCTTTCAAGTTTTCTAAGTTTGAGGAGAGAAGTCCGCAGTTCGTTGGAGTACCAGGGTGCAGGAGTTTTTTTCCTTGGGGCTTTGTTGTGGACTGAGCGTAGCACAATGGCACTAAGGGTGTCATTCCAGCTGGAGACTAGCTTATCTGGGCAAGTTGTTGTCATGCTAAGGAGTGGTTGTGTGTTGTTCAGGATGGTTTCCTTGTTGAAAGGTTGGAACCTTCGTGGTGGTAGTCTTGTGGGGTTTGCCTTGGTTCCGGGGGGCTTCCTGGGAGGATTATCCAAGGGAATTAGAAACATAATTAGTTTATGATCGGACCAAGGTACTGCAGTGTAGGTAGGTAGAGTGAAGTGGGCGGTGTCATGGATGGTTAGTGGGGCGAAGATCAAGTCCAGCATGTTTCCCTTTGTGTGAGTTGGTTCATCGATTAGCTGCAGATAACCTAGATCCTTGAGTGCATCATGGAGTGCTGATGCTTGGGAGTCATGTAGGGTTCGGAGATTGAAATCTCCTAGTATCCAGTTTGGGGTGCGCGGATTTGGGGGATTGCAGGCTAGCTCGATTATCGTGGCTAGGTCATCAGGGGATGGTGACGGAGCTCTGTATATTAGATTGATGGAGCATACATCATTCGCTATGACTACTATGTCAAGGTTGGTTGTGTTACTGCTGTTGGTGAGGTGGAACTTGAGGTCGGTTTTTGTGAGTATTAGGACTCCTCCACCTCTTTTGTTGGTTCTATGGCAACTGTGTATTGAAAAGTTGGAGGAGGTGGTTGATGAGGAGGTGGTTGAGGAGGTGGTTGGAGGAGGTGGTTGATGAGGGCCATGTCATCGTTCGATAACCATGTCTCTGTGATGAGAAGGATGTCTAGACTGTAGAGTGTTAGTAAGTCAGTGATGACAGGCCATTTCTTGCGAACTGAATGCACGTTTATGAGGGCAGTTTTTAAATCTTGAGGAGGTAGTTTATTCTTTTTTACCCTTGAGGTGTGTTGGATTGCAATGTGTAGTAGGTGCTGGTAGGTTGGTTGTGTGTCTTCTGCTACCTTGTGGATGGGGTCTCTTGACCATCTCCTCCCATAACTGTGTAGAATAGGTATGTGTTTGTGGGTGCTGGTTAGGGCTAAGGAGCTACTGATCAACTCCAACAGAAGGTAGCTACAAATTATGGATGTAGTGGTAAGAGCCATTTTGTGTTTGATCAGCCTTACGTTTGTAGGGACGTATGTGTAGGTGGGTATTAGGGTTGGATTGATTCAGAAAGTTGTGCAGGGGTTAGGGGGCGGGTGAGACTTTGGCATCTACAGTCGGCAGGGAGCTCATGCAATGGGTTGTGTTGAAATACATAGATAAATAGGTATGTAAAACAACATCTAATGTAGGTCTAGATATATGTAACGCACAAGGACGGTCATGCAGTGCAGTCTGTCTAATCAACTGCTAAGTGTAGGCAGTCACAGAGCTAACAGTTATCACAGGCTACTGGCAACAGTAACCGTGGTCATAATAGAACAGTTATATCAGATTACTGGCAACAATAAAGCAACAATTACAGCAGATTACTGGCAACAGTATAAAGTGGTCAGAATAGCAGTAGTTATGATCGATTACTGGCAAACAGTAAATGTAGTAAAAGTAGAAACAGTTATAGCGTAATACTGGTGATGGCAGTTACTGGCAACAGTAAATGTAGAAACAGTAAAAGTGGAAACAGTGGTTACTGGCAACAGTAGATGTAGTAAAAGTGGAAACAGTAGGTGGTTTTTACTTGCTGTGGTTGCGAAGAAGGCTGTGTTGACGGTGAGAGCGAGTTCAGCCCTGGGAAGCTCAAGCTGCCGAGTAATTTGCAAGATGCCGACGGATCCTCTGGTCTGGCATTTAGATTTTTAGGTGTAGTGGGAGACGAGTCTTGGTGAGGAACGGCTTTGCGTTTCGTCTCGGGTAGAGTTTTAGAACTGGGTGATCCTTTGCTGGTTTGAATAAAATTAGGCCTCTGCCTAAGGGCCACACCAAAGGGCCCTATGGCGAGGCCCTCAGGCGCGGGCCCGCCAGGCACGGGTGCGCCCTCTGGCGCTCCTTTTTAAATCACTGGGGCTGCCCCGATTGGGCAGCAGGAGCGGCTGGAGGCATACTGAGGCGGCCGGAGGTCGCAGGAGACTCTCTCCCTCTTGGGAGAGCCGCGGGGAAGGCAAGGATGTCAGTGGTGCTGGAGCTCCTTTTTAAATCACTGGGGCTGCCCCGATTGGGCAGCAGGAGCGGCTGGAGGCGTGCTGAGGCAGCCGGAGGTCGCAGGAGACTCTCTCCCTCCTGGGAGAGCCGCGGGGAAAGCAAGGACGTCGGCGGTGCTGGCGCTCCTTTTTAAATCACTGGGGCTGCCCTGGATTGGGCAGCAGGAGCGGCTGGAGGCGTGCTGAGGCGGCCGGAAGTTGCAGGAGACTCTCTCCTTCCTGGGAGAGCCGCAAGGAAGGCAAGGACGTCGGCGGTGCTGGCGCTCCTTTTTAAATCACTGGGGCTGCCCCGATTGGGCAGCAGGAGCGGCTGGAGGCGTGCTGAGGCGGCCGGAGGTCACAGGAGACTCTCTCCCTCCTGGGAGAGCCGCGGGGAAGGCAAGGATGTCGGCGGTACTGGCGCTCCTTTTTAAATCACTGGGGCTGCACCGATTGGGCAGCAGGAGTGGCTGGAGGCGTGCTGAGGCGGCCGGAGGTCGCAGGAGACTCTCTCCCTCCTGGGAGAGCTGCGGGGAAGGCAAGGACGTCGGTGGTGCTGGCGCTCCTTTTTAAATCACTGGGGCTGCCCCAATTGGGCAGCAGGAGCAGCTGGAGGTATGCTGAGGCAGCCGGAGGTCGCAGGAGACTCTCTCCCTCCTGGGAGAGCCGCGGGGAAGGCAAGGACGTCGGCGGTGCTGGCGCTCCTTTGTAAATCACTGGGGCTGCCCGAATTGGGCAGCAGGAGCGGCTGGAGGCATGCTATGTCATTAAAATATTTAAATGTCTCTATCATATCTCCCTCTCCTGCCTTTCTCCAAAGTATGCATATTGAGATCTTTAAGTCTAACCCAATATGCCTTATGATGAAAATCACTGACTGTTTTAGTAGCTACCCTCTGGACTATCAAGTTCAAATCCTTTTCAAGGTGCAGGCTCCAGAACTGCACACAATGACTTATACAAACACACCATCACCTCCTTTTCCCTGCTGGCCATTCGTCTCCCTATGCACCCAAGCATCTTTCTAGCTTTTGCCATCACCTTTTCAATTTAATTGGCCACTTTGAGATCATCCAGTGTAATCACTTCCAGATCCCACTCGTCTTTCATGGGCTAAAGTACTGTATTTATTTGGAAAGAATTTTGATTCTGCACCATAATTCTAGGTGGATTTACTGCATAGGCCTCTATAATCAACATTTCATTCGTCAAAGTAAAGCCGAGAGTATCTTTGTTCAGGCCATGATGAAAAGAACTGGACACCATGCAGAGACCCTCTGTTTACTTGAACTAGGAGGTCTATTTCATTAATTAATGTGGTCTGTAAAATTTATGCTAAGACATTAGTGCAAACATTAAACAAAGTTATGGGAGGATTAATCCATGTGGATCATTATTTGAAGAGTCATTACCCCATAGATAAGGCAGATCTGTTTTGTAATCTCCTGCAGAGAGCTAACAAAGTGAAGATTCTGTGTGCAGCAACTTCATTAGATGCTGAAAAAACTCATGATGTGGTGCAGTGGTAATATTTACTTCAGATTTTAGACTTGTTTCTGTAACTCGTTTATACAAATATGTACATTCTATGGGTCCTTAGATCAAGTTTACGGGTGAATCATTTTTCAGATTCTTTTTGGATTTCCCTGATCACCATTTCATTTTAAGTTAGCACTTGTCACAAGGTGGACCTATTAGAGCCTGAGAAAATGGAAATCAGCAGCAGTGATCAGAGGAGAGATGACAATATAAACAAAAAACTGTCAGATGGTTGCTATAGACAACCTAGGCACACGTGGGTAAGGGCTGAGAAGACACACCCAGATAGCAAGCAAAGGGAGTTTGCTTTGCCTGATAGGAATCAGCTGGGTAGAGGTGGAGCCCAGAAACACAGAGATATAATACGCTCCCAAATAGTTAGAGAGGGAGAGGAGGTGAACGAGCAAGTCTCACAGCAAGGGAGACAACGGTCAGCGCAGCAGAAGCTGGGAAAAGTATGGAAGTGGAATGAAAGAGAGTCTGAATTACTGGGACAGCATGCAAGCCCACACGAAGGTCTGAGTGAGTCTCAAACCCAGAGTGAAACATTTGGAAGGCAGAAGCCAGATATTGAATGCATGTGTGAAGAGCACGAGAGACGTGGGAGAGTTGCAGTACAAGGTAACAAAGCCAGAAGTGTTGACAGTGGCTGTTTTCTACCCGAGTGGGTAAAACCCTGCAGCAATAGAAAAAGCCACCCAGAAATAAGCTTTGGAAATAATCCCTTCCCTTGTGCTAGGAAACCCAGGAGAAGAGAAGCTCACTTACTTGGAAAAGCTAGAGATTCTAGTATCCACTTTAAACTCCCAGAGTTTGAGCAACCTCCGTATAGAGCAGTGCAATCTAGGGCAGCTGTGAGGCAAAAGCTAGACCCGAGCACGCTCAGAGTATACCGTAATCACTCTAACAGCAGAGCCAGGGAAGTTCCTGAATGTCCTTATGCTTACCAGCAGGGGCTGAGCTCTCATAAACCTCATGTAAAACTATATGGTAGTTCCCAGGGAGGCTTTGAGAGAGAAAGGACAGAACAACTTCCTGCTTGAGGAGGAAAACCTACATTATCCTTTTGAAACAGCTGACCTTGAAAACGTGAGTGTTAATGA
The DNA here is from genome assembly GCA_033557465.1 of Ichthyophis bannanicus. Lineage (NCBI taxonomy): Eukaryota > Metazoa > Chordata > Amphibia > Gymnophiona > Ichthyophiidae > Ichthyophis > Ichthyophis bannanicus. Next base: position 614,268,846 of record CM066031.1, on the reverse strand, counting down.
ACCAGAATCTATGGAATATGAGAATACAGAGTTAGCAACAGTTCCTGAGCCCATGGAATGCTCAGTCTCGGTAATTGACCCAGAGTTTTCCTTAAGGTGAAAAGGGTTGAAGATAACCTGAGTAAGAGTCACAAGTTGTGGGCTGGAAAACGTGTCTCACAGAAAACCATGTGAATGAGCTGTGCTGTGTCAGCAAAAAGGAAAGCCTGTGAAAAACATTGAGAATGTTTAATTCTTTTCTTTTTGCATTAAGCTGAAGTAAGCTATTTTTGTTTAACCTTTTGATTTCTGTTATATGCCCGAAGGGGGTTGTTTGCTTTGTTTTGCCAAGGAGAAAATACCTCACGGACGGGGAATAAAACCCTGAGTTTTGAACTCGAGTGTCTTTTGTGTTTTATAGAGAAGGTACAACTACCACCCTCAGGCAGTACCAAGGCCTCACCGGTAGGGCACCTGGGGGTGCGACACACTACAACCTCTGTCCAATCTTATTAGAAAAGCTACAGAAATTAATAGGTTCAGTGGGGCAATTGTGAGCAGTTTGCACAGATGCAAAGTGCATGGGTACTTTCACAGTATGACCAAACAATGTAGAAAGCTAGTGAGATAGCAGGTTCCTTATAAAGAGGTATTTATCAGTAGGAAAAATAATTTAATTACATCTCTGTATGAATTATTGCTGAGGCCTCATCTTGAATATTGCATCTAAATACTAATTCTCAAGAAGGATCCAATGTGTGTTTATGCCTTTGAGTCAATGCTAAATCCTGGTGACCCAGCAACCCTTGGGTTTTCTTGGCAAGGTGTGACTGAAGTAGATTGCTGGGCCTTTCTCCAAGGCAATGGAGGGTAAAGTGACTTGCCCAAGGTGTGCCAGTGGGAACTGAACACTGGTCTCTTGATCACCAGGCCACTGTTCTAATCACTAAGCTACTCCTCCATTCCTCCAATATATAGGAGGGCCATAGAGTCTGCATCACAAGTCCCTAGAGAGAGAAGGAAATACCACATATCTAAAAAGGGTAATAAATAATGAGAGATGAGCATTTTGTAATGAATGGTATGAGATTTAAAGAAGGTAGACTCGGGAGTAACAGAAGGGAATATGCCTTCACAGAAACAATGGTGGATGCATAGAACAAACTGCTCAACAGTCATGATGGAGGCAAAAGGGTATCAGAATTCAAGAAAGTATGGGAGAGGCACAGAGAATTCTTAATTGTGGAGAAATGAGGGTAAAGCTAGAGAATCAGCAGGAAGAGTAGAAGACAGACTAGATATACTGTGTATGATTACATTGTGGTGTTGGTAACTGTTGTGCTAGAATCTGGATGCAGAGTTTATGAACATTACAGGTGTGCAGGGTTAAAAGTTTTCATTGTAGTTTTGTTTCTGTTTCATTTTGTTCACATCAGCCAAAAGACTGACTTTCTCATCTTTAGAAGGGTCTTATACCATGTAAATTCCCTCTACAACTAGGCCTTCCAGGTGTGCAGGAGTAGCCTAATGGTTAGAGCAGTGGACTGAGAACCAGGGAAGTCAAGTTCAATCACATTGCTTCTTCTTGTGATCTTGGGTAAGTCACTTACCCCTCCATTACCTCAAGTACAAATCTCAACTGTAACCCTCTAGTGACAGGGGGAAAAATATACACCATCACTCATACCTATAACCCACATATACCCACTACATATATCCTCTACAGACAAAGGGACAGACACACGCAGCATCTTATTCAAATCAACCTCAAACCACTGGTGACCAAGCTCCCTTCCCCCAACCCTGTAGTACAAACTCGCCAAATCAAAATGTACCCTCTTAAATGCACGATCCACAAGAAACAACATACAAATCGTATCTGATCTGCTGACAGCCAACCAGACATCCTAAACATAATTGAGACATGGTTCACAGAAGCAGACACAGTCCTACTAAATCAGCTCGTGCCTCAAGTCTACCATATATTCAGCTCTCCAAGGTCAAAACAAAGAGGTGGCGGTGTCTGCATCCTAGCTAGAAAATGCCTAAACTTCCACACCCCTCTCTAAAACCTCTGCCAACGGTTTAAAAACTTTAACAATTACTAACAACAAAATCACCATACTCCTTGCCTAAAGATCCCCAAATGCCAATACTGACAGCTTTGAGTCTATCTTGGAAACCATCTGTAACAACAACACAAACAACCTCATGATACCTCACAAACCTCATGATACTAGGTGACCTCAACCTTGCCTCCGCACCACCAAGCAAAGCAAACAACTTTCTGGAGGCAATGGAATCCCTAGACTATATTCAATCTGTCAACCAAGCCACCCATATCAAAGCAAACACACTGGACATGATTTTCCTACCACGCAACATACTCAAGCAGCATCAGATCGCAACACCTACCACCATGGATGTCTCGTGGTCAGACCACAAAATGATATCTATAATCAAACCTCCACAAATAAAGGAACACAAGCAATATAACTCAGAACACAGCATACGCAGGTTTCACAACTGGGAGAAGGAAAAATTCCTAGCAAGCATATTCCCCAAGCTGCAAAAACTGCCCCGATGACAAACATGACATAAATAACCTAATACACAACTAGAATAAGCAATAACTGAGACCTTAATGAAACCACCCACACAAAGCCAATGCTCCAGAGAGAAAACACAACAAACTGGTACATACCCTTACTAAAAGACTTAAAAAGAAGCCTACTATCACAGAAAGAAAATGGAGAAACACTAAATCAGATGATGCCCTTGACATGTGCAAACATAAGCTACAAGTATACCAAGCTGCCACACCCAAGCAAAAAGAGACTACTACACCAAGATAATCCAGAGCTCCTTAAACCACCCTCAGGAGCTATACACTATACAAAGATCCTACACACCGAAAGACAAAACCAACCTCACACCACAAGCAATGGCCGGACTACGTCCAAACCCTAACCTCAGCACACCTCAACAAGCCAACATATAGCAGCAACCAAAACCAACATACCAGAGCACATGGACATCCCTGAAAATCACAACAGAATATCTAGAGAATGCCATCACAAGTATTATCACAACCACCTCTCCACTCGACCCCTGTCCAGTCAGCTGGATTAAGGCAACCAAACAGGAACTCCATTCCAACAATGCTAAAAATCATTCGACCATCACTAACTCAGGGTAATGTACCACCTGAACTCAAGTCAGCCTCTATCTGCCTTGTTAGGAAGGGGACATCTAATGACATCAACCAGCCATCATCCTATATACCCATAGCCAGCCTCCCATTTCTGACCAAGGTATTGGAAAAAAATTGTCTACAGACAGGTCCAGGACTATAAAGATACGAATCACCCCCACTACTACAACTACTACCACTGAGCTTTTGTATAGTGCTATAATATGTACGCAGCACTGCACAGACATGTAAGAGACAGCCCCTGCTTATCAGAGCTTACAATCTAGTCAAGACAGACAACACAAGAGAAACACAAGGAGATCATGTGAGTCAAGATCCGAAAGTGGCAGCGAAGAGGTGAGTTTTCAGCCTGGATTTGAAAAGGGTCAGAGAAGGCTCCTGATGTACAGACTCAGGTAGTTTGTTCCAGGCGTAAGGTACAGCAAGATGAAAGGAGCAAAGTCTGGAGTTATCAATAGAAGACAAGGGCACAGATAGAAGCGATTTGCCAGAAGAGCGGAGTTCCTGAGGAGGGGTGTAGGGAGAGGTAAGATAGGAAAGGTAGTGAGGAGCTGCAGATTGAATGCACATATAGATTGCCAACAATACGGCTTCAGCCCACGACATGGAGTAGACTAGCTTACTCGATAACCTTATCAAGGGCACTGACAAACCCAAATCTGGTTTTATTCTCATAATTCTGGACATTAAGCAGGCATTCGATTCCAATCCACATGACCTCATAATACGACTACAATCTATTGGTTTATCAGACACCCCCTCTACTGGTTTGAATCCTACCTGACAGACCGCAAATTGCAAGTCAGAATAGACCAGACAAATTCACTCCCATACACACAAAACCAAGGAGTCCCTCAAGGTTCGACCCTTTCAGCCTTATTATTCAACCTCTTCCTGCAACCATTATGTAACATAAGTAAGTCCTGCAACATCCTCTAACCACATCTATGCAGATGATGTAATGATTTACACAATTATTAACACAAAGTATCAACATTACACCCATAACAAGCTGCTTTTCCAAACTCTGAAATTGGCTCAAGAGTCAGAACCTGACCATAAATCTCAAGAAGACTGAGGCTATGTTCATCACTAGAGACATTACTTTCATGCCACCAGCCACCATACCTATCGATGGAACACATATCCAAGTGAAACAAAACGCATGGTACCTTGGAGTTATCCTGGACCAATACCTTACACTTCAAACACCCATATGAAACATAACACAGAGCATATATTTCAAGCTAAAAACAATCAAGAAATCTCAAGCCACTCCTATCAGAGCATGACTTCCATTCTTTTTCTCCAAGCAACTATATTCCCCCTCTTCGATTACTGTAATATCACTTTCCAGGACAAACCAATCTCAACCATCCACCACCTCCAACTTGCACTCAACACGGCTGCAAGAATCCTCTCAATGTAAAAAAAATCAGAGCACATCACTCCTCTCATCAAGCAATTACATTGGCTCCCCTTGATAGAACGTATAAAATTCAAAGCCATCCTCATAACATTCAAAATCCTCAGTGACTTTGCACCACCACACCTACAAACCCTGATCAAGATCACACCTGACAACAGAGGGAGATGATCCAATTCAGGAACACACTACAGACTCAGCTGATGTTCACAAGAACCAACACCACTACATCTAAGAGAGCATTCTCTCTCTACCCACCGCTACTATGGAAACTCTATCCCAGAAAGCCTAAAATCTATTTTTCCTTCAGAAAAGCCCTTAAAGCCCATATTTTTCAGAGAATGCTACCCTCTAACATACCGTGATCTGTTCCCTCCTCTCCCCTCAACCCCCTCCTAAACACACTCAATCTCCCCTGCCTCATATCCCCTTATATAAAATTGTACTTAGTTACCCCACAGCTATATATATAAAAATTAACCCAAGTTGACTTCCCTGTTCATTGTAAACGTTCTGTTTCACGTAAACTGCTTTGACTAAAGGATAAAGTGGTATAAAAAAAAGCTGTTAAATAAATAAATATACTGTACCTGATCTATCTTGTCTTGAATGCCTGAGGAAAAGCTATGAGTGAAATCCAATTGCAGATCAATCAGAACCTGCCTCAACTGACAATATAGTTACCATCAGTCCTTCAAATGTTACTCAGGATGACAGATGACAAGATGCACGTCCTGAACAAGAGAAAAGGAGAGAAGGCTACAAGGGGTGGGGACTGATTGATTTACCCAAGGCTGATTTACTTGACGTGATTGAGAACGTTTGTTGCAAGATCAAGAAGAGTCCTAATGGATGGTGTTCTGTGAAGGGTCAAAACTCCAAGCCTCCCTCCAACACCATCATTACCAGCCACTGACTTAAAAAGGTTTGTGGTTTTTGAGATAACTGGGCAAGAACTTCAGGACCATATACCACTACTACTAATGAGCATTTATAGTCATAAGCAGTGCTGCACAGACATGTCCGAGACAGTCCCTGCTCATCAGAGCTTACAATCTAGTCAAGACAAATACAGAAGGTGTAGGCAGGGATAAAGCAAGGGGAAAGAAAAAGGAGTTAGGTGAGTCAAGATCCAAAAGTAGCAGTGAAGAGGTGAGTTTTCGGCCTGGATTTGAAGAGGGTTAGAGAAGGTGCCTGGCGTACAGACACAGGTAGTTTGTTCCAGGCGCAAGGCACAGCAAGGTGAAAGAGCGAAGTCTGGAGTTAGCAGTAGAAGAGAAGGTCACAGATAGAAGCAGTTTGCTAGAAGAGCGGAGTTCCCGAGAGGGGTTGTAAGGAGAGATAAGAGATTTCCACTACCACTGGACCCCCACCAGCATGGGTTTCGCGTCAACCATAGCATCAAATCACTGCTAACAATGCTCCTAGACAATCTAAACAGAGGACTTGACAACTTAAAAACAAGCTTTCTAAGAACTCATCTTTTATAGCCATATCTTGCACGTCTCTGACACTGTGTCCCACAGACCCATTCTGGAAGAAAATGGATTGCAGAACATCACGCTCAAATGGTTTACAAGGCATACCTCAGTGACAGGCTTCAACAGATAAAGGTCGGATCAGTCACCTCCTCCAACTTCCCTTCCACACAAGGTGTACCCCAAGCTCAACACTTTCAACCCTGCGTCTTCAACCTATACATACGCCACCATCTGTGAAATAATCAGGAAACACAGTATCCAATATGCAGTGTATGCAGATGACATTATGATCTACAACCCCCCATCAACCTGAATAATCCCAGACTAAAGGACTATTTATTTATTTATTTATTTATGTAGCTGTATTTCTTATCCCGCTCTTTCCCCAGGTAGCAAAAGCGGTCAATTGGGGGATACATTTTAACATGAGGGGCCATTATGAGACACATACACTAATACTTAACCAGGGAACATGGGAAGTGGAGGGTTAAGTGGCTTGCCCAAGCCAACCACAAGGAGTGCCTAGTAGGGACATAGAAATCCCAGGCCCCTTCCGGCCTGAGATTGCTGGTCCCCAGGTGGGACTTGAACCCCCGGCCCTTCCGGCCGGCTGAAGTACCTGTGTCCTAACCACTAGACCACTGTCCTCCCTGGATAAAATCAACTTGCATCCAAGACATGTCTAACTGGCATCCAAGGACCAACTCACTCCTCCCTAGATATCATCTTGGCATCCAACTTTGCATCCAAGACCACTCCTCCTGGATATCAACTTGCATCCAAGAAAGGTCTAACATGGCTCTCCCATCAACAACTTAAATATGAATTACACAGAAGACTAAAGCTCTTATCATTACTTGCGACACATTCTATATATTCCCACCCCAGTCAATCTGTCTTACACCAACATTACTATACTGATTAGAAGAGGAAGTCAGATACTCTGGGGATAACTCTGGACAAGAACTTGAACTATCCAATGCCCATAATACACAAGACCACAAGGAATGGCTATCACACAAGATGGTCATAACCAGAAGACTCAAACCCACTTCTTGACCGAGAATCACTTCAGAACCGTATTATTATTGGACACAGCATCATATCATCTATCTTTGGGACTATTGAAACTCTATCTACATTGGACTACTGAAGCATACAATCCAGAGCCTTTGCAAATGGCGCCAACAACACATTAGCCTGCATCATCACCGACCTCGCAAAGGCATGACAACCATCAACTCCCATAGCTCAAGCACCTGCATTGGCTCCCATTCTCATCATGCATCAGATTCAAAACTACAATGAAACATTTTCAAAATCAAAAGCACAAAACCATGTACGCAAACAGCCTGTCTGAATTAATTAACCCCTGATACAAGCATCAGACCAAGACGACAAAGCAAAAAGCGATACCCTGTGAATGCCCAGTTCCTACCAAAAAAAACCATCATCCAGAGCATTTGTCCCTTGCAGATCCTTCCCCTCTGGAATACCCTCCCAGCCGACCTAAGAGCCACACCCTGACATCAAAGATTTTTCGCCCGAATAAGAAATTAAAACTATACTCTTCACTGACCACTTTGGGTCGACCTCTGCTGGACTTTTAACAAACCAATGAAGTACCCTGAACAGGCGCTGCCTAGACTCATGATCTCACATAAAATCCCATAGCATCCCCCCTTGCCCGCCGTATGTACAAAAGCCACAACCTCTGTAATTAAGTTACCTATAAACTCCTACACGAGCATTCACTATGCTCATCCTCGCGTATTAATAATTTTTGTAGATTACCCTAGTCACTATGGCCCTTCTGCGATGCTTCCCCCCTTGTTAAATGTTTATTTTGTTCCTCAAACTATGTAAAGGCCTTTTGATTGTAAGATAAAGACCTATATAGAAAACCTTTTTTACATCAATAAATGAGTCACAGAGTAGGAAGGAGGACTTCAAGATGCATGTATCCTCTTGCTTCCTTCCCACCCCCCCTTTTGCCATGACCAAAGAGAAAATCCTCCCCCCTCAGTAAAATAGTAGAGATGGCCTGGAAGGCCTGGGAAAACGCCCATATGCTGCTAACCTTTCATATTTGAAAATGCAAAGCTTGCACAAGACCATAGTATTGGTGTTTTGGTAGTATTGTACAAATCTTCTTGGGGTACATGGTTGAGTGTATGGACTTGGCATAGTGGTTACAAAGTAAAGAGACTTCTGATTAGGAGGTTTGAAAACTAAAGACTTGGAATGAAAGTTACTTAAAAATTGCTCCTTTAAAGAGCCATCAAATTTACCACTGACAGGAGATGTGTTTTAAGGTCTCTCAATCAAAGGAAAAGCTAACTAGGAATTCATCTCTGAAACCAAATCTGCAACACCAGTGTTTTTTTCCCCCCATTTTATTTCTTCTGACCCTTCCCATCTCTCTCATTCATTGTAGCACTCTTTGAAGGCTGAGAACTGTGGTTTTCTCCCCCATCTTAAAGTCTGTGAGTGACCGGCTCAAGCTCCTTTTCCCCCATTGTTCCAAGAGCTATGAATGATTTCCTTGGTATCAGGTCCCCAAGGAAACAGAAGGGCCAAAAGTCAGGCCCCAGGAAACTGAACCTGGGTTTCCTGCATTGCAACAAGCTGGCCCAGGGCTCTGAGGTTTATAACAATATGGCTTTTAGTTAGCAATAAAAAATCATGTAAAGGAAAAAACAATAACATATCTCCTTAATATACCAGGTTTATCATGGTTGCATACTGCATTCAATCAGATTGGTTTTATAGATTTCCCCCATTTTATCTATTGCCTTTGAATACAATTAATCATCATGAACAAAGCACAGAAAAGAAAACAGATTGATAAATTGGACTGAGATCATAACCCAAGTTTACCATCTACTGTTCCTCTGAATCTCAGCCTTCTGTATTATAAAAAGCAGAGAAAATACAAGGAGAACCAAAGAAACTGAATTTCCTTATGGACCTTATTTGAAAGATAAAAATCCCTGGGGAAATACAATTTATTCAGATTATCAAGGCCCTGCTGTGCAAATTCTACAGTCTGGGAGCCACACAACAGAGATTCAAGAAAATATTTACTTTATTCGGTTGGGTATATAAAGCTTTTAATGAAAGCATAATTAACGGCAAGGAAAAGAGTGTGCACAGCTTCAGAAATTCCACTGCTCAGCTGAGCCATCAATATCCAAGCGTCATACCAGTTGTGACTCCAGCCTGTTTTGTCTTTGGCTTAAAATATAGTTATTATAAATCAGCATTGTGTGAGTACATGCAACCCTGCCACTGAACAAGCAAGCTGACAGAGGTGCTTTTCTCCCTCAGTACACGGCAATTACAGAGAGCAGTAGTAGAGGTAGAGAGATATCTTAGAATACCAGAGGCGGATTCTACTGCTTTCCTTCAATATTGCCAGAATGGCGTAACCAATACGTGATGATGGCCAAGCAGTATGACTGAGAGTCTTAAATACTAAGCAAAACTGTGGGCCAGTGAAAGATACATGGCAAAAGTCATCTATAGTTTTTCTAGTTTATTTTTGAATATAGCTCATGCCTTTCCAGTAGAAGCTCGAGGGTCAGTTATATTCAATCGCGTGAAGTATTTCCCTGTCCCCAGCGAGCTTACAACAACTAAGTTTGTACCAGAGGCAAGTAGAGGTTAATGTGACTTGCCCAAGGTCACAAGAAAGCAACAGAAGAATTATCAGCCTGTTGTGCTAAAACTAGTCGATCTACTCTCTCACTCCACGTAGTCAGCAAAACAAGTGTACACTTTCTATTTTACTTAGTGGACTCTCTGCTAGTACACCTTAGACTAATGTCCATATACTTAGAACCTAGCTTTTCTCCCATAGACAGAACGGGGAAAAAAAAAGCTCTAAAATAAATCAAAATTCTAACTGCATTAATGAACATTAGTATTAACTCCATTCTGCCTTGGAATGCAGTAGGGGAAAGAAAAACGGCAGTTTTCATTTTAAGGCATTGCTAACATTTGAGGAACCCACAGCAAGGTAAACCGCTCCAAGTCTCCTTGCTTTCTCTGATTTTCTGATCCCATCAGAATGGGAGGATTCAGCGCTAATCCCTTCAGCGGATCAATTTCTTGACTTTCTTCATAGTAAGATCTTGATTCTTTGAGGACAGTTTATCTGTTCTCCTTTACGTTCACGCCCTTTGGTGAGTCCTTTGGCAGTGAAATGGGATACTTTCAATCTGCCACCAAACTTTGCAACTGCTAAAATTATGGGCTCACAGACATTGCTACTTTTTTTTTTTATTTATCCACATTTACAATATAAAGACAGGCCATTTTATAAAAAAAAAATTTGGTAATACACAAAAAAAATAATACAAAAAGAAACATCACCATTTCATTGCCAATTCGGACCCCAACATAGGGGAAAAAGATAAGAAAGGAAAAATTGGAAAGAACTGCCACCTCTTTACTAGATATTATTCCCACCAAAACTAATCAAGGGACGGAACTCGGGTCTGTTTTCCTTTATGTTTGCCAAGGTGACTAGATTCTGTCAGCTGGTTTCCACCATCCTAGAAAAACCTCTTTAATTAAGCCTTTACTTAAAAAGACTAATCTGATTTCTTCTGTTCCCTTGACAAAGACCAGGCGCCAGTTCACCATGGCAACCAGAAATTTATACCTGGCACCTGGGATTTGCTCCCCCCCCACCCCCCGCTCACAAACAGAAAACCCCTCCTGTTCTGCTCATGGGACATCAGACCCCCGTGGGCAGAAACAGAGTGATATTTGCTGCGATTGGGGCTTAGATGTGGCAAAAGATCCTTCCTGAATGGGGATGGAGCCTTCAGAACAAAAATAAAAGTACGATGGGATACAGGCAACAACGATTTAAAGGAGTCGTACCGATTAAGAAAAATTGAGGAGGATGGGGGATTGGAGGGCAGGGGTTGAGGGTGCTGGGGGAGGGGAGGGAGGAAAGGGAGAGAGTCCGGATGGAGAACAGAGAGTGGGGAGTCATTGAAGTGGGGGGGGGGGGGGGTGAGAGAGAGTGCAAGTTCATTTATTTAACATTTTTTTAGATACTGCATTTCCTAGGATCAATGCACTAGGGTCAATGACGTTGCATGTAACAAATGTTTAGGACTACAATGAACACAGAACCTGGAACAAGGTGGTTATATATTGTAGAAGTACATAGGCTAATGAATTCATTTAAGTTTAACTTCAACGTATTTACAGTATATTGATACTTATGTGATACAATAGAAGTTTTTGAACATGTT
>CM066031.1:614190289-614256973 GCA_033557465.1 Ichthyophis bannanicus | reverse complement strand
TGATGAGGGCCCAACATGGGCACAGAGTGTTTATCACAGTGTCACAGGGGATAGTACCCAGCAGGTACCTCCAAGGGCACAGAACATTGGCAGGCGGTGTTGGGGGGAAGCGTGGATGCCTATGCAGGCACCCCTACCCCAGAACACGCACCATAGGCAGCCGCCTACCTGCACACTGGATGGCTTGAGACTGCACACCACCAGCACCACCAGCAGAAGGGCATGTCAGCATGGTGGCAGAGGGGTACTGGTGGTGGAGGGGGCAGTGGCAGCTGCCCAGAACAGACCATGGCCTAGCCCTGTGTAGGTGGGTGCCATGCACTGCAACAGACAGGCCCTGCCGGACAAACAGTCATGGTATCACCAGGGAATGCACTGTCTCTGTGGCAACATGGTGGTGCAGTGCACACAACCAGTGTGTTTGGAGGCAGAAGGTCACAGGTTCAAGTCCCAGCTATGGTGCCTGCCAACCCAGTCCCCATATTTTACCCACTACTACAACATGCTAATACAGACAGAACCTTTATTGCAGATGACGTAAACATGCCCAAAACTACATTTTACCCTACAGAGCAGAGACTCCATAAACAGGCGCATTACCTACAGCAGAGACTCCAAAATGCAGTCCTGGAGGGCCAAACACCATTCAGGTTCCATGCTGCCTCTAATAAAGATGCCTGTGCTGCATATCTATGCACCACCCCCATGGTATGCAGATATATCTCATGCATATTCATGAGGGACAGCATGAAAACCCGAACAGTGTTTGGCACACCAGGACTGGAGTTGGGAACCTCTGCCGTAAAGCAGCAGCCAACAGGGGCAGACACACCCACACCCACAGGCTCCATTAGCCAATGCCCCCTGGAGAGGCAGGACATTGGGCCCTGCGTGCATCTCCCAATACTAGCACTTGCATACCTTAGCAATGCCACCCTACACCTGGGAATACGGTACACAGCTATCAAAAGGTTGCTATGATTACTGGCAGATAGCAATTCCTACGTTAAGCACAGTTTGCTGATTGAGCTCCATCATAGCAACCTTTCTGATGTCTGTGGAGTGTGCTTCAGGTCTGGTCTCTGACAGTGTTTTATCAACCTGGGGAGTAGTGACCCCCACCACGTATTGCGTACCATATCAATGGTTGCACTGGGCCCCAGGACTGGGTGTGGTGGCCAGTGGTGTGATGCTCGAAAAACCTCTATAGTAGCAAAAAGGCTGGACAGAGGTGGGGGAGTGGGAGTTATGTCTATCCAGTGTCGTGTGTTGGCTGCACAACACTCTCCAAAGCCCACACTGCCAGCACTGTTGCCAGTATTGGCCTGCCAATGTGAATAATGAGGAACAAGGTACCATGGGTATAGCCCGTATAGGGTGGCCTGGCCAGGATGCATCTGCACAGGGCATAGGGCACGGGCTGGGATATTGTAGTGCCGGGCAACCACCTGCACAGACAGGGTGGCCACAGAATGTTCTGCTGGGAGATCGCTATCACTCGGACTGAGCAAGGACCATGGCATGGCTAGGCCCCCCCATAGTGCTATCTAGTATTTTTCTCATGCGTGATATTTATGGGTTCCCTTTTGGGGCCCAATCACTGACTTATCTACTCTGGGGTGTATGCGAACATCCCACTTCTGGGTGCATGCATCTTCTCCAGGAACATGCCTCTATGGACTAGATATCAGACTGTCGGCAGCTAGTATGGTTCTTGCGTGAAACACCTTGCAGGTGGCAGTGGCGGCAGGAGAATATCAGATTGTGGTGTGGTGCAGCTGAATATTTATGGGACTAATGTCTGTCTGCAATTGCTTTATAGATGTGTCCAGAGCTGCATTGACTGCCCTGTAGGGGGTCTGTTCCACAGCAGGACTGCGGTTGGATGGTCCTCTCTAGCTGCTGTCAGTGCAGGGATGTAAAAATGTGGACCTGTTGGTGGGAGAATCCTGTGCCCAACCACAGCCATAGAGGGTGGGTTGGGTGGTGGTACATTAATCTGCTTCTGGGTCCATAAGGGTCAGACCTGACTGCGAAATACAGATGTATCCAAAGAAGTGTGTTTGCAGGAACCCACATATCGCACACACTAGCACTGTTGGGGACCTTCAGTATGGGCCTATTTCTGCCATGGAAAGGTGCTGTGGACATGGGGCTGGGCACCCCACCGCACCCTCAGGGTGAGCACCGTACCCGCACAATGTGACGGTGTGTAGCTACTCTGTGCCAGTAGCACACATGGTCAGTTCCCCCTACCTGTGCGATGGTGCTGGTGGAGTGCATACCCCGCTTGTGTTCACTCCTGTAGTATGGCGGATTTGCATGTGCAGTGCATCATGGGTACGGGTGGGCTAACCCATATCCTTGGTGACCACAGCAGACTGTTTGTGTGGTGATGTGTAGTCTTTCTGCAGCCAGCCAGGGTCTTGCTAACAGCTATAGAGCTGTAAGCCAACTGGTATTCACTGCCTATGGAGCCAGAGGTCATGGGTTCAAACCCACCGTGGGGTGATTTGATAGGGCTGTCCAAACACATATCTATTTTTAATGTACATTAGTGCGGCCAGCAAAAACACCCTCAGCATACTGTCCCCATAATGGTGCCTTCAGAGGGCGCTTTATAGGGCACCTTATGGTTTACGTCCATATAAGGTGCACTATACGGTATCCTATGGATGGCATTATAAGGGTTGGCCCTATAGGGGGGACATTATATGGGTGCCGTGGCAGACAGTGCACTGATACGTGCCCCTTATGGAGTGCCTTATAGGGTGCCTTATGCGGCACCTTAGGTTAAGGAAAGTGAGGGTGTGTGTGCTCGGCAGCAAAACTACTAAACTACCAAGTAAAGTTGCCGCAGGAAACAATACTTAGAATGTCAAAGATGATGCCTCAGCCAGCCTTAAGTATTAGGCACACTGGGGGATTGGAACTAATGACCTACACCTCTGTTTCAATGTTTGAATGTCGGGGCAACTCTGACTTAGGATTACCGCGCGTTAACGCGCTTACGGCGGCGCTTCGCACGATAATGTGCGCTAGCAGCGAGCGTTATCGCGCGATACTCCCATTGTGCTGCTTTAAGACTGAAATGACCATTCCTTTTATGGCAGCCTGCAAACTATCGCCAGTGCGCAAATTAAGACGTTTTAGTAAACATCCCCCATAATGTAATGGAATATCAAATTAAATAACAGATTTACAATACACCTTTACAAACGGAATTTCTCTGTACCAAGCAAAGCATAATAAATTCAGTCAAGAGGTTTAGCAGTAAACTGGCTTGTTGAGGTGATCAATCTGACTTCTCAAGAGAATAGATGTCATCTCATGGAAAATGAGCAGCATATTTTTATTGCAATCATAGCTTAAGGACGTTTAAATGTGATGTCACCTTTGTGACAAGTATCCCCACATAGAAAATTTACCATTTCTAGATAAGAATTCAATACGTAGCGAGAGCAGGTCAATTGCAACCTTATTTGAAGTTTGGGGCGTTTTCGATTTTAGACAGGCCAGCCTTTAGATTGCCACATATGCACAGAAACAATGATAGTGTGGCTATGTTAGCGGAGTTAGGTAGATTGTAGAAGGTAAAGGAGTTATTATGGCAGGGTAAATCTCTTCAGCTTCTTTTGATTCTAGCAGTCAGTACACATCACAGTATTGTTATCAGGTTAATTTCGAAATGAAAGGTATCCCCCAGAAAAGTTGGAATATTTGCAGTAGAAAAATCTCTGGTTGAAATAAGAACAGAACAAACGTCTTCAAAATACTGAATGAATTGTGGGGAGTCTTCAACAAGGATGCCTCAAGCGTCTGCCCTCTTATCTGTACTCCTGTCTTCCAGTCTATTGGCCTACAGACTAGAACCAAGACCAATCTAGTCCCGGCTCAGGGGTCTCCCCCCTCCGACTCCAGTCCTTGGAGGGCCGCAAACAGTCAGGGAACTCCCTTCTTTTTTAAGGGTATCCTAATGAATATGCATGAGATATATATGCAACTTAGAAAATAGCCCCTGTCAAACCTGGACGATGGTTCCCTTCGTGTGGCCCTCCAGTGCTGGACTTTGCGGGACCCCCCCCTTCCCCACACCCTCTGTCATTTAAGATTGTCGATTGGGGCACACGTGTACAAGACTGTCCCCGTCTCGACATCAAAAAGAAGAGTAGATACGAATGTGTCTCACAGCCACCCCTCACTCCGCCCTTCCATCCACCACCACCAAAAATATTGTCCTATTAGACAACTCTTCTTGGCTGGCCTGGTGAGAACACACTGAGGCAGGGATTGCTGACACACTTTCTAATTCTACCCTTTTGATCGCTCGCAGGACATCCACTGATACCCTTGCCTACACTCACAACTCGTACATGACACAGAGGCGTGCTGACGGCACGGCGGTTCCCCAAATCCAGCACTGGTAGGGCCACAAACCATGTCAGTTATGGCAGGCTATTTCTAATGCATAATAATATTCTCCATGGCATATTCATTAGGGGATACCCCTGAAAACCGACTGGTTTGTCGGCCCTCCAGGACTTGGAGTTGGAGACCCACTGATCTAGGGGGTTATGTTTACTAATACTTTGCTTAATGGTGCGCTCTGCTGATTTGTTTTAGCCTACGTGTTAAGGTACCTGTAACGCGCGGTTAATGGGCGCTTTATCCGGCGCTCAGGTAGTCCTTTTAGCGCGTGTTAATTGCGCGCATGCGGCCGCAAATGAGCGATGAAGGCTGGGGAAAGGCTCCCGGGAAGGGCCGGTGAAGAAGGCTCCCCAGTGGCTGGAGAGGAGGGGTCAATGTTGGTGGAGAGTGGGAGGGGAGAGGCTCCCCCTGCACACTTAAGTCTGATGTGTAAATTCCGAGGCTCATAAACTAACTGCCAGTTGCAGAAAAACGGGGCGCTGGGCGTTTCACGGGAGTCTGATTGGTAAAGGGCTATTTAGTATAACCATTTCTGTCAGCAATGTACAGCAAAAAAAACAGGGAAACCTACAAAAAAGTGATAAGTGTGATAAATGTGCACGGAACAAAAGTGAAAAGAAACATTGAAAAAAGACCCCAACTAAAAATAAAAAAAACATAACCAAGCTGGGAAATAGTGGATGGATTAGATGGGAAACATCAAAAGAGCAACTCGGCTAGAGAGAAAGTCTTCCAAACAAAAAGATATGAATTGTTGGAAGAGTGTGTCTACTTTGCTCCGTCCTCCATAGCCAAGGTGACTATGCATTCCCCACAGTTTGCAATTTGCAGCCTTCATCAGGGTTTCCCGTCTCTCCATTGGACAGGTGTTCCTATGGGGGTGACACATGTTCCACAACAGCAGGGCGGGCATGGTGCAGGAATGGGCAACTGGAAAGATGCTGGGAAAGGGGACACAGAGGGCTGGCAGACGGCACATGCTAGGGTGATGCCTAGGTGGCCCAAAGGAATGCTTGAAACAGTAGAGTCAGCCAGACATCAACTGATGAGGGCCCAAGCATGGGCACGAGTGTGATTCCCACAGTGTCACAGGGGATAGTACCCAGTAGGGACCCCAAGGGCACAGAACAGTGGCAGGCGGTGCTGGGGGGAGCGTGGACACCTATGCAGGCCCCCCTACCCCAAAACCCCGCACCATAGGCAGCCGCCTACCCGCACACTGGATGGCCTGAGACTGCGCTCCACCAGCACCACCAGCAGAAGGGCATCTCAGCAGGGTGGCAGAGGGCCACTGGTGGTGGAGGGGGCAGTGGCAGCTGCCCAGAGCAGACCGTGGCTAGCCCTGTGTAGGTGGGTGCCATGTACTGCAAACAGACAGCCCCATCTGATGAACAGTCATGGTTTCCCCTGGGAATGTATTGTCTCTGTGGCAACATGGTGGTGCAGTGCACACAGCCAGTGTGTTCAGGAGCAGAAGGTCAAAGGTTCAAGTCCCAGCAGTGGTTGCTGCCAACCCAGCCCCCATCTTTTACCCACTACTAAAACGTGCTAATACAGACAGAACCTTTTATTGCAGATGACGTAAACATGCCCAAAACACCTACATTTTACCCTACAGAGCACAGACACCATAAACAGGCGCATTACCTAGAGCAGAATCACCCAAATGCAGTCCTGGAGGGCCAAACACCATTCAGGTTCCATGCTGCCTCTAATAAAGCTGCCTGTGCTGCATTTCTATGCGCCGCCCCCATGGTATGCAGATGTATCTCATGCATATTCATGAGGGACAGCATGAAAACCCTGAACAGTGTTTGGCACACCAGGACTGGAGTTGGGAACCTCTGCCGTAAAGACAGCAGCCAACAAGGGCAGACACACCCGCACCCACGAGCTCCATTATCCAATTCCTCCTGGAGAGGCAGGACATTGGGCCCTGCGTGCATCTCCCAATACTAGCACTTGCATACCTTAGCATCCATGCCATCCTAAACCTGGGAATACGGTACACAGCTATCAAAAGGTTGCTATGAATACTGGCAGATAGCAATTCCGATGTTAAGTACAATTGTCTGATTGAGCTGCATCATGGCAACCTTTCTGATGTCTGTGGAGTGTGCTACAGGTCTTGTGTCTGACAGTGTTTACCACCCTGGGGAGTGACCCCAACAGTATTGCGTACCATAGCCATGCCTGCACTGTGCCCAGGACTGGAGCGGTGGCCAGGGCTGCCAAACACCTCTATAGTTGTACAATGCTGGCATAGGTGTGGGAGTGTGTGTCTGTCTATCCAGTGTGTGGTGGCTACAAACACACCTCTCCACAGCCCACACTGCCAGCACTGTTGCCAGTATATGGACTGCCAATTTGCATAATGAGGAGCAATTTGGTACCCGGGTATAGCCCGGACAGGGTGGCCTGGCCAGGATGCATCTGCACAGGGCATAGGGCAATGGCTGGGACATTGTAGTGCCCGGCCACCACCTGCACAGATTAGGGTTGGCCACAGCATGTCCTGCTGGGATTTCTCTCTCACCCTGACTTAGCCGTGACCATGGCATGGCTAGGTTCCCCCATATTGCCCTGTAATGTTTTTTTCATGTGATATTTGTGGGTTCCCTTTTGGGGCCCAATCACTGACTTATTTGTTTGGTTTGTATGCTGACATTCCAGTTCTGGGTGCATGCATCTCCGCCTGGAACATGCTCTATGGGCTAGCTAGCAGACTGTCTGCAGTTAGTATTTATTTTTTATTTATTTAACAGTATTTCTAAACCGCCTTATCTTAATAATCAAGGTGGTATCACAGCAAACAATCGGGTAAGGTGAGTGTGTTATACATGCAGTGAGGGTGAAATTTAGTTGGGTGAGTGTTGTATTGTGTGCTAGATTGGTATGAGCTATGTACAACGTGGGCTATATACAGTGGTTCTAAATACATGTATGTCTCTTGCTAGAACACCTTGCAAGGTGCAGTGGCTGCAGGCTTGCTGTAGGAGAATATCAGATAGTGGTGGGGTGCAGCTGAGTATTTCTGGGCCTAATGTCTGTCTGCTGTTGCTTTATAGATGTGTACAGAGCTGCATTGACTGCACTGTAGGGTGTCTGTTCCCCAGCTGGACTTCGGTTGGTAGTCCCCTCTGCCACTGCCATTGCAGGGAAGTAAAATGTGGATCTGTTGGTGGGAGACCCTGTTTCCCACCCTCAGCCCCAGAGGGTGGGTTGGGTGTTGGTACATAATCTGCCTATGGGTTCATAAGGGCTAAACCTGACTGAGAAATACAGATGTATCCAAAGTGTATCTGCAAGAACTACCTATCTCACACACTAGCACTGCTGGGGACCTACAGCATGGCCTATTTCTGCCATGGAAGGTGCTGTGGACCTGGTGCTGGGCGCCCCATCGCACCCTCAGGGTGAGCACAGTACCCGCACAATGTGACGGTGTGTAGCTACTCTGTGCCAGTAACACACATGCTGTGGGGGTACATACCCCATCTTGTGTTCATCTGTAGATGGCTGATTTGCATGTGCAGTGCATCATGGGTACGGGTGGGCTAACCCTATCCTGGTGATCACAACAGACTGTTTGTGTGGTGACATGCAGTCCTTCTGCAGCCAGCCAGGGGCTTGTTAGCAGTTATAGAGCTGTAGCCCACTGGTTACTTCATTGCCTGTGGAGCCAGTGGTCATGGGTTCTAACCCACAGTGGGGTTATTTGATAGGGCTGTCCAAAGCATTATCTATTTTTAACGTACATTAGTGCTGCCAGCAAAAACACTCTCAGCGTACTGTAACCATAAGGTGCCTCAGAGGGCGCTTTATAGGGCGCCCTATAAGGCGCCTTCTGAGGCACCTTGTGGTTACTGTCCATATAAGGTGCACTATACTGTATCCTATGGAGCGACTTATAGGGTGCCCTATAGGGGGCATTATAGGGTGCCGTGGCAGACAGTGCACTTTATAATGTGCCCTATGGAGTGCCTTATAGGGTGCCTTATGCGGCACCTTAGGTTACGGCACGTGAGGGTGTGGTTTGCTGGCAGCAATTAATAAAATACAAATAAAGTGCTGCAGGAAACAATACTTTACATGTCAAAGCTGATGCCTCAGCCAGCCTTAAGTATTAGGTACACTGGGGGATCAAACTCATGACCCCTGTATCGTCAGTCAGTGTATTAACCATTGTGCTACACCCCTGTTTCAATGTTTGTATGTCTGGGCACCTACTTAGGATTACCGTGCGTTAACGCGCTTAGCGGCGCCTCACACGATAATGTGTGCAGCAGCGCGCGTTATCGCGCGATACTCCCGTTTTGCTGCTTTAAGACTGAAACGCCCACTCCTTTTATGGCAGCCTGCACACTATCACCAGGCGCACATTAAGACGGTTTAGTAAACATACCCCTATGTGTTTGACTCTGCATACATTTTTTAGAAAACTTCAGATTTGTTTATTTTTTTTTCACTCAATGAGAGTTTGTGTGATGATTCTGTTATATCTATACCTTCCAGTTGGGTTGCCACCAGGTCCTGTTGACCCTATTATTTCTACCTATCAGCATCTTGTTTTGGCCGACTTGGTTAAAATGGACCAGACACCTTTTAAAGACAGCTGTAATTGCAGAGGAATGGGATCTTGTCATTCGAGCTGTGGATAAGGGCGGAGAGATAGTTTTACAATCTCGCCATGATTATCATCTTCAAATTATGTGTCAGCTTAATATTATCAAGTTTTAGATGGAGGACCCTACTTCAACTTTGCTATCAGAGATTACTATGATATGTCATCAAGAGGTTGAAGCTGGATGGATTACACAAAAGGAATTTTGATTCCTGGTACATGATAACCCAAGGATACCTTTGATCTATACGGTGCCAAAAATCCATACATCATTGGAATGCCCACCAGGCCACCTTTTGTGTCTTGTTGGGGCTTGGTATAGGAGCCCTTATTAAAATTTTGTGATATGTTTCTACAGCCATTGGCTAGTAAAGTCCCTTCTTTCATTCGTGATACGTCTCATTTTTTGAGCATTTTGCAGTCCATTAGACTACCATCTTCTCCTATTTTATTGGTTACTTTGGATGTAGTGGCATTATATTCTAATATTTCACAAACTGAAGCCCTACAAACTTCCTTTGCAATTACCTACATGGTTGCCTCAACAATTTATTTTGTCTTTACTGCAGCTGGTTCCAGGCAAGAACTATTTTTATTATGCTGGTTCCATTTATTTACAAGTATTTGGGTTTGCCATGGGTGCAACTGTTTCCCCCCCTCTATTGCCACCTTATTTATGGCTGATTTTGAACACTGTTTTGTTTATCCTTTACTATGGTTTCAGGAAATCTTACTATGGAAGAGGTTCTTGGATGACATTTTTATATTGTGGAAAGGCAGTATTTCTTGATTGCATCAGTTTGTTGACTGGTTAAATCAGGTGAATGATAATATAAAATTCACTTTGAAGTGTGATGCTCATTCGTTTGAATTTTTGGATGTTTTGATCACCTGTTCAGAGAACTGTTTGATTACATCTTTGTTTCATAAACCAGTACAGCGCAATACCTTACTTCAATTTGGCAGCACTGAAGCGGGGCCTTCCTTTTGGCCAGTTTTTACTGACTACAACGTATTTGTTGTTCAGCAGAAGATTTCAGATTCATGCTTATGAATTATGTCAAAGGTTGTATACCGGGTAAGGCGGACACGTCACCCTCCACCCCTCTTCACTCCCCCTTTCCCATTTACTCTACCTTTATACATGTTAAAAACAATCACACATACAACATTTCAACCGATTTGGATTATCAACAACTGGTCGCTAGCTTTAATAACCTTTTACACCAAACCCAATTATATACAAATACAAACATTATAAGCTTTCCCCCCCCCCCCAGCAGAAAAGACGAGCCATCACCCGCCATGTTATTAAGGCAAGGTGACGCTGCGTTCCTCCCGCTTCCCCCGGGCCACAGGCCTCCCCCAACAAGACACAAATCAATACAATTTACACCCGCTCCTCCAAACCCACCACCGCCGCCGTCCCTTCCCAATACATTTCCACGCCACTCCCTCCTTCCGGGCTTCGCCATATTATTAGCCAAAATAACCTGCGGGATTAACCGGGTCGGGGGTACCCCCACCCCCGCCCTCCTGCTTGCCTCCGGCTACCGGACCCCGGAAACCTCCGGGATCCCCGCCAATCCCCCCCCCACAGCTGCAACAACCATACCCCCCCACCACACCCCGCGTGTTCCATATAAAGGGCGGGTTGGGCGGACGTCCTGGGCGCCTCCAGCCTCAACAAACCGAGGAGACTGGCAGCAGCGCTGTTCGGGTCCCCGCACCCCCCACCCTTCGCAGCCGCCGCAGACCTCGGCCTCCCATTGGCTCCGCGCTGCGCTTGAAAAACCAGCGGGAGCCCAATGACACCGCCGGACCAGCACCGGCCTTCCCTGTTGCCCGCGCGCCGCGCCCGAATCCCGAGGGGGGAGGGCAGCCTGCACCCCCCCGGTTCCTAGCGGCGGTCGCTAACGGGACTTCGCGGCCACGCCGAGGCCCTTCCCCACCGTAACGCTGGGTAACGGGCTGGACCACGTCACCCTCCATTTCCCCCTGTCTGTCACCCCCCCTTTCCATTTACATCTACCTATACCTGTTAACAATCACACAACAACATGAATTTGATTTCAAACTGGTCGCCAGCTTTAATACCTTTTTAACAAACCAATTAATACAAATACACCATTATAACTCCCCCCACCCCCCCCATCAGAGCGAGCCATCCCGGACCCGCCATGTTATTAGCCAAGGTGACGCTGCTTCCGCTTTCCACAGGCACAAGGCCCAATAATTTTCCACGCACGCCCTCCCTCTTCCGTCTTCGCCATATTATGAGGCAAAAACCTGAGGGATTAACCGGGTCGGGGGTACCCCACCCCCGCCCGCCTGCTTGCCTCCGGCTCCTACCCCGGAAACCTCCGGCTCCCGCCAATCCCCACCCCCCCAAGGCTGCACACAACCCATAACCCCCCACACCCCCGCGTGTCCATAATAAAGGGCTTGGTGGGCGGCCGTCCGGCGACCGTCCAGCCTCATAACAACCTATAGACTGGATCTATTGCGCCGGGTCCCCCGCACCCACCACCCTTCGCAGCCCGCAGACCTCGGCCTCCCATTGGCTCCCGCGCGCTTGAAAATACCCGGCAGGGCGACAGCCAATGACCACCGCCGGACAGCACGGGCCTCCTCAATGTAGACCCGTGTGCCGCGCTGCTGCCGAATTCCTTCCGAAGGGGGTTGGGAGGGTCAGGGCCTGCTTGGCGCCCCCCCGTTTAGCCGGCGGGCGGCCACCCCCCCCCATTTCTGGGGCACTCGGGACCCGAGGCCTGCACAGTGCCCCGACCTTTTTTTGTGTGGTAATGGCGGGACACTTCACCCTCCACACCCCGTTCACCCCACCTTTCCATTTTACCCTCCTACCTATACATGTTACACAATGAACACACAATCAACCTTAATTTGGGATCTTTTCAACACTCGGTACCCGCAGCTTTAATAACCCTTTTAACCAAAACCAAATTAATACAAATACAATACCATTTATAGCAACGCCCCCCCCCCCCCAGCAGTAGCGAGCCCATCCCCCCCGCCATGTTTATTAGCAAAGGGTGAACGCTGCTTCCCGCTGCTCCCCCCGTGTGGCTAACAGGCCCAATTAATTTATTCCACGCCCCTTCCCCCTCTCCGGCTTCGCCATATTATTTTGCAAAAACCTGATGGATTAACCGGGTCGGGGGTACCCCACCCCCTCCCCACCCTTCTTGCCTTCCGTTCCGGACTCCGGAAAACCTCCGTAATCCCGCCACCGGGCTCTGGTCAGCCACGACCGGAGCCGCCCCCCAAAGGTAAGCTGCTGACCCAATCCCGCAACCGTCTGAACCCTAATTATCCCTTTCCAATGCCTCCTGCCAATCGTTGAGGAGTAAATCCGCCCTATCGGGGAACAAGTGCAACTCCATCAGGCCTATAAACAGGCCCGAGCACTCCAGCTCTCCACCACGTCAACCCAAGGGGTCAAAATTTGCCACGCCGCCCCTTGCTCACCCACCGCCATTCTCTGCCAATTTGACGGTTGATCTTTGTCACACCACCCGTGAACCACACCGCCGTTGATGGCCCGACAGGCGATGGGCCCTTGGAACTGATATCAGAACCACCAACACTAACACTACCCCGGAAACATCCCGAACACGGCACACCCCCTACCCCCAAGTCCTGTTTTGACAGCCCCGAATCACTGTCGAGAAGGTCCAGGGAAACTAAATCGTTGCCGGTTACCCAAATTGTCATCAGATAAAAAATGTCCGGGCGCCCCTCTTGTAAACCGCTGGGATTGTCCTCAGCAAAGAAGCCAAAACCTGGATCCACCGGTAGTCCCCGCCTGATTCGCACCAGCCCATGTGAATATACGGTTCCACGCCTCGATTTTAGCTCCGTAAGTCCCAAATCTCCTCGACTTGCCGTGTCCGCTGCTCGCGCCGACCACAGCCCAGAACACAAAGGAGCTGGCCACCTCAACCCAACAGCAACAACGATCCTCTGTTTGTAATCGTGGTAAGAGAAAGAACAAACAAAAAAATTTAGTACCCACCACACCCCCACCCCACAGGTCCTACGGGCCTCACATGAGCTCCGGAAACGCCCGCGATCGCCATCGCCCAATTCCGTTGTATCCTCCTGATAGGACAGTTCCAGCAAACTGGCGGCGCTGGTTCGCCGTCCCCCCAATCCTGAAGGTATGAGGTCAAACACACCGGGGTCCTCACCCAACCTCCGTAAATCCGACAGTACCGCATAACCGCCGAAAATTGTGAAACGCGTAAGAACCTCCGCGCACATTGGGGCCCGATGCATGAATAGGGCTACCGCCGTGGGCCGGACGAAACGCGTAAGATACGCTTGCAATAAAGCCACGGGACACGAAGGGGGAGCCCTGCACAGCTGTCAAGAGCCACACCCACGCACCCCACCCTGCCTGATCCGTCCTTAGAGCGGGCAAGGCGGATACTAACCCCTCCCCCGAGGAATTGGCACAATTGATGTATCTGCACCCCATCCCTGACCCGTTGCAAATCGTACTCGACTCCGCCACTAACCTCACTCCACCCTAAAGCGCCGAAAAAAAAGCCACTGAAAAACCGCGTCGGAAAAGCGCCCCTCCCTCGTAGGCGGAATGAATGAACACGCACTGGTGAAGAAAAAACCTGCGCATAAACGCGTCGAGCAGGTCGTGGGTGATCGTATCGCCGCCAATCACCCGATGAAGGACTGGAGCGCTCCCAACACCATGCAGCAGCGCAGCCTACGCGTTGTAAATGAATCCCCCACGTCCACTCGGCTGCCTCCCCCAGCCGAGTAGCGCGTGCAAAAATGGAAAACCCCCGCCAGAGTTCCGCCCGCGAACGGAATGCTCTCGCGACAGCTCCCGCCGCTTTTGGACGCCAGCCCATACTGACCCCAACAAGCTGATCTGACCGCTTGTGGACCACCTTGCCACCCACTTTTTGCAGGAACCATGAAAGGACACCACGCTGCTGCAGCCTCGCTGATAAGCTACACACGTCGCTGGAGAGACCGAATTCCGCAGCAGCTCCATCATGTCACTAGGCCATTCCGCCAAAGGTGAGCCGGGACCGACGCTCCCTCCTCGTCCGCCTCTGGGGCCAACGTTCGAAACAGCTCCCACTTAAAAATCGAGAGAGAGCATCAGCAATCGTGTTATGACTGCCTGGGATATGCAGGGCCCTAATCACCAAGTTCAACCGCAAACAAGCGAGCACAACCTGCCGCATTAAGTCGGCGACAGGCCGACATCGTGGGGAATAATTATTGATCACGGACAACCACTGCTTCGTTGTCGCACCACCACAGCACCCTACGATCGCGAAGTCTGTCCGGCCATACTGAAATCACCACCAACACCAGGAACAACGTCAAGGAAGGTAACATTACTCGTAGGCCGGCATCTTGCCAGGACTGTGGCCACCTCGCCGCACACCAAGATCTCCCAAAATAAATCCCCAGGCCCACACCCCCAGCCGCATCAGTTATCTATTGCAGCTACACCGACGTCTGCTCCGGACCCCGCAGCACCGTGAGACGATTGAAGTTACTTAATAACTCATTCCACAGCCCGAGGTCTGCCCGAAGGCTGCGAGACTTACTAATCCTGTGATGGGGCTTAACCAAACCCGCCGTAACCGCTGCTAGCCGATGCAAGAAAACTCGCCCCATCGGGATAACTCTACAAGCAAACGTAAGCAACCTATCAAGGACTGGGGCTCACGCAATGTTAGCTTGCTGAAACCATCGCATTCGCAACTAACACTCGTAACTTCATGACTTTCCTCATTTGGCAGGCGAGGCACCCGCGCCATGGAATCCAACTCTACAACCCAGAAAAGTAAGGGTAGTCGCAGGACCCTCAGTTTTCCCTGACGCTAAGGGAACCCCCCATATCTGGGCTAATTGCACAAAACCGTCCAGCAACGCCTTACACTGCTCTGTCTGCGCCGGTTCCCCACGAACAGGAAGTCGTCTAAATAATGCACGACCCCGCATCGCACCCCATCCAGTCAACAAATGCCCAATGCAAAAAGGAGCTAAACTGTTCGAAATAAGCACAAGAATCGAACAACCCATAGGCATGCATTTGTCGAAATAAATTGGTCTTCGAAGCAGAACCCCAACACAAGGAAAGGACGACGGATGCACGGGCAATAACCGGAAGGCGGATTTCAATATCCACTTTTGCCAACAAACATCCCGCCCCACAGGTTCTCCGAGTTCGACCCCGCCATCAAAGGATGCATAGCGTACCGCGCACAATTCCTTGGGAATGTGATCATTGACCGAGGAACCAATGGGAAAGGACAGATTATGTATCAAGCGATACTTGCCCGGCTCCTTCTTTGGGATAATACCCAGCGAGATACGACAAATTTCCTCGAAAGGCTGCTCGCCGAAAGGGCCCGCCACCCTACCCAAGGCAATCTCCGATGCCAACTTATCCTTGACCAATGCGCAAAACGCCGAACTGAAGGCGAATTCCGGGCCCTGGCTACCTCCACGCAGCCGACCACCGGAATAGTAAAACCATCCCAAAAGCCCCGCTCTAAAATGCCGCTTACCCGTCGCTTAGTATAGCTCCTAAGCCAATGACCCAAAATATCAATCGCACTCGGACTGGGAGCCAGACTCAACAGGTTGTCTATTGCCGGTGAGGGGGGGGGGCGCGGCACCTCCCCCACTCTTTTTGACAAATTTGATCGCTGAGTGGCAGCCGTTACAGAGAGATCAGGCGTGCCGGAATTTGCAATCCGGAAAGGGGCAGGAAGACTTGGTGAACCGCCAGCACAAGTACCCGCACACCACCCCCCCCCTGGGGTCCTCTGCAAAACCAGGGGCACGCCAGATCGAAAGGGCCTGTCCACGCCTCCCCGGGCCAGACAGTCCACCCTTTTGCCCACCCGAAACTCCCTCCACTAGGTCTGATCGCCATCTGCGTCAGCCAGAGATTGATGTCTTGCTTCCCCCAGGAAAGCAGGTGATTCTCCTCCATCTTAATCGCGGAATTTTTCATCATAGTTGAGCCAAGCCCAACCTTCATGAGTCTGCGACGCCTCTACGATGGAATCTATATACGCCCGTAGCATCCCATACTGATCCGGATGCCGAGCCTGACCCCATACACTAGCTAAACGCAGGAAAGAAACAGCCGTCCAATTGACGACGTTCCGCGCTACTCTCCGAACCCTACGCCTTTTTGTCCTCTTTTCTCTTCCTCCTACTATCCCCCGACCGTTTTCCGCCCTTCCAACAACGAAAGATATCTAAGTAGCGACACTTAACAATTCTCCTCCAAAGATTCTTTGGCACTCCCTCCCATAACTCCGAGAAAGCCACGACCGAAGGCGCTGCTCCAACCAGGGACGACCTTTTCCGGATCCCCCTTACCCGCATGACCCCGCCCCCCGCCATCGGATATGGAGCTGGAGAAAACTCAGAGGTTGACGAAGAGGAGGATCCCGAACGCCCGTCGCCGATGACACGAATGCCGCCCGCCCCTCCGCGACCGCTTCTTACCTTTTCCGGCCGCCCTAGTATCACTCCCCTTTGTGGCACCCGCTTCACCCGTCGCTGCGCCAGCATCCAACTCACCTGCAGCCATGGACACCACCTCGGTAGCAGCTCCAGTCTCCCGTTGCGTCGAAGCAGAAGCAGCAGGTCCTCCAACTGCCCCACCAGGCAAGGGACTAAGCCCAGCAGTCACCGTCCCATCATCCGTCTGCCCAGCCGCTGCCGGCCAAGGAGGCCCAGCGTAGTGCCATCCGGTAGGTACATGTGGAGAGAAAACAGGAAATGGGGAAGGAACACCTGCCAAAGCCCAAGGAGGCTGCCACGCCCCTAGCCACTCCGCACGCGAAGAGCCTTGCCCCCCGCTCTGCCAATGCTCCCAGGCTGGCGGGTAACCCCCTCCCAATCCGGGCGATAAACTCCCCTGACTCTATGACCCCACCAGGGTAACGCCCCCTTGCTGGCCTGACCCGGCACCCCCGAGTACGGGATCCGGGTCCACACCACCGCTACCCAAAGACCCCGTGAGCACTCACCCCCGCCCACCTCTTGCTAACCCCCTAGACCGCCCTCGACCACCCCCCTCAAACCAGGGCCCCAGAACTCCCCCTAGGCCCGTGCCTACCCGGCCGGAGCCGCCTACAGAGCCTGAGCCCCGTTTGGAAGCGCTGCTCCGGCTAGGGGCTCTCCCCCTGACTTCCCCCCGCCCAGGGTGACCCGGAGAAGGCATCTCCTGAGGCCCTCCAGAAGCCCTGAACCCGCTCCTCCCCATTTTGGCCGGTTGTTGGGCAGGCCCTACAGACGAAGCCCCACGAGCTCCGGCCTCACCCGGGGCAGCCGGAACAGACCTTTTCGTCTGCCGAGTGCCCCCTTTTTTTCCTTTAGCTGCCGTAGGAGTAGGCTGGAACCGCTCCTCAGGCTGTCCAACTAATTGTTGCACTTTAATAAATTATGCCTGCTTGTTCTTTCTTTTTTTTTTTTTTTTTTTTATAATTACCCAGCCCACCAACGGGACACTTGCCTGCAAAGCGCACCACGTGCCAGCCACTGGGGTCCTTCTCCACCCGGGCCCCCAACGAACCAACGGGTTCAGTGCCGCAGCAGCAGCACCAGGAGAAAGCGCTGCTACTCCGACGCTCCAGCCACCCGAAATTCGCCGCTCCCAGCTGCCGCAAAATCGCCGGGCCCAGCACGAGGTGAGGAAACCCACGTCCGGCGCCTCCAGCCTCAACAACCGAGAGACTGGAGCAGCGCCGGGTCCCCGCACCCCCCCCCTTCGCAGCCCGCAGACCTTGGCCTCCCATTGGCTCCCGCGCGCTTGAAAAACCCGCGGGAGCCAATGACACCGCCGGACAGCACGGCCTTCCCTGTGCCCGCGCGCCGCCGAATCCCGAGGGGGGAGGGCAGCCTGCCGACCCCCGGTTAGCGGCGGCCACGGGGACGCGGACCCGAGGCCTTCCAGTTCCTAGTGTTCTGTAATTCTAGAACGCTGCGCTGAGCTAATGAGAGGAGAGATACCCAGAGCACATGTCCGTCCGTGAGCCGTGATTTCCCAGGAGAGTGGGATGTCCAAGAAAAATGCCATGGTCAGGGAAAAAAAAGGGGAAGAGGGCTGGGGAGAAGAGAGAGAGAGAGCAGGAGAAAAGATGTATGTGCATTTGAAACAAAGAAAAAGAGAGAATTAGTTGCAGGAGGAGTTTGGGAATATGGAGCATAAGAAGTTAAGAATTGCCATAATGGTGAGACCAAAGAGTTATAAAGTCCAGGGTCCTGCTTCCAACAGCGGCCAATCCAGGACACAAGTACTGACATATACTAAAAGTAGCCAGTTTCAGTGGCTTTCACTTGGACTACATTAATAATGGTTTATTATGAACTTTTCCTCCAGGAATTTGTCCAGACTTTTTTTTTTTTTAAACCAACTACACTCCCTGCTTTTACCACATCCACTGGCAATCAATTCCAAAGATTAATGATACATTGAGAGAGAAAATATTTTCTCTTATCTATTTTAAATATACTACTTTGTAGCTTCAGGGTGTGCCCCCTAGTCCTTGAATTTTTTTGAAAGAATAATCGATTTGCATGTACCCGTTCCACTCCACGCAGGATTTTATAGACCTCTATTATATCTCTCCTCAGTCGTCTCTTCTCCAGTTTGAAGAACCCAAACCTCTTCCGCCTTTCCTCATCATTTTGGTCAAACATTTCTGAACCTTTTCTAATGCCGCTGTATCTTTTTTTGAGATGCAGAGACCAGAATTGCATGCAATACTCAAAGTGCAGTTTCAAAATGGAGTGATACAGAGACATGATATATTTTGTTTTATTCTAATTTTCTTTCCTAATGATTCTTAACATTCTGTTAGCTTTTTTGTCCACTACCACACAACTAATAGACAATTTCAATGTATCTTCTGTGATCACACCCAGATAGTTTTCTTGGGTGATGACTCCTAATGTGGATCCTAGCATTGTGTACCTATAGTTGGGGTTATTCTTCCCTATATGCATCACTTTGCACTTGTCCAGCAACAAGGAAAGTTAATGAATATTCCCCACAGTCAACATTAATTTCAGGGTGACACATATTCCCAGGTATGCTGATTAGCGTAAGGATAAATTTAGTAGCTGAACAATAAGAAGTCTGCATACTTGTTCTTCACTCGAACAATTCCCCTCAAGAAGAAATTTTTCACTGTTTTCATTTACTTGTGTGAAGACTCCTAAGGCTCCACGGGGTAGGGTGGGGTCGTCCTAATAGTAATACAAGTTTGAAGGACGTATTGCCCATTCCCAGAGGGTTGTCAATGGGAGGCTGTCAGAGGGGCTGTGCACGCGTACTCCAAAGGGACGAGACAATAGGAACAAGCAGGAGACTTACCTGAGCAGCATCTAGGAGGGTGGGCATCCCTGTGTCTCAGAGACAGGGGATTGGTCCTGGGACATCGGGTGGTATGAGAAGAGGGATGAAAGAATATTTTCAATTTTCCTGGGCTCAAGGAAGATGAGCCCAGGAGGATCTTTTTTTCAACAAGTAGGTA
Source organism: Ichthyophis bannanicus (assembly GCA_033557465.1). NCBI lineage: Eukaryota > Metazoa > Chordata > Amphibia > Gymnophiona > Ichthyophiidae > Ichthyophis > Ichthyophis bannanicus. Next base: position 614,237,356 of record CM066031.1, on the reverse strand, counting down.
AGAATCTTTTGTAGCTCATCCTCCAACAGTGGGGCTGAAGGCAACCCTGGAAGCAATACAAACAGCATGTGGGATGTTAAACGATGGCAGCTAACGCTGATAAAGTGTCTAGCTGTCCACTGCCGAACCTTAAAACCAGATATTCAGTCCTAGAGCCATATCTGGGTTGGCTGGATAGAGAGAACATAAGATATGCCATATCAGATCAGACCAAAGCCCAGTATCCTGTTTCCAATCCAGGTTACAAGTACCTGTCGGGTTCCCAAAAAGACACATAAGTTCCACAATGCTTGTATTGGGGCAAGCAGTGGTTTTCCTGGGTCCTCTTTAATAATGGTTTATGTACCTTTCCTCCAGGAACTTGTCCAAATCTTTTTTTTAAATCCAGCTATACTAATAGATTTTACTACATCCTCCAGTAACGAATTCCAGAGTTTGATTATGCGTTGAGTAAAAACTTTTCTCTTATTAGTCTTAAACGGGTTACAGTGTAGCTTCATTGCATGTTACCTAGTCTTTCTACTTTTTGATGTCATAAACAATCGATCCATGTTTACCCGTTCCATTCCATTCATTAATTTATAGACCACCATCATATCTCCCCTCAGCTGTCTCTTTTCCAAGTTGAAGAGCCCTAACCTTTTAAGCTTCTCATAGGGGTATCCTTCCATCTCCTTCACCATTTTGGTGGCTCTTCTCTGTACTTTTTTCTTAATCTTCTATATCCTTTTTAAGATATGGAGACCAGAACTGCACACAATATTAAAGATGAGGTCGCACCATGGAATGATACAGAGGCATTATAATATCCTTTGTTTTATTCTTCATTCCTTTCCTTATGATTCCTAGCATTCTATTGGCCTTCTTGGCCGCTGCTGCACACTGGGCAGAGGGTTTCAACTTGTTATCCACGATGATGCCTAAATCTGTTTCTGGGTGGTGGTTCCTCTATAGTTTCTGCAACTAGACCTTTACACCTTGACTTCAGACTATTAATAGATGTTAAGAATGTACTTTAAGAAGCGTAATGTAGTCTTTTGGGACTTTATGATTCATGTTTCCAGATTTGTCTAGGGAGTCCCAAAAGAGACACAGAGAATTTCTTTTGTTGAAACCAACTATTTTACAACTGGGAGGCTGTTTTTTTCTTAAAGTTTCCTTGTAAATGCTTGATTAAGCTATAGTCTGTCAGTTATGTTTATTACGAGCTTTCTCAGCTTCTTTTTTTATAAATTCTCATCCGTCCAGGGCAACCTAAGCAAAGGATAATTAATCCGCTGTGATATGTATTTGCTGTTTTCTGGGTTCCTTTTGCCTATGAGATGTCTAGGTACTTGTTTTTCTATTTGCTACTCTCCCCTGTTATGGGCTTTTCAGTCTGGGCGGTTAGGGATGTTTTTTTTTTTGTATTGCGTTGTACTTTTTTCCTATATCTTTGGTATTTTGCCACTGCCTGCTGTTTTCCTTAACAAGCAGTTTATGCTTCTTTATTCAAAATTCAAATTAAAAAAAAATTCCCAGATTAATTAATAAAACTCTCCTGGTAATGGGTTGAGTGACAAAACAGAAATAGGGTGTTTCACTTTATAATTCAACATACAAAATCAATTCTGTTCAAATTCTGTTGTAACATCAATGACAGCAACACAAACTCACTACACTGATGCATGGTGTGTAGTTCACAAAACCCTGCAAATGGACACTCATACCATACCAGCACCAAATCCGAGAACTCAAACTGCACCAACTTTACATATGAAAAGTCAGCACCGGTACATCTTCAGTGAGGTAAAGAGAACAAGCTGAACTATTACAGATTCCTACACAACTATATCGGCAGGATCCCTTATCTTGGCTGTACTTGAAAAATAGACCATAACTGAGTAAAGAACAAAAAACTATAATTTAGAAACAAACTTAAGAGAGCCATCAGCACATTATTTTATCCTGAAAATTGTGTAAATGCCTTTGAATATCCCCCTTGTATGTTTAAACACATTAAGACAAATAAAGGGGAAACAATTTTGCTGTGCTGCAGCTTTTAAACCAATTAATATCAAATTGGCTGGCTGCTGAACTGACTGTTGGCACTGCCAGTGATCTTTTCTAGGGTGTGCACCTGTGGATCTAGGAAGCCAAGTTTAGGAGGCTGCGGACAGGGGCGGCCCAAGGGGGGTGCGGGGCCATGTGCGGAGACTCGGTGCGGGGCCTCATTTGCATAAGGTGCCTCATTTGCATAATGTTACCATATACTAACTTTTAGTAAACATGCCTCTTAATGAGTGTATGGAGTGGAGGAGTGGCCTAGTGGTTGGGGCAAGGTACTTCAGGCCGGAAGGTCGGGAGTTCAAATCCCACTAGAGGACTTCAACCTTGGGCCGGAAGGACTGGGGTTTCTAGTCCCACAGGTGCTCCTTGTGGTCTTGGGCAAGCCACTTAACCCTCCATAGCCCATGTTCCCTGTAAAATAGTTATCTCCAAGTTATAATGCCCTGTTCAATGTAATTTCAGTTTGTTCAATGTAAACCGCACTGATGCAGAATAGCGCGGTATATAAGAGATTGTAAATAAATAAATAAATAAATAAAATAAAGAAAGAAAGACTAAAAGATTTCTACATTACTATAATCCAGTGCCAACCGCCAGGCACATTAGGAACTACTACAAACACTGCCCATTTAGAACCCATAGCAAACCCGACGTATCCTAACAGCACTACCAGGACTCACAAAGCACCATACCCTACCTATCAAAAGGCAACACTGCAAATATTAAACCAATACATTTCAGAGAATAACAATACATGACCTACTGGGGAAAGAGAACAAGTGGCAATGTCAAATAGGAATTATATAAACAGAACACCTCAGCTCAGCTCAGCTCAGTTACACATGCAGAACATAGACCATCACGAAACAAGTAATCACAATTTAGAAACAGGAAGACAATAATTAAACTGGGAATCCCAAAAGCCAAACTTGGAATGTACAACACTGTAGAAATAAAACTATACATTAATTTGCTCTTGTACTAAACAAAGAGCAGACGTAATGATGCACATTTACCAGAGCTGACATATTCCAATTAATAAATTCAAAATAAAGAGATATTTTCTACCTTTTGTGCATTTTTTTTTTCAGCTGCAATTGCTCCATCCACTTTCTTCTGGTTTCTTTCGTGTCTTCTGCTAACTCTCCATTGTCTGCTGTCCAGTTGTCCTTTCTTTCTCTCTCTCTTCTAGTTTTTTTTTTTCCCATTCTCTCTCTACATCTGCTTTAAACATACTAATCTTTCTCCTTTTGCTCTTTCCTCATTAGTTCCTATTTCATCCACTCAAATTTTACCCCTCCATCCTCAATCCCCACTTACACTCCCAATACCCGCCAATTGTAGATGTTTTTATCCCTCCCACACAAATATTTTTCCCCTCTCCATTTTTACTCTCCCAGCCCCATCCCATTCTAATCCTCCCCCAACATCAGCTCCCTTCTAGTTCCAGTCTCACCCAGCATCCATTCCCTTCTAGTCCCTGCATCAGCCCATTTCCAGTCCTAGCCCCCCATCAACCCATTTCCAGTCCTAGCAACCCCCAACCCAATACCAGTCCTAGCCCCCCATCAACCCACTTCCAGTCCTAACCCCCATCACCCCATTTTCATTTTAAGCCCCCCTATAACCCATTACCAGTCCTAACCCCCCATCAGCCCACTTCCAGTCCTAACCCCATCAACCCATTTCCAGTCAGCCCCCCAGCCCATTTCCAGTCCTAGCCCCCCCCCATAGCCCATTACCAGTCCTAACCCCATCAGCCCACCTCAAGTCCTAACCCCTCCCCATCAGCCCATTTTCCTGTCCTAGCCCCCCATAGCCCATTATCAGTCCTAACCCCCCATAGCCCATTACAGACAGCCCCCATCAGCCCACAGCCCATTACCAGTCTTAACCCCCCCATAGCCCATTACCAGTCCTAACCCTCCCCATCAGCCCATTTCCTGTCCTAGCCCCCCCATAGCCCATTATCAGTCCTAACCCCCCCATAGCCCATTACCAGACAGCTCCCATCAGCCCACAGCCCATTACCATCTTAACCCCCCCCCCCCATAGCCCATTACCAGTTTCTAACACCCCCCAACACAGCCCACAGCCCATTACCAGTCCTAACCCCTCCCCATCAGCCCATTTCCTGTCCTAGCCCCCCCATAGCCCATACCAGTCCTAACCCCCCCAAACAGCCCACATCCCATTACCAGTCCTAACCCATCAGCCCACCTCCAGTCTTAACCCAACCCCCCCATCAGCCCATTTCCAGTCCTAGCCCCCCATAGCCCATTACCAGTCCTAACCCCCCCAACAACCCACCTCAAGTCCTAACTCCTCCCCATCAGCCTTTTCCTGTCCTAGCCCCCCATGGCCCATTACCAGTCCTAACCCCCCCAACAGCCCACAGCCCATTACCAGTCCTAACCCCATCAGCCCACCTCCAGTCTTAACCCCCCCAACCCATTTCCAGTCCTAGCCCCCCCCATAGCCCATTACCAGTCCTAACCCCCCCCCCATCGGCTCAAGTAAAATTAAAAAAAAAAAAAAAAAAAGCTGGCTGTTACCGCTGCCGCCGCGGCAGCAGCAGAATGGAGTGTCCCGTGGGGCCCCCTCTGCCCGGCTGAGTCCCTCCCTCCCTCCCTCTGCGACGGCTGAGCCCCTCTGTACCGGCTTTCAGATTTGCGAAGGGAGAGTGTCTCCCTCGCGTCTCTGTTAAGTCCGCAGGGGCAGATGGGAAACTTCCCATCAGCCCCTGCGGTTCCCATCTGCCCCTGCGGGCTTAACAGAAACGTGAGGGAGACACACTCCCTTCGCGAATCTGAAAGCCGGCACAGAGGGGCTCAGCCGTCGCAGAGGGAGGGAGGGAGGGACTCAGCCGGGCAGAGGGGGCCCCGCGGGACACTCCATTCTGCTGCTGCCGCGGCGGCAGCAGCAGCGGTAGCAGCCAGCTTTTTTTTCTTTAATTTTGAAAAAAAGCAGAATGTTCTTTGCGCGGGGCCCCCTGAAACGCGGGGCCCTGTGCAAAAAACATTCTTGCTCAATGGACGGGCCGGCCCTGGCTGCGGATGGGGAAGAACATAAGCAGCTGCAGCAGTAGTGGAGAAGGAGAAAAGGGTGCTGGCACCTGGTTGGCGGCTGGAGATTAATGTTCAGATCAGGACCAGCTCAACCATTCGGCACGACTAAGTGATAACCCTGGGGCAGCAAACATCAGCAGCAGTCAAGGCAAAACAATAGATCCTGACAGGCACATGCACTTGGAGAACCATCAGGATATTCATTTACCTGCAGGGAAAAGCGGACATACATATACAGTACGTACAAAGCAAAATGTAACATTTAAACATATAAAGGGAATTTCAAAAGGATGCGGAGAAGGGAAATCCTACATCCATCTCGGAATGTGTTGAATTAGACCAGTATTTTACAAGAGGTTCTGTTAAATATAGAGCCCCTTGTAAAATAGTTGTAGGGCTGCACTGGTATGCATGTCTGGCAGGAACAGTGATTTTAGAAGGCTACACGGGGGAAAGAAATATGCGGAAATCCTTCAACCAAAACGTGGGACTAGCCTCCTGAAATCGCAGTAATGGCAGAGGGGCATACTGGTGCAGCACTACATATTCCTGGGGTATTCTGCGCAGGCACCAGCACCAGCATGGTGAGCCAGTGAGGCGGGCTCGGAGTGCACAAGCATTAAGGGGGTCCGAGCCGCCTTACTGTTCGCTGCTTCACATCCATGGGAACATTTCTCTTAGCTCCTGCGGCTGTGCTACATTTCCAATGCCAATAATCAAAAAAGACTACCCTAATCCTCACCTGTATACTTGAAAAATTTGAGGAGATTATAAATTCTACCTGAATAACCTGTTTCAAAAGACCACAATTTTTTTGTTGCATCGTTTGCCTTGAGAGATTACTCCCTCCTGTAGCAAACCCTCCATTTTTCTCTTTTATAGAAAACCTCCCTCTTCTAGTACCCTAAGGGGCAACACAAAGCCTAACCCCAGATGTACTTATCTGAAGCAGCACCAAAGAATGTGTGATTCCAACGCTGTCTCATATTCTGCTTGATGGTAACTGCTGTGACCAAAATCGTGCTCAGAGAACTGACTGTCCTCCCTACAACTTTAACCTCAATTTTTCATGTCTTACATAGTGCTGAAATGTCAAAGGACTCTGTTTCTGACTTATCTTAGTCCACTTGCTACACAACGCTGTGTTTCAGGCCACCGAAAACTCCCGGCCCTTCCTCATGCGTGCTGCATAACTGTTGGTAGTTTGCCCTAATTTTATTGGCCCTTGCTTTAAAGGTCCTAACAGGTCTTACTCAGGTATTGGTTATCAGCAATGAACCTGGTGCTGTTCTACTCAAATCAGACTCCACCAATCCAATTCCAAATTTAAACCTGTCGGGGATATGGATCCCAGCCGGTATATCCATGCTTGCTCAAGATATTGTAAACCGGAAATACGATCACCACCTCTATCATTTTCAGGAACAAAATCCTTGATTCACCATCTTAAATCAGCAAAAGTATGACTGTGTTCCTGACAATGAGCAACCATCGGAGCTGAAAGTACACTTGAATTGATCCTGGATCAATGCTCTTGAAGAAGTTTCTTTATAGATTGAGCTGTTCTGCCCATGTAATTTTTTGGGCACGGGCATAGTAAAACATATACAACAGACATCAATATACAGGTGGTATGGTATTGACTGGAAAAGGTCTTGTGTGTGACTGGATCTTCCCAAGTTGTTCCTTCTATGGTGGTAGTGCAGAAATCGCTAAAAGAGCATTTAAAGTGACCCCACTCCACATTGTCCTTACTACGTTTTAAGAACATAAGATATGCCATACTGGGTCAGACCAAGGTTCATCAAGCCCAGTATTCTGTTTCCAACAGTGGCCAATCTAGGTCATATGTACCTAGCAGTTTCCCCAAGAGACACAAGTTCCACAATGCTTGTACTGGGTCAAGCATTGATATCTTCGGTCACTTCTTAATAATGGTTTATGGACCTTTCCTCCAGGTACTTGTCCAAACCTTTTTTAAACCCAGCTACACTAACACTTATTAAAAGAGGGCTGCTACACAGTACCCTGTCTTGTGCTGCTGAGGTAAACTAAATTCTGATTTGATTTAAATTATAGCTCTTAGCTGCTGCTAGGCTCTAACTTCTTATGAAATTTAAACTACAAGCTCTCTGCTGGGTATGAAATGTAACCAGAAAGCTCTCCTCTGTGTTTTAAATTCAAACTTTAATTGCTGCTACTAGGCCCTAACTGATCCAACAAAAAACAAACAAACAGTGGGTTCACAGATTAAGTAGCTTTAATACAAAGAATTCTTTTTAGAAAATTACCAGAAGTATATACTCACAGTTGCAGATTTCTCTTCAGAAGTAACAGTCCCCCTTTCTAGTCCTTTTGTAGAATGTGTAACAAAATCTGCTATATTTCGACCTCGCTGGTAAGCGATCATTAAGGGTCTCTGAAAACATGATTGTAAGAATAAAACATGCCAATGTTTCTTCTGAATATCCATGATTGCTGACGAATTAGGCATCTAAGACAATGTCCCTATATAACTCGCTGAATCACGTGATCCAGTCTCTATATCCGTGCCGGTGTGTTGCCACCATTCAGGATGATTATACTTGGCTCTCCTATATGCCTTTTTCACTATAGCATGGGGATAACCTCTTGCTAATAACCATTGTGTTAACTCAGAAGCATGTTTATGAAACTGAGTGTCACTGGAACATAATCTTTGTAACTGAATGAATTGGCCCATGAGGAGGCCTCTCCGTAATGGACCAGGTTGATAGCTCTTATAATGCAGCAGAGTATCTCTCTGTACAGGCTTTCTATATAATGTTGATTGAAGGTTCGAAGCTTGCTTTGTAGATCAATAAATCCAAAAATTCTATTGACTCTGAATGATATTTGGGAGTGAATTGTAAATTCAAACAAAGTGAATTTATCCAATCAAAAACATTTTTCAACTGTACGTCCGTACATGCCCAGAAGAAAAAAATATCATCTAAGAATCTGGCCCGCATCCTAATATAAGAATACCATTTGGAACCAGATAAGTACATCTGGGATAGGCTTTGTGTTGTCCTTTGGGGGTACTAGAAGAGAGGTTTCCTTCTATAAAACAGAAAAATGGAGGGTTTGCTACAGGAGGGAGTAATCTCTCGAGGCAAATGATCCCACAAAAAAATTGTGGTCTTTTGAAACAGTTAGGTTATTCAGGTAGAATTTATAATCTCCTCAAATTTTTAAAACATTTCCAATGCTGGCTCTACAAGGTTTTAATAAGGTAAACCTCATAGTGCCAGCATCAGAAATGTAGCCATTCTTATATACCCTAAATAAAGAAAATTTATTTTTGTCAGATCGTTTGCCTTGAGAGGGAACTTTTTGTTCTTTAAATTAAGAGTGCACTCACTCTTTTACCTTACACCGAGGCACAATTAAGAAATTATCCTCAGTCTCCCGGAATGCATAGGTTAAATAGTTCTTAGCTCAAAGTCCGACGTAATCCAATCTCCGATCTATAAATCAGCTCAGCTGTATGAGAACTAATGAATGGAGTATGGAATGTGGACTTCTACCGGATAAAAGCTAGCATTCATGTGATCCCACAACTACTGCTTTCCCGTACTCTTCACCCCGACGGGCATGTCATTCCAAGATTATCAACGGATCTTCCTCTAAGGACGTATAACAAAAGGTTGTACACAATATTGTGTTTCAAACCATGAACCTCCTGGTCCTTCTTCATGCAATGCAATGCAATGTGTGCCTTTGAGTCAGTCCTGGCTCCTGGTGACCCAGAAGCTCCTGGGTTTTCTTGGCAGTGTCACCGGAAGTAGATTGTCAGGCCTTTCTTCCGAGGCAATGGAGGGTTAAGTGACTTGCCCAAGGCCACAAGGAGTGCTAGTGGGAATTGAACCCTGGTTGCTTGGTTACCAAGCCAGTGTTCTAACCACTAGGCTACTCCTCCACTCCTCTTCATGCAATACACGTCTGAATCATCAGCTGATCCCATTAACTTTTAAAGTCAGCCTCACTCATACTCACGGGCTACCACTGGCTGTCTGAGACATCAGGAAACCAAACTCCACCATTCAAGAGATAGATTAATACCAGATGGTGTTACTGATTGTAAGTGTATCCAGGATTGTTCCCTAAATTGCAAACTCTTCAAACGGTCTTCTCCTTGAGTCCGCTCAGGAATAAAATCTATGATTTGCCATTTAAGGTCCTGAAAAGTGTGGTTGAATTCTAAATAGTGAGAGGCTACCGGGGCTGATAAGATTTTAGTATTTATTTGAGATCGATGTTCTAGTAAACGTCTCTTCATGGATCTGGATGTCCGTCCTACATAATTTTTCTGACAGGGGCATACTAAAATGTATACTACATGCGTGCTAGCGCACATCGTGTAATAATGATTTTCAATCTTAATCCCCGTATTAGGGTCATCCTTCCATGGTGGCCTCAGAAAAATCACATGACCCACATTTGTAATGCCCTTTTAACTCACTCTCCGCTGAAGGATTTAGAGACTGAGTTAAAAGGGCATTACAAATGTGGGTCATCATGGCTAATTATACAGGATTGTTGTGGGAGGGGTGGCATTGGGATGATTGTTGAATTATAAAATCTGGAAAGTGGGGTGTAAGACTGAAGAGTCATCTGGGGCACCCAGTACCTTTGCATTGGCCCTGGTTCAGATGCTTAAGGTTGAGTATTGGAGGCTGGGGAGAGGAGCATACAATTGATTTGCAACAGTGGCAAAGGACGTAGTAATTTTAAAAAGAGCACCTAGCTTAAGCATATTTTCAAGTGCCTATATAAAGACAATCCTAGAAAGACAAGTAGGCACCTATTTGTCTCTGTCATTTCGGGGTTTCCCTTAATTTCTTCTATTTTAAGTCTCTTGATGCTGAGGATATACTGGCTGAGTAGAGATATTTCATCCATCTTTTGCATGTCTTTTGCAGTGAATACTCCGCTGCCTGAAGAATACTTGGAGCCCTATCATGCTTTGCTGCAAACCAGTGATCTGGAGGTTCAGCAGATGTCTTCCTTATCCTTGGTCAATTTTTTGCTTGAAGGAAATGGTGAGTATGTAACCTTATTTTCCCACCTGGTACTTTCTTAGCTGAACAGGCAGAAGATACAGGAAATCTTATTCAGGTTCTAGATACTAATGATTTGTATAGTGCTACAAGGCATACACAATGCTGTACATGTACGCATGAGAGGCAGTCCCTCAATCGACCTTACAATCAGGGCCGACCTGTCCACTAGGCAGGCTACGGTGGCCGCCTAAGGCAGCAGACTTCTGTGGGCGGCAGGCCATGTTCTTTGGCACACATGGCCTGCTGCTCTCCCCCACCCATCCAGCCATGTCACCCTCGCTCCATGCTGAACTGCGATGACCCCCCTCTGTTGCTGCTGATTCTAGTGGTGGGAGGCTAGGTTTGGCGGCAGCAGTACACAGCAGGCCATAATGCTTCAGCACATGGCCTGCTGCTGCCTGTGAGCCACCCACCACCAGAATCAGCAGCAGTGGGGGGGAGCATGGTGTGGCAGTGGGGAGGGGAGGTACAAGACTCAGCATGGGAGGGGTGATGGTGGCGTGATGCACAGGAGATGGGGGGGCAGAAACCCTTGGGCCGGCCCTGCTTACAATATAAGCAATTCAGGCAAATACAACAGTGAACTAGGGTAAAACTAAGACGGAAAAGTTATAGCGTACATGGGTGGTAAACAGGAGAATAAGGGGGGTCAGGATCCAAATGTAGCATTGAAGAGGTGGGTTTTTTAACCTGGATTTAAATAGGATTAGAGATGAAACCTGACATACAGAGTCAAGTAGTCAATTTCCAGGTATATGGTACAGCAAGGTGGAATGAACAAAGTCTGGAGTTGGCAGCAGAAGAGGACATAAGAAATGCCATACTGGGTCAGACCAAGGTCCATCAAGCCCAGTATTCTCTTTCCAACAGTGGCCAGTCCAGGTCACAAGTACCTGGAAGGTACCCAAAGAGGCTCACAGGTTCCAGAATGCTTGTCCTGAGGTAAGTAGTGGCTATCCTCTAGTCTTTCTACTTGAAAGTGGAATATTCAGCGACGGTATATGGATAGCAGCTGCTGGGCTCAGTGGTGCTAATCAGGCAAATATCGGTACGTACCTGGTTAGTGTGGTTTTCAGCTGTCCCTTGTCCAGATCACAATTTAGGCCATCTTTTCATGTGGCCTACGTTTGCTGAACAGAGGCTGCTGAAAATCACACTAACCGAGTAACTGTCAGCACTTACCCACTTATCACTGGCTCCGCTCTCGGACCCCCCTGCACTAACCAGACAGTGTCGGGGCAGCTTGTGGAGATATTCAGTGGCACTATCCGGATAGTCTGTCCTCTTAGCTGACCTGCCTCCCATTGGCTTTCAGTATTAATCCCTTACATTGTAAGCTCTCAAAGGCATAGGAAAATACCTACTGTACCTGAATATAAATTGCTTTTAGCTACTCCTGAAAAAAGCATCAGCTAAATCCAAAATGCCTTCCCTTCCCCTTAAGGCTATCTGTTAATTTTGTTTCTTCTCAAGTAGGACTGGATTTTTCCCCCTCCCTATAATTTTTCCTTATTTTTAGCCCTACCTTTTCTGAAAGATGGTAGAATGGAAGCTTCCTCTGTTAATGTCCCCCTTCTGCCAGCAGGGGGTGCCACTACAACAGCAGCAGCCTTCCCTCCCATCCAAGGTTCTAGTATATCTCATCCCAGAGTTGTCCCATCGACACTAGACCTGTCAGACCCAACATTCAAAGTCAAGTTTCTTGTGGCACAGTACAGCCTCCAAGTAAGTCTATTCTATCTGAAACCTGGAAGATGAAATTCAGAAAGGACAGAGTGGTGCTCTTGGCAAAACTCCTGTAAATGGACAGTTGAGAAAAAAAAATCAGTGCTGCTTCCTCTCCTTCTGAAATGCTGCACTGCCTAGTGCTGTCCCCCAGATGCTGCAAAAGTAAGCTGTGGAAACAAAACTAGAAATAACACTCAGAAGGACACAGATAAAAGGGATCTGCCTGATAATGGAGTTCCTGAGGAGGGGTATAGGGAGAAATAAGAGAGGAGAGGTAAGGAGTAGTTGCAGAATGACTGCATATGTAGGTCAGTAGGAGAAGTTTGAATTGGATGCGGAAATGGATAGGGAGCCACTGAAGTGACTTGAGAAGAGATGTTTTGTATAGCAAAACTGGCTGAAGATTAGCTGTACAGCTGAATTCTGAGTGGATTGAAGGAGAGAGAAAGGATTCTGGGTAACAGCATCGAGGAGCAAGCTGCAATAATCTAAACGGGAGGTCACTAGAGAGTTGTTAAAGGTCTTGATAGTGCTTTCAGAAAGGAAGGGACGGATTTTGCTAATGTTACTGGCTGTTGGAACAAGAAAACTCCTCCATGCCCATGAGATAATTTAAAAGAATCAATGCATGCTGAGATTGTACATCCCTTGAGCTAAAGGAGGGCTAGGCCTTACAGAGATTGATTACACATACCAAGCTACTATCGTAGGCTTCCAGACCTACCTTACAGCATCATCAGATCCAAAAAGTGCTGAAATATAAAAGTAAATGTCCAGAAACTGTCTACATCATCAAACACCATCAAGCATTCTGACAACTAGAAGGAATGAGTAAGAATCCACAAGCACACACAAGGAAATAGGGATGAATTTAAGCTCTTTGCTCCCACAGGCACAAAATTTAGAAACACCCATTTTAGTCGGGGGTAGTGGGAGGGGAAGAGTAGAGTCTGTGCAGATTACCCTCCTCCATACCTTTTTATTTAAGGCTGTACCTGCTACTCTGTGCAGGTTACCTCGCTCTGTTTTTTTTAAAGGGGGCAACCTGCACAGAGTGGTAGGAACAATCTAAACAAAAACATAGAGGGGGGCCAGTCTACATAGAACAGCAGATAAAACTCTGACCACCTTTAAAACTGAAAGAAACCTCAAGTAATATGATAGGGAGGGGGAGTATTTGTGTCAAGAAGAAAGGACTCAAGTTCTTCTTTGTATTGTCTCTATGTTGCAAGGGACAATTAAATAATTAGTACTCTAGGCAGGAGGCACTTACTTCAGGGCCTTCTAAATCTTGGCACTGTAGGCAAGTGCCTCTGTTGCCTATGCATAAATCTGGGCCTGCAGGGAAGGAAGCCACAGAATTTGAAAAACAAGAGAATAAAACTCTTCAAAGAATTGGATCAGCAAACAAAGAAAAACAAGTGGCATATACACAAAAATAGTGGGAAATGCAAAGTATAACTCCAGGAACACTTTGTTGATGAAGAACAGATATATGAAAAGGAGAGGTGAACTGAAACCGAAGAATGAGAGATTGATAGTTGCAACCCAGGAGAGAGGATTATGGATGAGATGGTTTATAGTGAGCAGTGAAAATGCTGGCAAAACAGTAAATTCTGTAAGAGCTGAAAACAGTGACTCGCCTCATAGCTGACTGCAAAGTTCTGATGGCAAAAAAATTTCTATACAGAAAGGCACAATAAAGTAGCATGTCTCATCTATTGGAAACTCTGTAAATACTATAACATCATTGTGCCGGAAAAGCACTGTGATTACGATGCTAAGAGAATTACAGAAAATGAAGAGGTTATCATCACCTGGGATACCCCCATTCTGTCCAATAAAAAGCTGGATGTGAGGAATACAAATATAACGGTAAAGGAGAAGAATATCAGAACAGCATTGATAGTTCCAAGTGACTAGGGAGATAATCTTCAAGTACCAAGAAATGCAGTCAGAAACTAAGAAAATGTGGCAGAAAGATACTGGGTTATTTCCCATCGTGTTCGGTGCCACAGACTTAAGAAGAATTTCCAAACATACCTTGATAAATTACCCATACATGTTACATTTTATGAACTTTAGAAAGAGGCTGTCTTTGGCAGGGCCAGTGCTAGTGTTTCTGCCCTCCCCCTCCCCACAACCTATACATTCATTGCCTCCCTCCCTCATTACGATTAATGGTGACTACCTGCCCCCCACCCCCATTTTTCCAAAACTCCTTTATGAATTATTTTTGCATGGCTATTATTTTCCTTCAAATTGAAAGTTGTAAGAAAATTGCAGTGAAGGGACAAATGCATAGCTGGAATAAAAATGAGTACTGAGTAGTAACTACTTGGTATCATATAAAGAGGCTGTGATATTCTAAGGTTTAATGTGATCAGCAAACAAAATCAATTTATTTATTTAAGCAAATTAAAAAAGGAGATTCTACAAAAGATAAAATCACTTTAGTAAACATGCCTCCTAGTTATTCTTTTAATTACTTAGAGAAAACGCTTCTTTTCCCACTTTCTAAAATTTCTCAGGATGCAAATTATGTATCTAACAAGAAAAAGACTGATCTGTGTAGTTTTTATAATACAGTTAATGCTGCAATATGTATTCCTTCTCTAAAGCAAATGTGATTATTTGGCGTTTGTTTTCCATAAGTTCTGTCCCACCTTTCTGCCTCTCACCAAACTTTGGGATGTTTTGGAAAAGTGATGTTTGCCATGTGTCCCCTTTGGGCAGCCACATCTCTCAAAGCCCCCACCTGGCAAACATCTGATCTTTCTCCTCCCTATTGCAGGCGAAACCAAGTATTCATAGAGAAACCATTGTGTGTTTTCCTCTCACTCCCAGAAGATAACACAAACTTTTTTAGAAGGCTTTACTTCTATTGATGACATCTGTCTAATATTTACTCTGCAGATGAGTAACATAGTAACATAGTAAATGATGGTAGATAAAGACCAGCATGGTCCATCTAGTCTGCCCAGCATGATGGCAATAGTAGGTGCACCTGCCGCTCCGTGCAGGCCACCCCTCCCCATGTCCCTGTTTAGGGGTGAACCCACCACTCCATGCAGGATATCCTTATTTGTTGAGAAATTAGATGGTTCAGTTTATTTTGATTTTATCCTGTTGCTGTAAAGGGATCCACTGTGTCTGTCCCATGCCATTTTGAATTGCGTCACCGTGTTTGCCTCCACCACTTCCATCGGGAGGGCATTCCAAGCATCCACCACCCTTTCCGTGAAAAAGTATTTCCTGACATTGCCTTTCAATTTATCACCTTGCAGCTTCCTGTTGTGCCCTCTAGTTTTACAGCTTCCCCGTCTTTGGAAGAGGTTTGTTTGTTCATTATATCCCTTTAAGTATTTAAAGGTCTGAATCATATCTCCCCTGTCCCTCCTCTCCTCCAAAGTGTACATGTTTAGGTCTTCAAGTCTCTTCTCATAAGGCTTCTGACGCAGGCTCCAAATCATTTTGGTCGCCTTCCTCTGAACAGCTTCCAGTCTTTTTACATCCTTTGCAAAATACGGTCTCCAAAACTGAACACAGTATTCCAGGTGAGGCCTCACCAGTGACTTGTACAGTGGCATAAGTACCTCTTCCTTTCTGCTGGTGATTCCTCTTTGTATGCAGCCCAACATCCTCCTGGCTTTTGCCACCGCCTTGTCGCACTGTTTTGCCACCTTAAGATCTTCAGAAATAATCACACCAAGGTCTTTCTCCTGATCTGTGCACACCAACCTATCGCCCCCTATTGCATACATTTCCCTTGGATATCTGCTACCCAAGTGCATGACTTTGCACTTCTTCACATTAAATCTTAATTGCCAAGCATTTGACCATTCTTCCAGTTTTTCTAGATCTTTCCTCATGTTAACCACCCCCTTGGGGGAGTCTACTCTGTTGCAAATTTTCGTGTCATCTGCAAAAAGACAGACTTTTCCATTCAGTCCTTCAGCAATATCACTCACAAATACATTGAACAGTGCCAGGCCCAGGACCGACCCCTGGGGCACCCCGCTAATCACCTTCCCTTCATCCGAGTGAGCTCCATTTACCATCACCCTCCGTCGTCTGTCAGTCAACCAATTTCTGATCCAATTTACCATCTTAGGATCCATCCCCAAGCTACTGAGTTTATTGATAAGCCTCCTATGAGGAACAGTATCAAAGGCTTTGCTGAAAGCCAGGTAGATGATATCCATCGCATGCCCCTGATCTAGCTCCCTAGTCACCCAGTCAAAGAACTCAATCAGATTTGTTTGGCAAGATCGTCCTTCGGTAAAACCATGTTGCCTCGGATCTTGCAACCTGTTGGTTTTGAGAAAGTTCACTATTCGCTCTTTCAGGAGCGCCTCCATGACTTTTCCCGCCACTGAGGTAAGGCTCACAGGCCTGTAGTTTGACACTTCTTCCCTGTCACCACTTTTGTGTAGAGGTATGACTTCAGCCATTCTCCAGTCCTGAGGAACCTCTCCTGTTTCCAAGGATCTGTCGAAAACATCCTTTAACGGCCCTGCAAGAACCTCCCTGAGCTTTTTCAGTATCCTGGAAGGTATCCCATCCAGTCCCATGGCCTTGTCCACTTTCAGTTTTGCAAGCTGTTCTAACACCTCATCTTCTGTGAATGGTGTGGCAACTACTTCATTCCCTAATTTAATATTTGGGAGTCACAGATGGTCCTTCTCCAGGACTTTCTATAGTAAAAACAGAGCAGACGTATTCGTTTAGCAATTTCGCTTTTTCAATGTCATTTTCCACGAGTCCGTTCACAGCACTTCTGAGTCCTGCAATTCCACCTCTGATCTTCCTTTCCCGAATATACCTGAAGAAGGTTTTGTCACCACACTTCACATCTTTAGCCATCTTTTCCTCTGCCTTTGATTTTGCTATCCTTATTTCTCTCTTTGTCTCTTTGAGTTGGATCCTGTATTCATTTCTGTGTTCCTTTGTTTGCGAGCTTTTCAATTTTGCGAAAGCTGTGTTTTTTTGCCTTTATTTCAGCAGCCCCTTCTTTGGAAAACCAAATAGGCTTTCTTGTCCTCTTGTTTTTGTTTATTTTTTATTTTTATTTTTTAAAATTCTTTATTTTCGTTTTATAACAACAAAGGAAAAGGAAGACATACAGCTAAAAGACAGATACATAACGTGTAATACATACACCAAAGTAAACCCCTACCACCCCCCTCCCCCCTGCTTCTTCTCTAGAAAACTAAGCATCCCCGAAGCGGGCGTGTACTTACATTATTGTGTTACAAAACCTAACGGTGATCTAAAACATGATGAGTGCACATTATACAGGCATGTTGGAGCAATGAGCAGATTGTACATAATCATTAAGCATCTGCCATTTAGACAAGCGAGAGTGAGTTTGGACATGGGGAATAGCTCTCCGAGGTATCTGCTCATATTTACTATATAAGCAGACGAGGTTCCACCATTCATTGACAGTAAGTCGAGAGCTATCCTTCCAATTCCTCGTGATTAAGCATATGGCTATACCCAGCATGAAATCAAGGAGAAAGCGACCCTTCTTAGGAAGAGAGGGGACCTCCGCCACAGAGCGGAGTCCCACGACCTTCCAAGAGAGAGGTTCGTGAAAGTGTAAGATAAATTGAATACGACCCCAGACCCGCCCCCAGTAGACCTGTAGTTGAGGACATTCATAAATAACATGAGCGAAGGTTCCCACAGCAGTATGGCAAGACCAACACAGGTCCCTAGCATTTGGGTTCCATTTGGCTATTTTTTTCTGGGGTATAAAAGCATCTGTGTGCAAAAAAAAAGAGAGTTTGGGTAACAGAGGCAGACCGGGAAACCCGCACTACTTTGCTCCAGAAAACGCTCCATTGCACAGGGGTTAAAGTGGTTTGCAGTTCGCGCTCCCAGGCTTGTTGGGCTCTAAAAGTGGCCGTGTCTGTACCCTGACATATTATTTTATAAAAGTTAGAGGCTACCCCATGTGTACTACTAATAGAGTGAACTATCTCTAATAGCCCATCCTCAGTAGGGGCAGAGGGCGGCATGATTCGAGCACTTTTGAGGCAGTGTTGAAGCTGCATCAATTGAAAGTAGTGTTTCGCTGGTAACGCAAATTCCTTTTGTAAATCAGAAAAGGTTTTCCAACGAGCTGCAGAGAAAAGCTGTTGGGGTGTCCAGATCCCCCTGGAGTACCAGGGTTTCCAGGCTATTGTTCTATTTAGGACTTGAATTCTGGGGTTATTCCATAGCGGGAGTCCGTCCTGAGGACATACATTCGGGCCCAGTGATAGAATGAGAGTGTTAAAGGCCGCAAGAGTATCGACAATCATTGGTGGATGGCGGGTGTCTACTTGATAGGACATACCGGGGAGATGGGTCAACGGAATTGGGCTACTAAGCTCCTCTTCTATGTCAAGCCAAACTGGTCTGCTGTCTGTTGAGGCATCTAGCCATCGGGCACCTTGCTTAAGTAGGAAGGCTTGATGATATCTAAGAAAATCAGGAAATCTGGTACCCCCTCGTTCCTTTGCAGACTGCAGTTTATGTTTAGCTATCCTTGGTGGCTTGCCCTGCCAGAGATAACGGACGAGAAGGCCCTCAATATCTTTATAAGTATGTAACGGAAGTAAGCATGGCAGCATTTCTAAAATGTAGTTCACTTTGGGGACTATCATCATTTTCACAGTTTCTAAGCGGCCCCACCATGTGAGAGATAAGGGAGACCAACGATTTGTGAGTTCACGGACTTTGGAGACTACCTCTTTGGCATTAAAACTGATAGTGTCTTCTAAAGGAGAACAGTAATGGACCCCGAGATACTTCACCATGCGGGATTGCCAAAGGAAGGGAAAGGCCTGCATGTCAGCCTCATGTACCCAGCGGTTCAGTGGGAATGCTACAGATTTGGTCCAGTTAATTTTATAGCCCGATAATTGTGAGTATCCGTCAATCAGATCCAAGACAGCTGGAACCGAATCGAGGGATACGAAGAGCATAAGGTCATCTGCATATGCGGAGTTTAATCTCCCTATGACTAAAGGGGACACCTCGAATACGTGCAGACTGTCTAATAAGGAGGGCTAGGGGTTCAAGAGCGAGATCAAAGAGCATTGGTGATAGGGGGCAACCTTGACGCGTGCCCCTTTGGAGGTTAAATGGCTGAGATTTGATGGCGTTTACACAAATACTGGCGACGGGTTGAGTATACATGACTTGGAGATATCGGAGGAAGCCCTCTCCAAAGCCATACCATCGGAGAACTGCAAATAAGAAGGGCCATTCTAGACGATCAAAGGCTTTTTCGGCATCCAGGGAAAGACCCACCCATGGATGGTCGAGATTGGCAGCACTGGATAGCACATGGCACAAGGTCCGAGCATTGTCAGCAGTTGATCTGCCGGGTATAAAACCGCATTGGTCGGGGTGAAATTAGAGTAGCCATCATGTCAGATAGCCGGGTGGCCAAGATCGTTGCGAAGATCTTATAATCGGCATTAAGTAGGGAGATTGGACGGTAGTTGGCGGTCAGTAGCGCGGTCTCTGCCTTCTTTCTCAAATACTACCACATTAGCTGCAGAAAAGGATCCCAAAGAGGATGTATCTACCGCAAGGGCAGTAAAATAGAGTTTTAAATAGGGAACTAAATCTGCACTGAACGTTCTGTAGAATTCGGTCGGTGAGACCATCGGGCCCTGCGGCACGGCCCGAGGCTGTTCGTTTTAGGGCAGATTGGATCTCTGAAGTAGAAAAGGGTTCATCCATCGCATCCCTATCATCTTCAGAGAGGGTCGGGCCGCTGAATGCCAGAGAGCAATCGCTCGAATGTCTCTGACGAGAACTCACATTCAGATTGATATAGGCGGGTATAGAAATCCCGAAAGAGCTCTACAATGTCGGAGTCTGTGGTCACTATGCCCCCTCCCTGTGGAGCTCGAAGGGCCGCTACGCGTTTGGCTTCTTTTTGACCTTTCAAGGCGTTGGCTAAGAGTCGACCGGCTCGGTTATTTTCACGATAATATGTCCCTCGCTGAAGCTCAATACTCTTAGAAGCTGCAGTTGAGAGGATTGAATTATATTGAAAACGGAGACGCTGTAATCGAATTAATACACATGGGTCAGTACGTGAAGTTAGAACTCGTTCGCCTGCTTTTATTTGTTGGTCTAGTATGAGCAGCTGCTGTTTGCGTTGTTTCCGCAGGCGGATTTGATAGCTAGTGATCGTTGCCCGAATGGCCGCTTTAAAGCCCTCCCACCAAGCCCAATTCGCAGTATCTTGGGGTAGATTAAAATGGAAATAATCCTGTATGGCTGCTCGAATTTCTGACTGGAACTCTGGCTGAGTTAACAGGGCTCTATCAAAGAACCAGGCTCCCGAGTTCCCCTGGGGTGCAGTAGTGTGTAATTGAAAGGAAATGGCAGCATGATCTGAAATATGTTGGGAGTGAATCTTTGCAGTGTCCACCTGAGGAACTAACAGTTTTGAGATTAGAAAGAAGTCTATGCGAGACTGAGATTTATGAGGGGAGAGAAGAAGGTGAAGTCAAGCTCATTGGGGTTAGTTGTAGTAACCTCCATAGATCAACTAAAGCAAGATCCTTGATCAAGGAGGTAAGCGTGGCGTGACTCTTGGGGGGACCACTCGTCCTAGGCGGCTGTTTGTCAATCAGGGGATCAAGGACTAGATTGAAATCCCCCCCAATGATCAATGAAGTATTAGCAGAAGCCTGCGCAACCTGAGCAATGGTAGCAAAAAAGGCAGGGTCATCAACATTAGGAGCGTAAAGGCATATACATGTAACTTCAAGGCTACCTATCTTGAGGTGAACTCTAGACCATCTACCTTCTGTATCTGAGCTAGTCGCAATAATAGTAGCATGCAAAGATTTCCTAACCAGTATGGCAACCCCACATTTCTTAGAAACGGCTGGGGAATAGGCGGCCACCATGTAAGGTTTAATATTGAGTTTAAGAGTTTCCTTCGAATTTAAATGCGTTTCTTGGAGAAAAATCAGATCCGCTGCTTTCCTGACTGAGGTAGCTTAGGATTTTCTTCCGTTTTATCGGATTATTGATTCCTTTTACGTTCAATGAGAAAATCTTACATGGTGCCATCAGTCGGTAATAGACATTTTAGGTAAGGGCGCCTGATAACATATAACATAAGCAGAATCTGTACAACAATGTCATAATCACCGAGTATTCTGGCTAATACACCCCATATTGAAAAGTATGTACCAACGTATCTTAGAGAAGAAGCAAAACCCCCAAAGAATATGGCGACCATATGTCTGCGGGAGGAGGCCCTAGAGAGGAATAGAAAGACATCTAAAAAAAGAAAGAAACACCAGAGTCCATAATTAACACTGTCTCTGATACTCATCGAGGCTACTGTGGGTAGTGGAGTCGGGTCACAGATACCATCAAGAGTAAGGCAACAGACTGCCCACGCCAGACTCTTTGCTAGGCTGCGGCAGATCCAATATGGCAGGTACAGCGGACATGAGGAGACTTGCAGGAATATTCTGGAAGTCAGCGCATCAAGTCGGCTTCTTTGGAATCCAAAAACTCCGCTAGTAGATCAGGGTCCTCAAATGTTCTTGTCTGATTGTGAAGCGTGACTCGAAGCTTGGCCGGGTACATCAGGCCATAGCGTGCTTGTAGTTGTTGAAGCCTCGGCCGGAATTCCAGAAAGCGCTTTCGGCGGTCGACCGTGGGTTTAGCCAAGTCGGGATAGAAGGAGATCTTGTGGCTCTCAAACTCCATATGGCCCTTTGCCCGAGAGGCACTTAGAATTTGCTCCACGTGTTGATATCTCAAAAGTCGAAAAATGATAGGCCGCGGGGTCTTCCTGTTGAGCGTTATGCTTGTGGGTACACGATGAGCGCGATCAATCTCCAAATCTTTGGTAAAGGTGATTTGGAGCAGGGAAGGGAGGATTTTGCATAAGAACTCTTTCATGTCTCCCGATTCCGCTCCCTCCGGTATGCCCACGAGTCGTATGTTGTTGCGGCGCGCTCTATTATTGCCATCTTCCACCTCTTTCTGCAAGGCCCGCACCTGGCGTTCAACTTTGTCGAGTTTGGACAACCGGGCCGCATGGGAGTCCAATATGCTCTCCATTTTGTCCTGACGCGAAGAAAGCCCTTCTAGCTTGCTTTGCAGCACACCAAATTCTTCCCGCAGCACTCGGAGTGCTTCACCGTTTGCCTGCACGAGGTTTTTGACCCCTCTAATCTCTACGAGGATTTCCTGCTGCATTTCGGGGCCCTCGCACAAGGCCGGCCCCTTCTGCGGGGACGGAGGTTCAGTTTTGGAACGTTTGCCGTGAGAAGCCGCTGGAGATCCAAATTCCAGGCGCGTTGGTTTGGTCCCCGCCATCTCACCAATGTGCCCCGGCAAGATCAGAGTAGAAGTTCCAAGTATGTGAGGTGTTAATTCAGGATTCTGAGTAGGCCTCTCGGGAGCCTCAGCGTTATGCGACCATCCCGCTGGACATCAGGCTCCGCCCCCTGTTTATTTTTGTTACATATTTATCTGTTGCCCCTTTTATTACCACCTTTAGTTTAGCCCATTGCAATTCCACTTCCCTTATCTCCTTCCACCCTGTCAGCTCCTCCTTTAGGTACTCGTCCATTTTATTGACGTTGGTGTTTTTAAAGTTTAGGACTTTGAGCTTGCTATGATTGGCCTGTACAATGGCTTTTATCTCGAACCACATCATGTAATGATCGCTGCTGCTCACAGGGGCACTCACGCAGACATTCAACACACTATCGCCGTTTGTGAGCACTAAATCCAGTGTTGAGCTTTCCCTGGTTGGTTCCATCACCATTTGTCTAAGTAACGCATCTTGGAGAGGATCCACGATTTTTTTGCTTCTTTCCAGATTTGCAGAAGGAGTAATCCAATCCACATCAGGTAGATTAGTCACCCAATATGATCGCTTCCCCCTTTGTGGCTATCTTGGCAATATCTATAATCAATTCGTTATCAATCTCTTCAATTTGTGTTGGAGGTCTGTAGACTACAGCAGTATGGATGACAGTGCCATCTCCTCTTTCCAACACAATCCAGAGTGCTTCTTCTTTTCCCCATGTTCCCTGCATTTCAGTAGCTTTAATATTGCTTTTGACATATAAGGCTACTCCTCCTCCTCTTCCATTTTCTCTGTATCTTCTGACTAGATTATAGCCAGGTATGGCTATATCCCAATCATGCGATTCATTTAGCCATGTTTCTGTAATGGCCACAATGTCCAAATCCATTTCCACCATTAGGGCTTCTAGGTCTGGAACTTTGTTGGCTAAGCTTCGAGCATTTGTGCTCATTGCTTTCCAGCATTTAACTGGCTTGCGTGTATTTAGCGTTGATTTTGTTCTGCCTACATCTTCCCACTTGTTTATGATGTGTGGTTTAAATGTGTGGCTGTTTCTGATTTTAATCTGCTTTTGCAGGGGGTGACGTCCGGAGCTTGACCTTCCACATCTGTCACCCCCTTTTTCTAGTTTAAATGCATATTCACATATTGCTTGTATTTTTCACTTAGGATTCTTTTCCCTGCGACAGAGAGATTTAGTCCATCAGCACAGTATAGTCTCTTGTTGTTCCATCTGTTACCCCAGTCGCCAATAAATCTGAATCCTTCTTGTTTGCACCAGGTCTGGAGCCATGCATTAAAGCTGTTAATACGTTGCAGCCTTTTTGCCCCTTTACCAAACACAGGTAGAACCTCTGAGAATGCAAGTGTTAACAATGGGCTTGAGTTTCTCTCCCAGAGATTGGAAGTTCTTTTAAACTGTAGAGGTACTGATTCTAACCAGGTCATTTGTGTCCAAGTGGATAACCACATCAAGTTTGGAGTGTTCACTTTCTGCGTTAAGTACTTCAACAACGTGGTTTGTATTCCTGCTGGCTGAAGAGCCTGGAAGGCACTTGACTATCTTCTCTCCTTTGAACTGTGTTCCCAAGTTGATGCCACTGATGATGGAATCACCAAGTAGTAGTAGTTTTCTGTTTGGTGAGGTTTTCTTCCTATTTGGTCCTTTAGCAGGAGATTGGGCATTGTCTGTCCCATTTAAGGGCCCTTCAGTTTCTTTGGATTGGGCATCCTCATTCGCCAAGGCAGAGAAGGCATTATGCAGGGATATCTCCAGATGCATAGGATGCCTTGTGTCACAGGTCGCAATCTACCAGAACCCACTGTGATCTATTGGTTCCTGGGGTGTTTCATTCATTGTGGAAGTGGTGGTGGACTTTGTTCAGTTTGTATCTTAGATGTGGTGCGCTTCATTGCAGCCATTTCCTCCCTCAGTTCCTCAACCTCATTAGCCAAGGCAGAGAAGGCATTATGCAGGGTTATCTTTTAATGCATAGGATGTCTGTGCGTTACAGGTCGCAATCTAGCAGAACCCACTGTGATCACCTTGTCCCTGAGATGTTTGATGCTTTGTGCGGGCGGTGGTGGACATTGTTCAGTTTGTATCCTAGAAGAGGTGTGCTTCATTGCAGCCAGTTCCTCCCTGAGTAGGGTCACCTCTTTATGCATGGCAGCTAGGTCTTCCCTTAGTAGAGTCAGGTCTTTATGCATGGTAGCTGACCTGAGGCACATAGGACAAGCTCTGAGGTTCCATATGATTTGCACTGAATACACGACATGCTGAATAAGCAGTCCTAGAAGGAGAAGAGGAAGAAGATGTGGGCTGTAACCTAAGTTAAGAGGATAGATGGCAATGTATGCGAGTACTATATAGGCAATGCAGCCCCTGGGGTGGGTGGGGCGAGGGGTCGGGTGGGTGGGGCGAGGGGTAGGGTGGGCGGGAGCCTAAGTGTCTCTGGCCAGTAGGCTGTTCCTGAACTGGGGACACCCACAGATATCTGCTCCAAGGCTACCCATAAAAGGAGACAGTCAGATTATCCCCAAGCTTAATTTATAACCACAGTTAAACATGATATTAACAATTCCCACAAAACAGTTAGACTCTATATTGATAACTAGAATGCATCAGAAAGAAGAGAGAAAATTAGAGTCTTAGCTTTGGGAAATATCCACAGCTCCTGCAGCCGGCATCAGCGACCTGTAGGTGTGGCAGCCAGGAAAGAAAGAAATCTGAAGAGTAATGTTGAATAAATCAATTTATTGATTTATTTACTATAAATTGATTTATTAACCATTTTTCTTCAGATTCCTTTCATTCCTGGCTGTTACTGATCTACAGAGTAAATATTAGACAGATGTCATCGACAGAAGTAAAGCCTTCTAAAAATGTCAAGAACAGCCAAGACTAAAAGCAAAAGTGTTGTAGAAAAGAAACCATATTTAGCAAAATATGTGCCAACCATCACTTACACAAAAGGGGTGCTTGAGGTGTGTGAGTGATGCAGAGGTAGGCTGTGTGTATGTGTGTGTTGCAGAGGTGAGGTGCCTGTCTGTATGTGTTGAGGAGCTGAAGTGCCTCTGTGTATGTGACTTGGGTGCCTATGTTTGTTTATTTTATTTATTTAACAGATTATTTTATACCATTTTTCTACAAGTCAAAACAGTTTACTTAGAACTGGGTTGATACAGAGGAGTTACAAGGAATGTCAAAAGCCATTTACAATTAACAAGAAAACTATTTAAACATAAACAGAAAACAATGAACATTTTGTATATTTCAATACATTTGCATCAATATTTCTCTAACCAACTATGTACATGGGGGTGAGGGGGGGGTGAGGAGTGAAGGGGTTAGAGGGCTTTATGGGGGTAGGTTGGTGGATGAAGTGATGATTTGTATGGGTTAGTCCTGATCTGTGGTTGTTGCATGCCTGATGCCAAAATGTTCTGTGAAGAGGTGGGTTTTAAGCTTTTTACGAAAGTCTGCAGTTGATTTGATATTTCAAATTGAAGGGGGTAGTGAGTTCCAGAGGATGGGGGCATACCAGGAGAATGCTCAAATTCTTTTGGTTTGCTTGGATTTGTGAATCTGCGGTGAGAGACTTAGGAGATTCTGAGTGCTCTTTCTTCTTGGTCTGTCGGAGTTCAGGGTATGAATTAGTGCTTGGAGTTGCTCTGGTGATTGTTGGAGCTGATGGGAAGCCAGTGGAGGTGTTTGAGGATTGGCATGATGTGGGTTTGTCTTGAAGCTTAGAAGATAGTTCGGGCAACAGTATTTTGGGCAAGTTGTAGTGGGAGGAGAGCATACTTCGGTAACCCATGATAAATGGAATTACAGTAGTCAAACAAGGGAGTGATGGTGGCTTGGCAGACTGAGTGGAATGTATTGGGGGGTAGGAGGGGGCATAGGTTTCAGAGCATTCTGAGTTTTTAGTATTCAGCTTTAGTGATATTTTGCATATGGGCTTTGAAGGTCAATTGTTAGTCCAGAGCGATGCCTAGATATTTTTTTCTGGGTGTTGACTTGGATTTCGTTGTTGGCGAGTTTCATGGAGGCAGAGGGGAAGTTGGGGTCTTTTGTGACATGAAGGAGTTCTGTTTTATTGAGGTTGATGGAGAGATTATGAAGATGGAGCCAGTTTATAACTTCCGAGAGTGTGGAGTAGTAATTAGGAGCGGAGGTGGAGAATGGTGCAAAAGATCATGATGTCGTCGGCGTGTGTGTGTTGCAGGCGTGGGGTGCCTGTGTGTGTGTGATGCGAAGGTGGTGTGCTTCTGTGTGTGTGATGTGGAAGTGGGGTGCCTGTGTGTTTCAAAGGTGAGGTGCCTCTTTGTGTGTGTGTGTGTGTGTGTGTTGCGGAGGTGGAGTGCCTGTGTGTGTGTGTGTGATGTGGAAGTGGGGTGCCTGTGTGTTTCAAAGGTGAGGTGCCTCTTTGTGTGTGTGTGTGTGTGTGTGTGTTGCGGAGGTGGAGTGCCTGTGTGTGTGTGATGCAGAGGTGGAGTGCCTGTGCGTGTCATCCAGGGCTTAGATGCCTGTGTGTGGGGTGTTCTGGGGGAGGAGAATGCACCTTTCAGCAACAAGGCCGGCCCGTCCATTGAGCAAGAATGTTGTTTGCACAGGCCCCGCGTTTCAGGGGGCCCCGCGCCAACAACATCCCGAACTGAACACCGGCAGGCAGGGCTGCTTTAGAGGGAGCCGGAGAGGCCCCGGCTCACCTCTAACAGCTGCTGAAGTGAAGCACGTCTTTTTCCTTCACTTCAGCAGCTGTACTGAAGTTTAGAACGCTGCCACGCTGAGTGCCGGGAAACAGGAAGTCCCCTTTGACCTCAGTGCAGTAGTGTTTTAAACTTTAGTACAGCTGCCGAAGTGAAGGAAAGACGCATTTCACTTCGGCAGCTGTTAGAGGTGAGCTACAGGGCTCTTCGGGAGGGGCGGGGGGCTTGGACTGGAAATGGACTGAGTAGGGGGGGCTTGGACTGGAAATTGGGAGGGGAGCTAGGACTGGAAATGGGCTGAGTGGGGAGGGGACTTGTACTGGAAATAGCTGATAGGGAGGGAACCTTGGACTGGAAATGGGCTGAGTAGGGGGGGCTTGGACTGGAATGGGGCTGAGTGGGGGAGGAGCTAGGACTGGGAAATGGGCTGAGTGGGGGGGGGCTTGGACTGGAAATAGCTGATGGGGTGGGGAGCTTGGACTGGAAATGGGCTGAGTGGGGGTGCTTGGACTGGAAATAGCTGATGGGGAGGGGGCTTGGACTGGAAATAGCTGATGGGGAGGGGAGCTTGGACTTGGACTGGAAATGGGCTGAGTGGGGGTGCTTGGGACTGGAAATAGCTGATGGGAGGGGGGCTTGACTGGAAATGGGCTGATGGAGGGGCTAGGATAGGACTGGAAATGGGCTGATGGGGGGGCTGGATTGGAAATGGACTGATGAAGGGGCTAGGGACTGGAAATGGGCTCATGGGGGGCGTGGATTGGAAATGGGCTGAGTGGGCGGAGCTAGGACTGGAAATAGCTGATGGGGAGGGGGAGGGGGCTTGGGACTGGAAATGGTTTGAGTGGGGGGGACTTGGACTGGAAATTGGGGGGGAGCTAGGACTGGAAATGGGCTGAGTGGGCAGGGGGAGCTAGGACTGGAAATGGGCTGATGATGGGGCTAGAAAAGGACTGGAAATGGGTTGATAGAGGAGCTAGGATTGGAAATGGACTGATGGAGGGTCTAGGATAGGACTGGAAATGGATGGAGAAGCTAGGACTGAAAATGGGCTCATGGGGGGGTTTGGATTGGAAATGGGCTGAGTGTGGGGGTAGCTAGGACTGGAAATGGACTGATAGAGGGATAGGATAGGAAAGGAAATGGGCTGATGGAGGGGCTAGGATAGGACTGGAAATGGGCTTATGGGAGGCTAGGATTGGAAAAGGGCTGATGGGGGGTTTGTATTGGAAATGCACTGATGGAGGGGCTAGGATAGGACTGGAATGGAATGATGGGGGGCTAGGACTGGAAATGGGCTGATGCGGGGACTAGAAGGGAGCGGATGCTGGGTGGGCTGGAACTAGAAGGAAGCTGATGTTGGGGGAGGATTAGAATGGGATGGAGCTGGGAGAGTGAAATGGAGAGGGGAAAAATATTTTGTGTGGGAGGGAAGAAAAATCTACGATTGGCCGGGTATTGGGAGAGTAATTGGGGATTGAGGATGGAGGGGTAACATTTGAGTGGATGAAAAAGGAATAAAGAAAGAGATGGAGGAAAGAGCAAAAGGAGAAAGATCAGTATGTTAAAGCAGATGTATAGAGAAAATGGAAAAAAACTAGAAGAGAAAAGGAAGGATAAACGGACAGCAGACAATGGAGAGTTAGCAGAAGACAAGAAGAAACCAGAAGAAAGTGACAGGAGCAATTGCAACTGAAAAAGAAAATGCACAAACAACAAAAGGT
Source organism: Ichthyophis bannanicus (assembly GCA_033557465.1). Taxonomy (NCBI): domain Eukaryota; kingdom Metazoa; phylum Chordata; class Amphibia; order Gymnophiona; family Ichthyophiidae; genus Ichthyophis; species Ichthyophis bannanicus. The sequence continues at coordinate 614,208,630 of CM066031.1, read as the reverse complement.
AGAAAAGTATTTTTATTTTGAATTTATTAACTGGAATATGTCAGCTCTGGGAAATGTGCGTCTTTAATGTCTACATTTTGTTTAGTACAAGAGGAAATTAATTTATAGTTTTATTTCTGCAGTGGTGTTGTACATTCCAAGTTTGGCTTTTGGGGTTCCCAGTTTAATTATTGTCTTCCTATTTCTAAATTGTGATCCCTGTTCTTTGTTTGGGACGTTCTATGTTCTGCATGTGTAACCAAGCTGAGGTATTCTGTTCATGTAGTTTCTGTTTGACAGTGCCACTTGTTCTCTTTCCCCATTAGGAGATATATTGGTATTCTCTGAGATGTATTAGTTTAATATTTGCCGTGTTGCCTTTTGATAAGTAGGATTTGGTGCTTTGTGAGTCCTGGTAGTGCTGTTAAGATACGGTGGGTTGCTATGGGTTCTAAATGGGCAGTGTTTGTAGTACTTCCTAATGTGCCTGGCGGTTGGCACTGGAGTATAGTAATGTAGAAATATTTTAGTCTTCTTTATCCATACACTCATTAAGAGACATGTATACTAAAAGTTAGTACATGCTAACATTATTCAAATATTTATGCAAATGAGGCCCCTTATGCAAATGAGGCCTACACCAAATCTCCGCACATGGCCCCGCACCCCCTTGGGCCTTCACTGTTCAGCAACACCTTGTACTCTTCCCCCCCCAACACCTCTCCTGCTAACTTCCCTAATCAGTTCCCCTTCCAGACTATCCTCCGTTCACCAAACCCCCTAACACTACCATCCCCTGTCCTAAAATCCCACCCTTTTTGTAAGCCCACTACCCCTTTAAATGTTCTCTGCCTTCTTTTCATTCTTCCCATCCCCCCTCCCCCAAAACCTTTTTGTTGCTCTAGCGATTTCTGGCCTTCCCCACTCTTCTGCCATGGGAGGTGGGGTCCCCGCAGGCAGACAGTGTGATTTGAGGCCACAATTGCACCAGTCCTCTTCTGCTCTGCCATGGTAATCCAATCCCAGCAGCAGATAGAGGATCGTTGCCGTGATTGCAGTAGTGCTCCTCTCTTCTGCCTGCAGGAGACGGGGTTCCAGGTGCATAACAAATGTTTGTAAGCACTGAGTATACTTACTGAAGAGTGGACTGGATGGGACTGTGATAGTCCTTCGTTTGTCAGTCTCTAATTGTTCCTCTTCTTAAAATCACTGGCATGCTATTTTTACGGCAGTGCTGTCTGGGCACCTTTAATGCTCGCCAATCTACTTGTTGCCTGGAAGGTCCCTCCTTGCACTGGAAGTTCCTCCGCTCCCTCCCTCTATGGTCCCCTGTTCTCTATGGCTGTTAGCATTAGCAGCTCCTCATGGGACAGAAGGAGAGATATTGATGACATATATTAGGTAGATGGCTGCTGCAATAACCGCACTCCTTTAGCAGATGTACAGCTCGACAGTGCCCACTGCCGTCGGTGCCCCCTGCTCTGCTTACCATGCTAACCATGCAGCACCGGCCCTGCTCTTTGGTATGATGCAAGTTCTACACTGAATATTAGCAGTAAATTTGAGAAACTGACATCATATGCCACATACCCTGGGGCTTAGGAGTGAGGTTCATGACAGTCATGGTATGTGCAAAATTAAAACTAACTGATGAAATATACCCTTAGTAACTTCCAAAAATTCAACACGATCTTCAAAAATGCTTATATTCTTTTTATAAAAATAAAAAACATCATAAATGCAATGTGGCATTAATGACCTCAGGATGGCCTTACCCCTACATTTGGCGAAACTAGTCACCATAGGGAGAATAGCAGACGCTCAAATCATAGGTCTCAAGCCTTAATATTTTCACTAATTTTATATACTTTATTCAAATTCACCTCAAACTAATTATTATATATCCACAAAAGTACTTTTAAGGATCCTTCAAAACTAGACAACACACAAGCACAATTTAAAAGAAGGCGTCTGCCTTTATTGATGGGGCAAAATTAACCCATTTGGAGAACTTTGCCCTGAAAGAGACAATGGGATGTGGGGTGGATATTCAAAGCGATTAGCAGACCTTTCAATCACACTGACCAGGATATTCAGTGGCAGTACTGTGGTTAGTGCTGCTGAATATCCGTGGGTGCCACCGACACTAGCGGGCTAGCATCAAGGAGTTATGGGGCAGAGCGGAGGTGGCACCAGGCAATCACCGGACAGTGGCGATATTGAGCTGCGGCCTCGTTATTGCAAAATAATGAAACTTAGGCACCTAAAAGGCTGCCCTAATGTTCGCTGCAGAAGCTAACCAGGCAGCATCTGATCATAAGATCATAAGAACATAAGATATGCCATACTGGGTCAGACCAAGGTCCATCAAGCCCAGTATTCTGTTTCCAACAGTGGCCAATCTAGGTCATACGTACCTAGCAGTTTCCCCAAGAGACACAAGTTCCACAATGCTTGTACTGGGTCAAGCATTGATATCTTCGGTCACTTCTTAATAATGGTTTATGGACCTTTCCTCCAGGAACTTGTCCAAACCTTTTTTAAACCCAGCTACAACTAACAGCCTTTACTACATCCTCCGGTAACAAATTCCAGAGTTTGATTACACGTTGAGTGAAAAAATATTTTCTTTTATTAGTCTTAAATAGTTTACCCTGTAGCTTCATGCATGTCCCCTAGTCTTTCTATTTCTGATAACGTAAACAATCGATTTACTTTTACCCGTTCCACTCCGTTCATTAATTTTTGCTTTCTATCATATCTCCCCTCAGCCGTCTCTTTTCTAAGTTAAAGAGCCCTAACCTTTTTAGCCTTTCTTCATAGGAGTATCCTTCCATCCCCTTTACCATTTTGGTGGCTCTTCTCTGAACCTTTTCTAAAATCGCTATATCCTTTTTAAGATACGGCGACCAGAATTGCACACAATATTCAAGGTTGGGGTCTCACCATGGAACGATATAGAGGCATTATAAAATCTTTTGTTTTATTTTCCATTCCTTTCCTTATCATACCTAGCATTCTATTTGCTCTCTTGGCCGCCGCTGCACACTGGGCCGTGGGTTTTAACATAGTATCCACAATGACGCCTAAATCTTTTTCCTGGGTGGTGGTTCCTAATGTGGAACCTTGCATCGTGTAACCATAGTTTGGGTTGTTCTTCCCTAGGTGCATAACCTTGCACTTGTCCACATTAAATTTCATCTGCCATTTTGATGCCCAGTCTTCCAATTTATCAAGATCCTCTTGCAATTTTTCACAATCCTCTTGGGTTTTAACAACTTTAAATAGTTTTGTGTCTCTGCAAATTTGATAACCTCACTCGTTATTCCACTTTCCAGGTCATTTATGAATATGTCAAAAGCAGCGGACCCAGCACAGATCCCTGGGGTACACCACTATTCACCTTTCTCCATTGGGAAAATTGGCCATTTAGCCCTACCCTCTGCATTCTATCTTTTAACCAGTTCCTGATCCACAATAGTACAAGGCCTCCTATCCCATGACTCTTTAGTTTTGCCAAACGTCTCTGATGAGGGACCTTGTCAAAGGCTTTCTGAAAGTCCAGATACACAATATCAACCGACTCACCTTTGTCCACCTGTTTATTCACTCCTTCAAAAAACATACAGATTATTTAGACAAGTTCTTCCTTGTCTATTGCCTTTTTGGCTGTCTCCCATTAGGTTTTGTATATCTACATGCTGAGTTATTTTATTCTTTATGATGGTTTCTACCATTTTTCCTGGTACTGACGTCAGGCTCTCTGGTCTGTAGTTTCCCGGATCACCCCTGGAACTCTTTTTAAAAATTGGTGTTTACATTGGCGATCCTCCAATCTTCAGTATTAGAGATGATTTTAATGATAGTTCACAGATTACTGATAGCAGGTCTGCAATCTCATATTTCAGTTCTTTCAACACCCTTGGAGTATACCATCCGGCCCTGGTGATTTGCTCCTTTTCAGTTTTATCTAATAGTTGTAAGACATCTTCCCGATGTATCGATATTTCCTTCAATTCTTCCGCACCTTTAAATACCACTTCAGTCATGGGTAACATCCCTAATCTTCCTCAGTAAAAGGAACCGAAGCAAGGAATTTCATTCAGTCTCTCCGCTATCGCCTTGTCGCCTCTTAGTGCCCCTTTAACACCTTTAGCATCTAATGGACCAACTGAATCTCTGACAGGTTTTTTGAAGATCGCCGTTGCTCGGTGAGCTTCTTTGAAATCTGGCTGATCTGGATAGTCACTATCGATAGGTCCAGAAAACAAGAGTACACACTCACAGAAACAAACACGAACCAGCACAAGTGATGTGTAAAAAGAATAAAACTTTATTTGTCATAACCAACACAGGCCGTGTTTCTAATTTGGCATTCATCAGATGTATGACCTCAAGGTGAAATTAAAAAGTAAAACAGTTAATTAAAATGACTACAAAGTGCCATTTCAACACACAGAAAATAAAGAATTTAAAAACAATATAAAAACATATAAAGTTATTAGAATCTAGATATTAACAAAATAAGAACATCATGTAACCATAACAAATAAAGGCTAAATGTATCATAAAAAGTGATAAAATACAAATCTTAGTAAAACAAAACCATATGACGATTGAAGAAAAAATATTGTAAGCTATAAACATATCACAACTACATGGAGCATGTGTATATAAACGTGATCTTATCCTCCTTTCGTCCCATCTCAAAACTCACCACTTCACAGAACATTTTGGGCACTGCTCACTTTCATCTAATACAGATACTACATAAATAACTACTCCCCTCCAGCATCTAAACTAACCAAACTCCCAATATAAATCCCCCCTCATCCCCTGAACCTACCCTTAAGTTTAATAACATCTCTTGTAATTAAATTGTAAATAAGTTATTCCTCCTGAATCATGTAAATTTCTGATTGCAGCACCAGTTATACTGTTAAAATGTTATGCGTACTTTTTCAAATTGTAAACCGCTATGATTGTCCAAAATAGTGGCATAGAAAACAAATAAATAAATACAATTAAATAAATCTGTACAAAACACATAAAGGATTAATGCCAAGTAAAATAAGAAAAAGAGGGGGGACCACCTGGGCAATAAAACGATAATTGTGACTTGAATGTTGGAGTGAGGGAAGGGATGGGGGGGAGGGAAGGGGAACAGAAGGAATAGACGGTGGGGAAGCACATAGCCTGCCGTGGCTGTTACTGCTGCCGAGCTGACCCCGTCGACAGAATCAGTGGCAGCGGGGGGCGGTGCACTGCTCAGCATGGAGGGGGGATGGCAGGTCATGTGTGCCGTGCCGTCCACAGAGGTCTGCTGCCCTAGGCAGCCACCGAGCCTACCTAGTGGACGGGCAGGCGCTGCTAGCTACACAGCAGCAGTATAGCCCCTAATGAATGAAATGAAAGGTGGCAGAATCTTAAAGGGACCTCAGCAGGGCCAATAAGATAAATCACAGTAGGGGTGCAAAGTAATTAGCACAAGAAGCTTAAACAAATATTCAGGCCGATGCAGAAACCCAGCTCTGAAGCTGTGCGCTATTAACTATGTACGCCTCTATGCAGCACACAGATAGCGTGTGACTTCAGTGCCGGCATGCAGAAAGAGAGGTGCATATGCAAATTAACCACTTGTGGCGCAGATGTCAGTGTTAAAGTGGGAGAGCAAGCCAAACACATGCACACAGAAGTTTGGCATGCTGTCTTCAGAGAAATAGGGTCACTGCGTTGCTAGTTTGTGTATGCACCCCAATAGTATTTTGATGGCATTGAGGGCTTTCCCTGATGTCTGGATCATCTGAGGTGACGTGTCAAACTTCTCATCAGATGGATCCAGGCTTCGGGGCAAGCCCTCAATGCCATCAAAATGCTGTCCAAGGGCCAGTGCCCATAACACCAACCACCTGACAGAAACCAAATCACTGGTGGCTCAGCAGCCCCGAACCCCCCATCCCTCTCCTGCTACCTTTACAAAGGAGTGCAAGTGTTGCTCATATGCTCCAGCTCCTGCGCTGCCAGCTTGAAAAATGGCGGTGCATCTTGGGATGCACTAGGCAGGGTCAAACTGCCATATAAGGTAGAAAATGCCTTATATGGCAGTCTGACCTGCCTGGTGCATCCCAGGATGCACTGCACAGGGCCAGATTTTTCAATGGTGGTGCAGGAGTCGGAGCACATGGGCAGTGCTCCCACTCCATTGTAAAGATACTGGGAGCAGGGTGGGGGGTTCTGGGCCACCAGGGTTATTTTTAATTGGGTGGGGGAATCAGGGCTGCTGGGTCACCATGGATTTCATTTCTGTCAGAGGGCACCGGCCCCCCAACAGTATTTTGATGGCAATTGTGAGCTTTCCCAGATGTCTGGATCATCTGAGGGGGAAGTTTGACATTGCACCTCAGATGATCCCGGCCCGGGGGAAAGCCCCTAATGCCATCAAAATACTGTCAGGGGCACACGCAAAATGTTTAAGCCACTCAGACCCAGGCATAGAGAGATTGGCACTTCAGCTGGTTACGTAATCCTCTTTGCGTTTCTCTGCATCAGGCACAATCAATATTAGCATGCCATTTTAATATGCCACAGCTCATTTGCCTATAATTTAAATACGTGTTTGCTTCTCCTTTGCTGTTTATGCATGTGTCAGTCTCTTCTGCATTTGGCCTGTCAGAACTTGTGCATCTAAGTTGTATTATCTTCACGCAAAGGGCACGTTGGTCTGTCTGCACCGGCCCAAGTTGGTTTTAGGATGTGCAGCATGCCGCCTTCTGCCACAGACATTGGCAGGCCTAGGCAGGAGAAGTATGGACTCTGAGTGAAAGAGCAAAATGTTATCCTAAGACAGGCTTGGTTCTGTTCTCATTGGACAGATGGGCGTCACTAAATTCATCATCACAGTTTGGTGCCAGTTGTCGTCATTTCTGGAAAGCTTGCTCGTGCACCCCTGGAGGCAGTCCTTCCAAGGTAGGTGTGACACAAATAGTTGGCACAAGGTGAGGAAAGCTTGTACTGTCTCTGTCTGTGCTGAGCCAGTTCTGTGGAGGATTTCGGTGTACACTGGAGTCATTCCTTTCACCTACAAATGCACAGGGCAAAAATACTCGTACAGCCAACATATGTATCCTGTATCACTCAACGTGTAATCAAACTCTGGAATTTGTTACCGGAGGATGTAGTAAAGGCTGTTAGTGTAGCTGGGTTTACAAAAGGTTTGGACAAGTTCCTGGAGGAAAGGTCCATAAACCATTATTAAGAAGGGACCCAGGATATCAATGCTTGAACCAATACAAGCATTGTGGAACCTGTGTCCCTTGGGGAAACTGCTAGGTACATATGACCTAGAGTGGCCACTGTTGGAAACAGAATACTGGGCTGGATGGACCTTGGTCTGACCCAGTATGGCATATCTTATGTTCTTATGTAACATACCAGGGGTCAAAACCGATTGATCGCATTCATCTCTGTTCCATGCACCAGTTATTAAGCTGAAACAATGCCTTATTCTTTTGGTATTCTGATTTGAAAACTAGCCAACAGAGGCTGGGTCAGTTCTGCTATGGGAAAAGGATGATTCCAGGACAGCATATACAGTAGGAATCACTTTAGTTTCCTTCAGTTTGTCCTATGGATTGTATAAATTTAAATTTAAAATGTCTCCCCCTACTGGTCTTCATGCCACGGACACCTTTATTCATGATCCTGCGCTGCGTTTTGGGGCCATACAAGATTTGCGTCGTAGCTGCTGTTATGCCAACATGCGCACTCTGCACTGTGTTTATTTTTTGTTATCCTCTCACTCGGCAATGATACAGCAACCTTTTGGAAGAGCGGCTATTCATTTATCTTCAGTTTCTGCAATTTTCTATGTTCAAGAAGAACTTGCCTTTATTTATTCATAGACATTCTTGTACACCATTGATTATAAAAACCAGTTGTTCATTCCAGTTTATAAATCAAAATTCACAAGATACCCTACTCAGAATTAACATCATAAAAAATCTAAATCAAATAAAAATCCCAAATAAACCACTATCCCCTCCCCGAAACTCTTAGGTGTACAGAATAAGCAGCCCAAAATAAGACATTTTCAATTTCTTGTGAAATGACAATAAGTTAGTCTCTTGATGCAACTCTACTGCGGAAAGTTTCACCAGTCTATGCCCTTGCGGAAAAAAAGCCCTAGAGACCTATTTTTTTCCCCAGAATGCACTGTTTGTGACGAAAATGAATTCCTCAATTTATTCCAAAGATTCTCTGGGCCTACCCCTAAAGGTAATTTAAAACCCAACAAATGTATATGATAACCTATGGGAAGCTAATGAAATTGTCACCTGTAAGTCTAGTTGTCATATTTTGAAACATACTACAAACTGCTTTTCTAATGGTTGCGGGTACCAGTTTGCAGAAGAGGCCAAAGTCCCTTCTTGTTGTATAGACTTACTGCCACACCAAATGAACATTATTTTTTCTTATTTTGCCTAATAAAAGAAGATGCAGTGATACTGACAGGGCTTTTGTATTCTTATTGGCAGTAAACAAAGAAGTTGTTGTCCAAATGGGTTTACTTGAGCCGATATTGGAGCTGCTGGAATCGGGAGACGCCACTGTTCAGTGCAACTCTTGCGCATGCATTATGACTCTGGCAATTATCTGTTACGTATAAACTCCGATACCGCATTATTTGTCTAACTGTGAGGACTGTGTATGGGAGAATATCAGAGCAAAAGAGATTCAGCTACTCTCCCATTCTGTGGGTATGGGGAAAATCTGTAGTATATGAGGACTTTGCATCCTGGATTATTGACCAGGACTGCAGAAGCTTTCATCACTGGGACCTGCAATACCAGGCGAAGGTATCGGCAACTGTTAGTTCATTTTATTTTGGCACTGAGGTCCACGAAAAGGTCCTAGTCAAAAAGGAAGTGTCCTCAAAGCAAGTTCCTTTGCCACCGGCATTGCATTGGCCCATCTTAACTTTTTGCATGGTTCTGAGACAGTTCCCCCGAATCCACTGGCACTTTTCCCTTTCCTTATCCCAAGCGCTCTCCTTACTTGCAGGGATGGTCCGACCCATTACGCAAATTAAGCGGACTGCCTAGGGGTGGCAGATTGGGGGAGGGGTCAGTGGGTAAAGAGCAAGACATTCAAAGCTAAACAATAGATTTCAATAGCAAGGTGGGGCTTTAGGCTTGACGTTTTTGCTTGGGGCCCCAACTCTTGGGGCCAGCCCTGCTTCCTTGCCTCCCACCCAGTACCCTGTAATATCTTTTCTCTCTTTGTAACCCTCCTGCACCATTTCCTGCTCAGGTCTTTCCAGTCCCCTCTCTGCTTGCAAGTGGGAATGTCTCGCTCGCCCTGCCCTGCAGCCAAGCATCTTCCACGTTTTTCTCTCCTCCCTTCTCCCTGCCCCACTCACTTAGCTAATCAGGGGCTTGGGATAGTGATGCCAGTGTTTGAAAAACCTCTCCTCGGTCCCTAGGACAGCCAGGACTGTGGGGGTGAATGGGGCAGCCGCTGCTGGTATCGTGCATCAGGAAAGCAGTTCTGTCGATTGCTGGAAACACGGCCCACCGCTTCCACTGCCATCCCCATGCCATCAGCTGCAGCAGAAGAGTTTATTTAGGTGTTTTCTCCTGTGTCCTCAGTCCAAGAAATCTCGCAACTCTTACTACAAGACTAGCATAGTGGCCCACAGGAGAGGATGTCTGAGTAAACGTTTCTCCTGCTGCTGTCAATCTAAGGAAAGAGGGAGAGGGTCTGCAGTGCAATGTTCCCTCAGATCTGTGTGCGAGTCCTCCGCCTGCGTTCCTGGCTGGTGGGGAGTGCTGCTTCACTGTCAGTTTCAGTCGTGAGGAGCAGGCAGGTGTATTGTCAGTCTTGCAGAACTTGTCTGCTCCTCACGATTCAAATCATGATAGTGAAGCACCCAACTCCACTGGCAGGAATGCGGACGGAGGACTCCTGTGCAGCTTAGAGGGAACATTGATGGGATTTGGGGAAGGGGGGGGGTATTGGGGGGTATTGGAAAAAGCAAGCAGCGGTGCTCCAAATACAGAGAGATCACTTTCTTGATGCCCTTTTCAAATGAATCAGCCTGGGGGGGAGGGGCAAGCTAAGTAACTTCAGGAAACTCAGAGCCCACGCAACCTGAGAGGAGAGGAGTCCAGGTGAGCAACTAAAGGAACGAGAGAGGATTACAGGAAGAAGAAACAAAATGAGCCTGGGAGGGACAGGATGAAAAAGATAAAAAAGCTTTAGGAGGGAAGGGATGTGAATATGACAAAAGGAAAGTGGGTGAAAAGGGAGAATATCCTCGGTGAGGGGGGAGGGCGTTGAAGACCACCTGGAGGAAGATGCTGAGGAGGAGATGAATAAGGAGAATCCCTTCAAAACTCCCTCTACAAATCACCTTTTGGGTTTGACCAATAAAGATTGAAGCCTCGTTCCTGCTGTTCTGGTGATACCCAAAGCTTTCAGCTGCTGCAGAAGTAAACTGACCCCATCAAGGAACGGTGACACCACATTCAAATACCCAGATAACACATCAGAAATTGCAAATCAGAATTGTATTGGTACCATAATTCCATTGAAAACAGCTTTGTGATTAATGCAAACTGCGGCTCTGTTCAGTCTCAAAAGTCCACTAGCTTGCTTTGCCCCTTGTTCACTAACCAGCCCCATTTCCAGCCCTATCCCTCATCCTTCCCTGGCCTCCAGCCAGTTCTTGTGTCTCTTATCCTCTACCAGCTCTCTCTCACCCCTTAAGCGACCCATTCCTTTTCACTGCCTCAACCAAGTTATCCAGATCATTCATACCATATCTCAATCCCTTCCCAATCTTTATCCCCCTTTTCTTACCCAGAGCTAGCACACGGATTTGGAGGCACCCTAGGCACGCCATCCATGGCCCCCATACCCCCACTGCTGCTACTTACCGCCCCTCTCTGGGGCCTGCAGCAGCAGCAACAGCTCCCAAACTGCAACACAGAGCTTACTTACACTCCAGTGCTGCCTCGCGGTTTCATCCTATTCACAATGGTTGCTGTTTCTGCCCCCTCCACGCAGATTCTGGTTTTGGAGAGGGGTGAAGGGAAACGGGCACATTGTGCACAACAGGAGGGAAACTGGCGACACGATGCCAGGACTCGTGTTAGTAAGCACTGCGTCACCAGTTTGAGGGCTATTGCTACCATTGCAGGCTGTGGAAAAGCGGGGGGGGTGGCAGTGAGCACCCGCTTGAGGGCTGGCACAACCACAACGCTAACCGACTTCCGTTCGAACCTAGGTGATCAGCGCCCTCAGCCCTGTTCTTCTCTCCCGCTAATAATTAACAAGTTGTCAGGGCCTCCTGAGGTTTGGCTCCATCAACACTAATTTCTACTCAGTTCTACTAAAGTACCTCAACTTGCTCTTCTTCCCTATCCGCAATTCCAGCTGCTCTGTCTGCCCTCACTAATATTCCAAGTTCACATTTTTTCCATCCAATCTGACGTACCTGCTTTCTTGTCCCACTCACTAAGGCTCTATTCTTCCCCTATTCTTCTTTCCACCTCCCAATACTCATTCTTACTGTTGCTACCCACACAAATATCCCCCAAATCTCATCATTTCCTCTGTTCTTCCCTTCTTCTCTCAGTTCCCAATTCTCCTCTTTGTCTACTTTCCTCTGCCTTCAACCCACTAATTTCTTGGTTTCCTTCTTTTCTTCCCAAAGATAGGGACTAATAGGGGGGGGGGTACGCCGGGTGTGGTGGGGTGAGACTCATTAGCAACATCGATGGCAGACATACAACGGGCCATTTGGACCTCATCCATTCTGCGCCTTTCTAATTATGAACCACTAAGCTCTACAGTCCTATTTTCTTTAGATAGTCTTTCTGTGTTTTGCACCCTGTGGCTTTCTTGAATATCAGATATATTTTTTGGCCTCTTTATCATTCTAATACCTCCACTGGAGAGGGGACTATTTCACACTATCTGCCCACTTCTTTCCATAAAGAAATATTTCTGCAATTTAATCCCTGAGTCTATCGCCTTGGACTTTCATCACTATCGCCACCGCATCTGCAGAACTTTCTTTCAGTTGATGAAGAGGCTATTGACTACCTGTGCATTTTACTGCCTCAGAACGGTATTTAAACATCTTGTATCATATACTCCCCTCTCCCGTCTTTCTTTCCAAAGCTGAAGTCTTTCTCCAATATGCCGCATAGCGTTGGAAACCCACATGCAACATTTTGGTAGCCACCTTCTCGTTTACCAACTCCCCAAGCTTTGTGTTATATCCTTTTTGAAAGGACAGTGGTCTTCCAAACATCTGCCACACAATACTCTAAAACTTACGGTTTCCTCCTCACCAAATACAGAAGCACTATTCACCTCCTTTTTCCCTGTTGGCCATCCTCTCTCTATGAACCCCAGCATCCGTGTGGCTTTCACCATCACCACTTTCTGGACTATGTTTAGCAATCCTGAAGAATCATCAGAAACAATCATCGCCCATTGGTCCTGTTTGTCTTTCGTCGGACAGATAGCACCCTTCTTGCCCCATATACTATAACGCTTCATGGGATTGTTGCAGTCCAAATGCAATGATCTTGCATTTTTTTTTAACCTTTAAATCTCATGCTGCCAGATTCTCGATACCAAATTTCGCAAAAATCCCCCCCCTCACCTTACCTAGGGTGTCTGTTCTTTTGGCAGGATTTTGGTATCATCCACAAAAGAGGCAAAACCTTACCCGATAAAAACCCTTACGGCAATATCACTTACAATTTATCTTATAATATCACTTACAAAAATGTTTAAAAAAATCGGAATCAAGGACAGATACCTGCGGCACACCCACTGGTAACCATACTTCCTCCTCAGAGTGAGACTCCTTTTACTTATACCCTTCTGTTCCTTCCACTCAACCAATTTTTTTTTCTTAACCCCAGTCAGTCTCACTTTATATAGATGGGCACCTTCAATTTATTTATAAGTTAACCTGTGCCGGAACAGTTGTCAAAGGCTTTTACTGAAATCTAAGCACACCACATCTAGAGCCTTCTCCCTCGGGTCCCAACTCTCTGGTCACTCAGTTCAAAGAAATTAATGAGGTTTGTCTGACAAAGGACCTGCCTTTCATAAAACCATGCTACCTTGAATCCTGCAATCCAAGGATTCCACCGAAACTTCACTATACTCTGTTTTCAAACAGCTTTCCTTTAGCTGTTACTCTCCACAGAGGTCAGACTAACTGGCCTGTAGTTTCCAAACCTCATCCTTAGTGCCGCTTTTTGTGTAAAGGGATCACATGCACCTTTCTCCAGTTTTCTAAGACCACAGTAGACTCTAACAAGCATTGGAAAAGGTCAGGCAGTGAAGCGCTTAGAACCTCCCTAAGTTTCTTCAGTACTCAGATGTTATCCCATCTGGACCCATTGCTTTGTCTGGTTTTAGTTTAGCTAGCTCCTGTGCAAAATACAATCTTCTGAAAACTTATTCATGATCCAGCAGTTCACTTCTGTTCCTAGCTGTCAGTGTTTTCTGAGGGTCCCGCATGCTGGTTCCCTCCATCTGTGAACAACAGAACAGAAAGATTTGTTAAGGCAATTCCACTTTATGCTTCATTCACGCTGTCGCTACATATTCTTTCCCTTTACCCTTTAGTCTGACGATTACACTTGCACTTCCTCCTCTTAAGAACATGATCTGAAAAATGTTTTTGTACCCCATTTTATTGTGTTGGCTAATTTGTCTTCCAATTTGTATCTTTGCTTTCCTGACTACTTTCCTAGCCTTCTCATAGCTTTTCTGAAATATTGATGTTTGGGTCTTCCTCTTTCTGTGATCTCTTGTAATTTTATGAAGGCCACCTTCTTTTTCTTCACCTTTTCAGCTACTTCTTTCGAGCACCATAGTGAACTCTCTTTCCTTTTCATTTTTCAGTTACTTACCTCATAATAAAAGGGTTTTGTTGCCACTTATCTTCTTTCAGTTTTGTCCAAGGACTACTTGTTTACATATTCTAACTGGTCCCATCCCCACTAACGCATGCTTGAGGAATTGTACTCTTGGCAAAGTTAGCTGTACTCAAGGTCTAGGACCCTCACTTTTGACCTGGACTTATCAGCCCCTGGCTTGTGTTATCACTGAAAATCAGTACCATCCGATGAATCAGCTGGATGCAAAGATGATCACCCATTATAACATCAGAAAACCACTATCCCCATTAGTTAGCACCAAGTCCAGTGCATGGCCCCCTCTAATGTGTGGGGTTCGTGTTACCAGTTGCCAGAATAGTACTCCATGTAAAGAATCCAGAATCTCCCTACTTCTAGATGACAACCACAGCAGGGATAATCCCAATCAGCTGTATCTGGCATATTGAAAAATCACCTATCAGCTAATACCTTGACTTTCATAGCAATGCTGCAAATGTATTGCAATTAAATTAGCTATCCACTTCTGCCTGTGAAGGAGCGGTCTGCATATAAACATTAATGCAAATGGATCGCTTCCATTCTCTTTTAGTTTAACCCCATAATGCCCCTCTCTCTTGCAAGCCTATGACATTTGCTGTAGTTTGAATATTATCTTTTTACACATACGTGCCACTTCTCCTCCTTTCTTCCTAGCCTGCCCTTCCTGAATAAATTATAGCATGGTATAATTACATCCCAGACATGGGTTCTTCCATGAACCAATGTTTCCGTAACTGCCATTAAATTAAAGTCCAGCCTCTTCCATTAAAGCTTCAACATTCAGAATTCATTATTTCCCATTATTACAGACATTAATACCACTCCACTTTCCTGATGTTGCCCGTGTTATCCATGTCTACAGGGGTATTTATGTTTTACTTACCTGAGGGCTTTCTTTCACCTGTCCCCAACAACATTTAGTTTTTTTAAAGGCAGTCTTTAGTAGGTTAGCCAGTCTGCTGTGTAAGAAGGGACACTTTGACCCTTCTTAGCTATTCAGACAATCATCTCCTTTCTCAGCAGCCCTGGGAAGATCATCTTCATGGTCGAGGAAACCAGAACACTCTCAATGGACACCATCCACGTAGCCATGCATTCATCATCTGGAATGTGGGGCTTTTCTCTGCCTTGGCCTTCTACCTCAGAATGGGAGTATTGAGGGAGGAACACCAATCTGCTTCAACCCTCTCCCTCAGGAGTCATGAAGACCACTCCTTGATAAGATTGGAGGGATACCTAAGCCAGTATCATTGTGCCAACATGGATGAATACTATGGGATAATAGTCAGTAGGCTTGATAGTCTCGGCACAACTCTACTGTAACCCTAATTCAGCCATTTTGGCCCATAGACACAAGACAACACAACCTCCCTGCGACAGCAAGTCTGGTTGGCAGCATGGATTTGCCTCAGTATCTACATCCGAAAGAAACAAAGAGGGAGTCACAAAACCACCACTATCCTTGGTTCCTTATGGTCACTGATTCTGCAACTTTTGGGCGTGCTTTGAACTATGCGGTTCTGTTTTCCATTGGTTTTCATTCCTTTCTGTCATCTTGCGACCTTCTCTGTCAACACTGGCTCCTGTCTCCTCTGCTATCATCCTCTAACATGTGGTGTTCCCCAAGGCTTTGTTCTTGCCCTATCCTCTTCACAATGTTTTCTGGCCCCCCTAACCCTTATCATCCAGCAAAATGGTATTTCGGCCTCTTTCTTACTATGATGATGACATCCTCCTTGTGCACCATACCAATCCCTCCACTCCAGATCTTTCTCATTGCAATGGATGTCTCTATTCTGAGCGGCTTCTCGGATGGCCTCAAAAACTATCTCCACATCAACCTATCCAAGACTACCATACATTTGGTTCTCTCTCATTTCTCTGTGCCCCCTCTTGTCATTACTTTCACTTGTCAGGACACCTATCCTCACTGGTCACCTCTCTTCTTGTTACCTCAGTGTAACACTTTGATTCTTCACTGCTTTACATGAAACATTATATAATCCATTATTCAATGCTCCTTCTATCTCCATCAGATCCCGCTCCCGTCCCATCCCTTGCCTCTCATCCCACAAACCCCCCCCCCCCCCCCCCCCCCCCCCCCCACGAGCCCTTTGAATTAACCTTCTCTTCTTGCCTGGTCATGACTCATATTGAATACTGTTAATGTTCGCTCTAGCTGGAACTTCCCCAATACCAACAGTCTGTCTGTCCTCTAATTACTCCAGAAACAGCGCAGCACGTATTCTTACCCATTTCTCCCATTTTGGACAATATCACCACGCTGCTTATTCATCTGCACTGGCTAACAATATCCTATAATGTTAAGTATAAGATACTTACTATTAGTTCATTGCACCATCCACCACTAGCACTCCACGTTCCTCTCTTCAGATGCTACTCCATCTACACACCCTCACCCATTCCCTTAGGACAGATCATGCTAATTACTATTTCTACATCTGACCTCGCATGCCCACCTTGAAGCCACCCGCTCCTCTGCCTTCTTGAGCTTCCTCGTGTCCTCGATCCTCTGGAATACCTCTCTCCCACACATCTCTGTGCTGACAGCTCTCGCTTTCCCCCGGTTCAAGGCACTACTAATAATAAACTCACATTTTTTGCCGCGCATTTAACCTCCCCTCCCCTCCTAGCGGCAACTTCAGAGGCCTTCTTGACCTACCTCCTCTCTGTGTTTGTTGTCTGTTCTCTCTTCTTCAGTCCTTTCCTTTCCTGGGTCTGGTCTTAATATTACCATGCCTTTTTTCCTGCTGACACTGTGTTTAGAAGCTTTACTTCTGTAAACTCGCCTAGATGCCTCAGCAACAGGCAGTAAGTATATCAAATGTTCCCAATAAACCATATGCGTTCTTCCTGTTCTTGGGATGGTTTGTGCTCCTCCACTTTCCAGGGCTGCCATACTGGTTCTTCAGTTTGAAAGTATGGTGGCGTTGGAGATTAGGTGTCTATTCTGCAGCCCAGCTAGCTACTCGCTTCCAGCTCTCTTCTTTCTGTGGCCCATAGCATCTTCACCTCTGTTGGAGATCTTGGATGCCTTAAGAAGCATTTCATCGATTGTCACTTCCCTCTGTCATGGACTGCTTCTCAGCTTCGCTGCTTTTTTACTCAGTTCCTCAAGTTCTTTCAGGGTGAGGGATTTAAGCTTGCAGGCATCATGCACCATGGAACTATTCCCTGCGACTGGGATTCAGGCCTGGACTGTCTGGACAGGCAGAAGAAGTAGACAAGCTGTAGCAGGGGGCAACAACTTTGGCAGCATAAGTTTTCCCAGTCACAGCTAAGTTGTTGGAGCTTTGCGTACCTCGTGAAGGAAATGAGGAAATTGACCTACCAAAAAACTGTTCTTCGGCGTCCTTAAATAGGAGCAGCTAGCGCCCTTTAATATGAGTTTTAGCAACTCTGTTACTATATCCCTATGTGTAGTCCTGCTTGTTTCGCTAAAAACGTTACTTGGATATGGAGCAGTTTATTCACTCTAAGCTTTTAAAATCTAATAGATGTGTCTGAGAACTGTGTAGTATAATATACTCCCTTTGTAAAATTGCCTAAGCAAAGATCCTTCTAAGATCTCAACTTGCTATTTACAGCAGATATCCAAGTGTGGAACTATTTACTTCCTAACTTTCTCTGTACCAACCAATAACAAAATCTAGTCTCTTTATCAACAACACTAATTGGTGAGTTACCCTATAGTGAGCAAGGATTACTCACATGGGATGGGGTATGGGAGCTGGGATGGAAAAGGGCAGGGGCTCCAACAACCTGGGGAAGTGCTGTGACTTCAAAGAGCCTGGTCGTCCCATTTGAATTCTGAAGGTTAGAGGAGTGGAAAAAAAAAACGTAGCACAAAAATACATAATTCCCTTTCTACAATACAGCTACAAAAACAAATCTGTTGGCCAGATCACAGCAAAGAAAAAATTATTAAAATACACATTAATCCCTTTTAAGAACTCTCAGGCCAGAAGAGGTTGTCATCTTGAGCCACAGGATTTACCTTGCTTCCAGGATTGGAGACCCTGTAGGGATAGGCAGAACTTGCAAGGCAATGTAGACCTTTATACAACACTCCACTGCCTGGTTCCTAAGCTCAAAGGAGTCTTTAGTTGGTGGAATCAGGGAGGTCCATTCTGAAGTTTCCAGGGTGGAGTGGCATATTTTTGCTTTGCAAGGAAGACAGGGGTTCTACCTTGGGGGGAGGGGGGGCTCGATTGTAGGGGAAGGAGAAACTTCTGGTGGGTGAAGCTGATAACCACTTAGTAGTCCCACTTTTTTGTAAGAGGAACGCATGAGACATGATTGGTTGCAGGTCCTGGAAGTTTTTGAGTATTGCTACACTCACTAATGCTGATGACAGATCCATCCAGAGAT
>CM066031.1:614178329-614189789 GCA_033557465.1 Ichthyophis bannanicus | reverse complement strand
TACTTCTGATTTGTAAATTATTCCAGGTCAGCTCCCTCCCTTCTTCTGCAGCCGCAGCTCCCTGCCTCTTAGGCAACCGCGGCGGTGCTTGTAAAATCATCGCTTCCTGTCTTGACGGGCTCTGTGCAGCATTGTCCCGCCTCTAAAGGAAGTTGTTTACCACTTCCTTTGGAGGCGGGACAATGCTGCACGGAGCCCGTCAAGACAGGAAGGGCTCCGCGATGATTTTACAAGCACAGCCGCGGTTCCCTAAGAGGCAGGGAGCCGCAGGGGCTGACACAGCCCAGAACGGAGTTCTTGTAGTTTTGCCAGTAATTGGTTAGCAGCATCCTTGGCGTGCCGCACCACGGGTACGAGCACTCGCGTAAGCCGCAAAAGAAGGGACCTCGCGGGCCCGCACTCCGCGGCCCACGGGAACCGCAGGTATGGTTGACCCCTGCTCTTAGACAAATCTCCAAATTTGTGCCAACTTCAACTTGAACAGGACGAAAAGCTTCATTGCTAAAATAGAGCTTCATAGTAGTATCCTCAAGAAAAACAACCCTTATTCCGTGATTCTTCTCAACACTTCAGTCTATATTAGCCGACAACTTTCCTTTCCAAGCCTCATATGCAGACCAGAGTTATTCACTTTCAAAACAAAAGACAAAACCTGTATGCAATAGCACTTCTCCCAAGGAAACAACAGCGTGCCAAATAGCCCTCTAAAGTAAAATTTGCAGGTCGTTGTAGGGAGAAAGCCATCGTTTTTTTAAATTGCCGCCATTCTCAACAGACATTGAGGCAGTGACAGCAGTAGCTTAGTAGACTGGGAATAAGAGAGTGGTTAAGGGAGACGAGGCATGGACGTAGATTGGGTCTGCAACCTCTTATGCCTGTCTGCAGGGTGCCATCTTCTACAGGCAGAAAAGAAACAGCAAAGTCCCTCTTCTAATACAGCCCGCAAATTGGAGGCCTGCAGCACACACATGGTTTGATGTGTAGGGGAATCGTGGGTGAGTGAGGGGGGGGAAGAGGAAGGGAGTTACTTAGCGTTAACAGTATATGGAGGGCAGATAAAGAACCAGTAATGGTCCGCGGAGCTTAGTTCTGCCGCAGTAAGGCGGCTAGCGTGGTTGTAACTCGCAGTTCTTGTGCAGGTTACCCTCCTCTAACCTGTGTTTTAGGTTGTACACTGCTGCTTGGCGCAGCATGAGCCCTATCTCCTATTTACTTAAGAACTATAGAGATATGCCATACTGGGTCAGCTCATCAAGCCCAGTACCCCATGTTTCCAACAGTGGCCAATCTAGGTCCATAAGTACCTAGCAGATTTTCCCTAAAAGACACAGGTCTCCACCAACTGACTTGTATTGTGGATCAAAGCAGTGTATATCCTGGGTTCCCTTTTAATATATGGTTTATGGACCTTTCCTCCAGGAACTTGTCCAGAACCTTTTTTAAACCCAGCTACACTAAGAGCTTTTACTACATCCTCCGGTAACAAATTCCAGAGTTTGATTACACGTTGATTGGTGAAAAAATATTTTCTCTTATTAGTCATAAATAGGTTACCCTGTAGCTTCATTGCATGTCCCCTAGTCTATCTATATTCTGATGAGTAAACAAGCGATCTACGTTTACCTGTTCCACTCCATTCATTAATTTATAGACCTCTATCATAACTCCCCTCAGCCGTCTCTTTTCCAGGTTGAAGAGCCCTAACCTTTTTAGCCTTTCTTCATAGGGGTACCCTTCCATCCCCTTTACCATTTTGGTGGCTGTTCTCTCTGTACCTTTTCTAATAACGCTATAAAATTTGACTGCTGTATCACTGCAGAAGGTACATTTTAGCAATGAATCCTAGTCTGCTGCTCTAGTCTAGATATCCTTCACCTATTTGAAGTTAGGAAATTCTGCCCTGGTGTCCTGACTCACTTGATTTGCCTTGCTAGAATTTAATTTTTCCAAAAGGTTGCTACTGTGGTAGAAAAGGGCACCAAACTCTACTCAGCAAAATGACCCTTAAGAAATGACACCCCAGGTAGGATTTGAAAACCCACAATCCCAGGCTTAGAAGGCCAGTACCTTATCCATTAGGCCACTGGGACCAAACATAAAATAAAGCCACAGTCAGACCACCACTGGGTTTGCCAGCCATGCACATAACCCACTGCAGACAGTCCCGCACTACATGTGCACAGAGCAATCCATGTGCACCCAGGCTTGGGATATACGGCATGAACACCCAGCAATTGGTCCAGTGAGCAGGTTCCCAGAACACAAAGTACCAAAGGTAAGTTTGATTTTATCCTCATTGCTATAAAGGGATTCACTGTGTCTGTCTCTGAAAGAGAAAATAGTGAGGTTTCTAGAGTCCAACGGATGATTACAGATCAGAGTCAGCTTGGATTCTCCTGAGGCAGGTCTTGTCATACTAATCTGTTTGATTTCTTTGACTGGGTGACCTATGAGTTGGACAGAGGGAGAGCTCTAGATGTGGTGTATTTAGATTTGAGTAAAGCCTTTGACACCGTTCCTCTCAGGTGACTTATAAACAAACAGAGCACCTTAGGGATGGACCCTAAAGTTACTGTTTGCGTTTAGAAATTGGTTGAGTGGGAGGTGACAAAGGGTACAGGTAAACATAGAGCTCACTCTGAGGAGAACAGGATACATTACCAGTGGTGTGCTCCCGGCATCTGTCCTTGGTCTGATTCTTTATTGAACATCTTTATTAGTGTATTGCAGAAGGACTGTTGTTGAGTACGTTTTTGTTCTTTGTGTATGCTACAAAAAACTGCAAATAGAATAGATACCCAGGAAGGTGTAGATAACATGAGGAGGGATCTAGCTAAGCTTGAAGAATGGGTCTAGAATTTGGCAGCTGAGATTTAATGTTTAAAAAAAAATGCAAGGTCATGCATTTGGGCTGCAGCAATCCAAGGGAGCGATATAGTATAGGGGGTGAAGTACTTCTGTCCACAAAAGGAGAGTGGGACCTAGGCGTGATTGTGTCCGATGATGATCTCAAAGTAGCTAAACGGCTAGAAAAGGCAACAGTGAAAGCTAGTAGGATGCTTGGGTG
This sequence comes from Ichthyophis bannanicus, assembly GCA_033557465.1. Taxonomy (NCBI): domain Eukaryota; kingdom Metazoa; phylum Chordata; class Amphibia; order Gymnophiona; family Ichthyophiidae; genus Ichthyophis; species Ichthyophis bannanicus. The sequence continues at coordinate 614,186,722 of CM066031.1, read as the reverse complement.
CATAGGGAGAGCAATAGCCAGCAAAATAAAGGAGGCGATAGTGCCTCTGTATAAGTCCTTTGTTGCGACTTCATTTGGAGTATTGTGTGCAATTCTGGAGACCCGCACCTTTCAAAAGGATATAAACAAGTTGGAGTCAGTACAAAGGGTGGCTACTAAAATGGTTAGTGGTCTTTGTTATAAAGCATATGAGGACAGACAAGGATCTTAATATGTATACTTTAGACAGAAGGTGGGATAGAGGTGATAGAATTGAGACGTTTAAATACCATCCATGGTGTAAATGCACAGGAGGAGAACTTCTTTTGATGTGAAAGCAAGCTCTGCTACCAGGGACATAGGAATAATATGCGGATATATTTCTTTACGGAAAGAGGAGTGGTAGATGCGTGGAATAGTCTCCCAGTAGAGGTGGTAGAGGATGAGAAAAGTGAATTCAAAAAAGCATGGGACAAACACAGAGGATCTCTTAAGGAAAAAAGGGGACTGTTGTAGTGGTTGATATGGAAGGGCAGGCTAGATGGAAACATGATGGCAGAAAAAAAGACCACATGGCCTATGTCCCATGCCCATTTTGAATTCTGTCACCGTATACTCCCTCACCACCTCCATCGGGAAGGCATTCCAAGTATTCACCACCCTTTCAGTGAAAAACGATTTCCTGATGTTGCTTTTAAGTTGTAGCTTTATCGTATGCCCTCTAGTTTTACAGCTTCCCTTTCTTTGAAAAAGGTTTGTTTGTTTATTTGATACCCTTTAAGCATTTAAATGTCTGTGTCATATCTCCCCGGTGTCCCTCCTCTCCTCTAGGGTATACATATTTAGGGTCTTGGAGGTCTCTTCTCATATGTCTTCTGGTGCAGGCCCCAAATCATTTTGGTCGCCTTCCTCTTAACCATTTCAAGTCTTTTTTATATCCTTTGTGAGATACGGTCTCCAAAACTGAACATAATACTCCAAGTGACGGCCTCACTTCTGAGGCGAGTTCCATTTACCACCACCTTCTGTTTCGTCTGTCAGTCAACCAATTTCTGATCTAGTTCACCACCTTGGGCCTCATTCCCAGGCTGCTCAGTTTATTAATAAGCCTCCTATGAGGAACAGTATTAAAGGCTTTGCTGAAATCTAGGTAGATCACATCCATCACATGCCCTTGATTTAGTTCTTTCATCATCCAGTCAAAGAACTCAATCAAATTTGTTTGGCATGATCTTCCCCCTGGTAGAAATAGGGGACAATTTAAAGGGACTGGCCTGTTGCACTGGAGCTTAAGTTCTGCCGCCATCTTGCCATCCTCTCCCTAGTTGCCCCCCTTTACTCCCTCCAACGGCCAGCTATTCAATGCCAGGGCCGGATATGACTTCGGCATGGAATATCTGGGTTTAATGTTCAGTGTCGGCAACTGGTTGCTTTAGCAGTGCTAGCCGCTAGCTCTGAATATTGTGCCCTGGGAGAATAAGTTTGGCTTTCAGTTGTCAAAAGTGACTGCATACGAAATTAGGGAAATTTCCATGAATGATCCATTTCTTTCAGTTTTCTTAATAACACAGATTTAAATTCTGATAAGCAGCTCTGTTATGCTTTAAAGAATCAATTCAGACCCTCCACCTTGCCTCTATTCTGACAAGGATGCAGAAAAAAATGTCATATTTGATTATACTGTAGCATTGTGGAACTGTCTATATCATTTTTAGGAAAATGGTACAGGCAGCCATCTTCTCTATTACAAGGGTGATGGTCCCACTATTATCTCGGATTTTTCTCTTGGGAGCCAGCCACATGTGATGAGCAAGAGCTGATTAATAGTTTAAATATGTGCAGGAAGAAGAACACTAGCCTGGGTTTGGGTAAAGAGCTTATTACAACCACTTGCACTATAATGGGCCAAGAATAAATTTATGAATTTATTTATTTAGGCGTATATACCGCTTTTCTACATTCAGGTACTGTATATATATTTTTCCCTTGTCCCTGACAAGGCTCACAATCTATGTTTTATGTGATTTCATCGCCATGACCGACGTTAACATTTAAATTAAAAGAATAACTTGCATGTGTAAATTATGAGATAGACCTCCTTTGGATACTTGTATACTCAAAATGCAGCATTTTCAAAACCTTTACACATTGTACAATGTACACATAATTCGTAATCCCTTTTTTTTTTTGTAGTGATGGTAGAGGAAGGAAGGGAGTAGCGGGGAGGATCAAGGAGTTGTTTTTTTTTAAATATCCTCTACATTTTGTATTAATAGAATTGGAATACCTTAATGTTTTGAGAGAAATGATTGAAGAACCATGAAAAACAGAAAAGACACACAAGGAATAAATACTTATAATTTAGTGCTACTGGACAGACACAGTGATATACAGTGGTGATAAGTATTCAGGTCATCCCTGAAGAGCTTACAGTGTAAATGAATATCCTCGCCCAGTCCTCACAAGGAGTGGCAGTGGCACAAGCAGGAATAAAGGCCTGGCTTCCCTGGTTCTCAGGCCATTTAATTACTAGGCCACATCCTCTCCCAAATGGGATAAGATCAGATTTATCTCCTCTAAGCTAGAAATATAGTTTGGAGTGGGACAGGGGATTACAGTATGTTGGAATCTCAGTGTAAAATTTATTCATTACTCATTAAGTAAGTTTGGGGTCAATATTCAGACCCATTCTTTAAAAATGCTATCGTGTTTTAAAACAAAAAGGTCTATATTCTGCACCACTATCCAGACAGGTGGAAGTACTGATATATAGAAAATGTTCACCACCAGTAGCTATATGTATAGGCATGATATTCATCTTCCGTACATATAACTAAGTAGTTTAAATTGACTGATTTTTTTTGCAGATGTAACTTAAACCATTTAGCTACATGGATAGTGACAGAATATTGCTGCTATGTGTCAAATCAGGCAGAATGCTCTTGTTCCATCTGGTCCTATCTGGATAAGAATTGGGCTTTTAGATGGATTTATGACGACACTATGGGGATGTTTACTAAAGGACGTTAGCTGTCATCACTGCAGGAAAGATAGAGCCGTGGTGACAGTTAATGTGAACAAAATGCAGCTTTCACAGGCAATTTTCCGTTGATAGCTGCATTCTCCATGGACAAGCAGGAAAGAAATCCTCATGTATGAGTGACATCGCTGACGGAGCCCCGCCATGGGAATGCTCCCAGCTTTTATTACATAGAAACATAGAAACATGATGACAGAAAAATCTATCTAGTCTGTTCTTCCATATCAACAACTACAACAGTCCACTTTTTACCTTTAGAGATCCTCTGTGTTGGTCCCATGCTTTTTTGAATTCAGTTACTGTCCTCATCTCTACCACCTCCACTGGGAGACTATTCCATGGATCCACTACTTTTTCCGTAAAGAAATATTTCCGCATATCACTCCTGAATCTATCTCCCTTCACCCTCATCCCATGTCCCCTCATAGCAGAACTTGCTTTCAATTGAAAGAGGCTCTCTCCCTGAACATTTATGCCACGGAGGTATTTAAACATCTCAATCATATCACCTCTATCCCGCCTTTCCTCTAAGGTGTACATATTAAGATCCTTAAGTCTGTCCTCATATGCTTTATAATGAAGCCCACTAATCATTTTAGTAGCCACCCTCTGCACCGACTCCATCCTGTTCACATCCTTTTGAAGGTGCGGTGCGGTCTCCAGAATTGCACACTATACTCCAAATGAGGTCACACCAAAGACTTATACAGAGGGCATTATCACTCTCCTTTTTCTGCTAGCCATTCCTCTCTCGTATGCACCCAAGCATCCTTCTAGCTTTTGCCGCCGCCTTTTCTACCTGTTTTAGCTTACTTTAAGATCATCAGACACAACCACGCCTAAGTCCCGCTCTTCTTTGGTAGACAAAAGTACTTCACCTCCTATACTGTATTGCTCCCTTGGATTGCTGCAGCCCAAATGCATGACCTTACATTTTTTAACATTAAATCCCAGCTGCCAAATTCTAGACCATTCTTCAAGCTTAGCTAGATCCCTCCTCATGTTATCTACACCTTCCTGGGTGTCTACTCTATTGCAGATTTTGGTATCATCCACAAAGAGGCAAACCTTACCCAACAGCCCTTCCGCTATATCACTAACAAAGATGTTAAAAAGAATCGGACCAAGGACAGATCCCTGGGGCACACACACTGGTAACATCCTTCTCCTCAGAGTGAGCTCCATTTACTTATACTCTTTGTCGCCTCCCACCCAACCAATTTCTAACCCAAGCAGTAACTTTAGGGTCCATCCCTAGGGTGCTCAGTTTGTTTATAAGTCGCCTGTGAGGAACAGTGTCAAAGGCTTTACTGAAATCTAAATACACACACATCTAGAGCTCTCCCTCGGTCCAACTCCCTGGTCACCCAGTCAAAGCAAATCAATCAGATTTGTCTGACAAGACCTGCCTCTGGTGAATCCATGCTGCCTCGGATCCTGCAATCTGCTGGACTCCAGAAACCTCACTATTTTCTCTTTCAGCAGTGTTTCCAATAATTTACTCACCACCGAAGTTAAACTAACCGGCCTGTAGTTTTCAACCACATCCTTACTTCCGCTTTTGTGTAAAGGCACCACATGAGCCTCTCTCCAGTCTTTTGGCACCACTCCCGACTCCAACGAGGCATTGAAAAGGTCAGTCAGTGGAGTTTGCTAGAACGTCCCCAAGTTCCCTCAGTTATTGAAAGCTTTTGGGAGGCTCCACCGTGCCTGCACCTGTCTTCCCGTGGTGCCATCATCTCCAGTCTTAGTTTTCTCCTGAGCATAACAGATGTGAATCAGTTATCCGCCAGTAAACATTTTGTTTTCCCTCCCTTTGGGGGCCTTTCTTGTGCAATTTTCCTTTTCTGCCTGCTATCAGTAGCATCGGGTCAGTTGATGGCGGTTCTGCCTTTGGTCCCAGCTGGTTCAGTAACTTATTTTCTTGTTGTTTTTTTCCCGACAGCCGACTGAGCCACTGGTCACCATCAACCCATTTGATTTTAGCCACAGTCATCTTCCCAGACATGGTCCCAGAAACCTGCCAGTGGGTTCAAGAAATGTACCAAATGTGCTAGGACCATCTCTTGTCACTGTCAAGCACAACTGGTGCCTCCACTGTCTGGGTCCCGAATCACCAGCCCTCTTCTTGCAATTTGTGCTTGCAGATAACAAAGAGAGGCCTGAGGAGTCAAGAGAAGCAGAGAATCCCTCTTTTGCCAGAGGTCTGATTCAGCATCTTTGGCACCAGCATTCGTCTCGATGGCTTTCATAGAATCTGCTGAAGGTGCAGACATTGAAAGGTTCCCAGGCTCAATTGGAACCAAGCACATGTAGTGCACAGGAGCATCGGCCATTGGTTGGTTTCCACCTGGAATTGAAGGGCCTTGACCATTGACTCCATCAATGTCAAAGGGGGGCCCTTCTGAGCATTGGCGTGAAGTCCTGTGTGCATCAGAACCCTTCCTGATGTGGCTGAGAGTGATGGCTGTGAATAGCCCAACAAGGTGCCCAGAGAGAGGAATCGAACTCCAGAGTTTGAGGGGCACTGACTGATTCCTGATAACAGAGGCCATGCCTCCCCTCTGCACGAACAGCAGAAGTCTCTTCCAGAGGACATGTCCTTCCAGGACTTTGTGAGGGATATGGTCAAGGCCATCTCATTTTCATTGGAAATGGAGGATGAGCCCAGGGCGGAGGAGATGGAGATCCTCCAATACTCCTCGGCTCCTAAGGAAGCAGTGACTGTGCTGGTGCACTGAATCCTACAAAGGCTGCAAATGAGAATGTTGGAGAACCCCCTCTCTGTGCCATTGGTCAGTAGGAGGCTGGACGTGATGTACTGGGTTAAAAAAAACCCTGGATTTGAGAAGCCTCAGCTTCCACCACTACTTTTAGTGATAGAGTCCGCCCTGAAAAGGATTAAGAGCACCAAGACTCATTCTTCGATGCCCCTGGGTAGAGAGGCTTGAACTTTGGACTCCTTCGGAAGGAGGTGCTTCCAGAACTCCATGCTCACATCTAGAGTACGCTCTTACCAGCTCTACATGAGCATGTTCCTGAAGGACTTCACGTGTGATCTTGCTGACTTGTGCCCATTCCTCCCACCAGAGAAACTGGAGCATCATCATGTCTTAGTGGGCTATGGCAAAGACTGCTCGAAGTTCCTGGTCAGGGTGACATATGATACCTTTCAAACTGGTCTCCAGAGCAGCAGCAGTGGGCAGTGGAGCCCGCAGGCTTCACCTGGCTTGAGTCTTCTAACCTGGAACAGTTGGTATAAAATAAGCTTGCAGACATGGCTGTTCCAGGGAGAGAACCTCTTTGGAGAGCAGGTGGAAGAGAAAGTTGGCATCAGAAAAGCAGCACATTACCCTCACCAAACTCTCAAGATGCACATCTGATCCTACTGCCTATCACAAAAGGTATCAAGATGGAATCCAGAAGAAGGCCTACTCCCCATGCACAGGTACTTTTGCTGGTCCTCACACCTCCCAGCAAAAAAGATACAGGCCTGCAACACTGGGAGAAGCCTCAAAAGGCTCAGCTGTCCGGAAACCAAACCGGGCGTGGGATTTTAAATGGTTCTTCGAGAGCACAGCCAATCAACCAGTGACCACAGAGGGGACCCTCCGGTGGGGGGGGGGGGGGATGACTCACTCTTTTTGCTCACAGGTGGCCTCTTATAACTTCGGACTCATGGGTGCTACAGATAGTCCAAAGCAGTTACATGTTGCACCTTGCAGAGCTTCCGCCTCATTGCCCTCTGAGAGCATATCTTCTCGACCCTCTACATTTGGACCTACTTTGGATGGAAATCTCCACCCTTCTGGCTGATCTCACCATCAAGCTCATACCCTGGGAGCAGATTGGGCGTGGGTTTTACTCCAGGTATTGTGGTCCCCCAAAAAAACAGGCCAAAACCCCCCTATCGTGAGCCTCAGAAACCTCACCACTGTTTTGGTGCGAAAAAAGTTCAAGATGTTATCTCTAGGCACCCTGCTCCCTTACCTTCAGAAAGATGATTGGCTATGCTCCCTGGATCTAAAGGACGTGTATTCCCACATACCGATCCATCCCGCCCCCAGGAAATATCTTCGATTCGTCCTTGGAGGACAGCAATTTCAGTACTGAATGTTTGTTTATTTATTTATTTGAACATATTTTTTATACCCGCCCCTTCCAGAGATCAGGGGCAGTTTTACATTATAACAAACCAATCTTTTACATGGAACAGTATTAGTGAACTTTATACAAAGAACAGAGTAAGTGAGCTGCAACCTTTAAGTATTTCCATAGAGTGGTACTGAAAAGTACAATTTCTAACTATTTACAACAAGCTATATACAGGTGGATTAAAGTTTGTAAATGGCATTCTTATTAGTTGTGAACATCGATTGATATCAGCAATGAAATCCACAGATTCAAATCTAAAACCGTTGGGGGTTGCAGTTGCAAATGCAGATTGGACTGGCCTTGGTACCCCAGGTCTTCACAAAGTGCCTCACAGTGATGGTGGCCTTTCAGACATTAGGGATTTTGTCCTTCCCTTATCTGGACAACTGGCTCATAAAAAGCATCACTCCAGATGCAGTCCAACAATCAACACAGTTGACCAGCCAAGTGCTAAAGCTCTGGGTTTCGTAGTGAATTTATCCAAAGTCCCACCTTCAACCCACCCTACAACTGGAAATTCATAGAGGATCTCCCCAACATGAACTCCAAGCAAAGGCTTTTCTGCTCCTGGACAGATTTTTCGTTAGATATTGATGGCTTTGGTCTGTGATACCCAGTGGAGTCAGATAATGGCTCGTGGGATGCTGACTGCGGCTTGGCCACAATGGTCTCCCATTTTGCACATCACTCCCCATGGCTTGCCTGTCGCAATGGAGACAATCTCAATGGAAAGGCCACCAACTGCCTTCAGGACCATGTGGCAGTCACCATTACCTTTTGTCCAGTCCCTGCACTGGTGGTTGGAATCATCAAACTCTGCTCAGGCGTCTCGCTGTTTTCTCAGAAGGCGCCGACTCCAGAAGGCACTGGACAGAATACAAAGCTGGATTCCCCGGGGCGCACCGTGCATACTGGCTGGGCCTCCCAACCCACACTCACACCAAGCACTGGCACTATGATCAATTTTCTTGAACTTACAGTCGCGTCATAGCTAATGCCCTCAAGGGTTTTCCAAAACTCACCTCGGCCACCAGAATTTGTCTAGTCCTGAATCAGTACAATTCGGGTTGCAACGATGTACTACATAAACTAAGCAGGGGAGCACCGAAGAATTCATATCTCCTGTGCTTGGGAGGCGACCTGGTTATGGAAGTTTGCCATCAGCTCGCTGCTATGGAGTTAAGGGCCACATATCTGCCAGGGAGAGCAGAATTACCCT
>CM066031.1:614007360-614177829 GCA_033557465.1 Ichthyophis bannanicus | reverse complement strand
AGCTTGAAAAATGGCCAGAGTATTTGGCAGCTGAAAGTCAATGTTCAAAACTTTGCATGTGGGCTGCAAAACCAAAGGCAGGCAGTACAGTATAGGGGGTGAAGTACTTCTGTTAATGAAAGAAGAGTGGGCACCTGGGCGTGATTGTATCTGATGATCTTAACATGGCTAAAGAGGTAGAAAAGGTGATGGCAAAAGCCAGGAAGGATGCATGGATGCATAGGGATTTTAAGGCGAGGAATGGCCAGCAGGAGAAAGAGGTTATAGTTGCCTCTGCTATAAGTCTTGGTGAGATCTTCTTTGGAAGTATTGTGTGCAATTCTAGAGGAACCACACCTTCAAAGGATATAAACAGGATGTAGTTGGTGCAGAAGGGGAGCTACCAAAATGGTCTAGGTGAGCTTTCCTCATAAGGCGTTATATGGGGACAGAATAAAGATCTCAATATGTACCACCTTTTGCGGAGGAAAGATGGCAGAGAGGAGATGTGATAGAGATATTTAAATACCTCGTGGCATAAATGCACAGGTGGAGAGCCTCTTTCAATTGAAAGAAAGCTTGGTAACAAGGAGGGTATAAGGGTGAAGGTGAAAGGAGATAGGACTCAGGAGTAATATGCACAAATATTTCTTTATGGAAAGACTAGTAGATGGATGACATAGTCTCCCAGTGGAAGTCATTATATGAATTCAAGAAAGCATAAAAACAACACAGAACGTTTTCTTGAGAAAAAAAAAGGGACTATATTAGTTGGTATGGGAAAGGGGCAGGACTGAAATAGGCCATTGTGATCTTTTCTGCTATCATGTTTCCTATGTTGTCTCTGTTTCTACCTGCATACAGTCTAGCAGCAAGCAACTAACATTTTTTAGTTATAACACTATGGAAAATTTAGCTTTCTGTATTCCTTGCCTGGCCTTTATTGACCCTCAAACACTTTGGAGTGCACTAGTAATGTTCAGACGAGGGGTCTTACTGGCATGGGACACTTAAAATCAAAACTCCCATATTGCCACACTCACCCACCCCAGGGCTGGAATTGTCCGATATAGTCTTCTTATCATATATAGGTCAGCTGTCTTCAATTAAGTTGAAAAGATATACCTGTTTTTTCTTTTTGCTAAAACTGCTCAATTAAACACACTAAATAATCAATATTACATTCATTCATTGGAATAGCTAGGTGTGCCTCTAATCCTAAGGAAGAATCATTAAGAATCTTAGAGATTGCCATGTCTGTCTCAGGCTATCTGCTAATGAATAAAAGAATTGGCTCTACTCAAGGGAAGAATTGACTGCAATGAAATAAGCTTCCCCCAGGGTACAAATTGAAAACAATCCACCACCCAAGCCCACAAAGAACCTAGCATAACCCAGGAATAAAAGGATCACAGTGTGCTCTGGTAGCTACCTTCCCCATGCAAACAGGAAGTTTGCATTGGAGGAGATGGACTTGGCTGTTCAAAGCAAGCACCAGCAGCAATACAGCGTCAGAGGCTTTTGGAAAGCATGGATATTGCTATTTTTTTTTTACTAACTTTTATTTATGAAAGATACCGTTTTTACTTATGGTCATACTATAAAGCAGTTATAACCAAGAAATACAGCAAATCAAAAAGGAAAATTAACATACAAGTAATAATGCACAACAATCGAGTCCACATGGCTCGGGGAGACATAAAAACTGAAACAAAACGAAATATATCCTTGAGAAAACAAAGGCAAGACGTCAAAAGGTCAATAGCCAACTAATCAGCCGGAGGAGTACCCCTCGCTGCCCACCGTAACCAATCATGAAATAGTACGTGCCCCTTCCCGATCTACAATCCACTTTTCTAGCTCAGATGAGAGAAGAAAAAGGACAAACTTATCATAATGCGCAATGAAAAATACAACATTTACCAGGGATATTTTAGGAACAATGTAGCCCTCTAAAGCAAGTACTCTAGGTTTCAACAACAGAAGAACCGACTTCATACAAGTTGTGTAGAACGAGAAACATTCTGGAAATATAGGATACTTCTATCACCAACAAAATTGGAACTCCTTCCCTTTTGAAGTAAAGACCTTCAAAATAGAAATTCTTATCATCCTCTAAGGATAGAGTCAACCAAATCTTGGCGTTTCTTCCAAAAAAGCAGTTAAGATTGAAAGCATCCTTATCTGATAAAGGCACCTCATCCTCTTTATCCCCAGGACTGAGGAAGGATTTTCAAATGGAAGGTTAATAGCATTTAGTAACTAAACAAGACTCAGCTTGTGCGGAAAAGGAGGTCAATTCCTTCAGATATAGTTCCTAAAGAGTACTAGAGGAGACAGCAACGAAAAGGTGGGAAAAATCAGTAACCGAAGGTTCTTACTACGACCATAAGTTTTCCAGGGTTCTCACAGCTTTCTGATGTGCAAAAAGAAAACTATCTTTAGCATGAGTTGCTGTAAAATCTGCAAACTTTTTAACTTGAGGATCTAATTCTTCACCAGCGCAGAGCTGCAAGCCCCAATCTGGGAAATCAAGAGACTGAAACTTTTGAAAACAGGAATCCCTTGTGAATGACATTAACTTAGGAACAGTCTCAACAAAATTTGTTTCTGTACGCGAGACCAAAGCCCAAACATCCGAAAAGAGAGACAGTTGGAAGCAGATTGGTTTAGCTGGCAGAGGGGAACGAATGACTCCATAAAACCTATTTAAGAACCACAATTCGAGGATACCAAAAAACAGGAGGGAGACGATTCCCCATGAGAGTTTCGAGGAAACCCGGGGGAAGCGTGGGGTGATTCGCCTCAACAGGAGGCTCAAAACTCGCACCCATCAATTACAGGATCAAGAGGCACTATAGTACCTGGAATGGCAGATTCGCGGCGTAGAGATTAGATGTTTCTCAATTCGCCCGGCTTGAAGAATCTTCCCGCAGGGGGTTTCTCTCTTCTATGCTTGCCTACTGGGCATAACTCACCTACTCACACTACACAGCTCCACAAACGGCTCTAAAGGGGCTCACAAGGGGCAGAAAACCCCCTTTGAAAACGCACCCCTTAGAAGACGCGCCGACGGCTGAGCGCCGTATAGAATCAAATTATAACGGGGCCTGAAGATGACATCAGCAGGCTGCCCGCTCAGTCGCCAGCCACGAAACCAGCCTCCTCTCCTCCAATGGAACCGGACAGCAGATGAAAACCCTCCCAAAGAGAGCAGCAAGGCAGGAGCTTTTACCAGGGCCTGGAGATGAAATCAGCAGGCTGCCCGTTCAGTCGCCAGCCACGAAACCAGCCTCCTCTCCTCCAATGAAACCGGACAGCAGATGAAACGCTCCCAAAGAGAGCAGCAAGGCAGGAGCTTTTAACCAGGGCCTGGAGATGACGTAAGCAGGTGCCCGCCTCAGTCGCCAGCCACAAAACCAGCCTCCTCTCCTCCAATGGAACCGGACAGCAGATGAAAACGCTCCCAAAGAGAGCAGCAAGGCAGGAGCTTTAACCAGGGCCTGGAGATGACGTCAGCAGGCTGCCCGCTCAGTTCCCAGCCACGAAACCAGCCTCCTCTCCTCCAATGGAACCGGACAGCAGATGAAAACGCTCCCCGGCTATTGCTATTTTAATGGCATTGCCTCTGCTGCAGATCCCAGAGGGGCAGCAGTGGAGGCAATAGGCTTCCCTGGAAACTTTTTTTTTTTTTTTTTAAAGTTTATGTTTATTGAGATTTTTTACATTCTGACAATACAGTATCAGAAAAGAGAAAAACAATAAATATATCGCCAAATAACCACAACAAAGTAATCCTTATCCAAAGTACAACAGCCCACATCACGGGGATATTGAAAAAAGCAAAAACAATTCTCAAGAAAACAAAGTCAGGTACAACAGAGAGTACCCGACTAACATCACTAAGCTAGCCTACACTTACCCTCCAACAACAAATTACTCATCTCGAAGCGAAGAAGAAGAGGAAACCCTCAATGCCTGCTTTTCCTTTTCTAAGAGCCATCTGTCTAAATCAGTGGAAGACAGAAAAATAAATTTATTCTGGTCCATAGTGATAATACATTTACAAGGATAGCGGAGAAAAAAGGTAGCTCCAATAGCGACAACTCGATCTTTATAAGCAAGAAAAGACTTCCTGCGAAGTTGCGTCGACCGGGTCACATCAGGAAACATAGAGACCCTCTCACCACAAAACAAAACATCCTTCTTATGAAAGTAAGACTTAAAAAGTGAGATTTTCTCTTCCTCAGTGGGCAATGTAACTAACAAAGTAGCCCTTGTGGAAATGTTATCCTGTGTGTCCTCCCAAAAAGCAGTTAGGTCGAAAGCCGCAGGTTCTTCTAAAACAGCTAAGTCATCGCTATTGGAACGTACAGCTACCTTAGATGGAAGATAATAGCACTTAAGCAATATTAACGTATCTGCATTAGATACTTGCAATATATCTTTCATATATTTCCTAAACAGAATAGATGGAGACAACAAAGATATACAGGGAAAATTTAACAACCGCAAGTTTCTAGACCTATGCATATTTTCCAATTTTTCTAATCTCTGAGAATAAACCAAGCTATCCTTAACACTATCTGACTGCCAAGATAACAATGCTTTAACCTGAGTATCTAGCTGTACATGACTGGAGGATAAGTTCTTCACTTGCGTATCCACTACCTGGAACTTACAATTTACATCCCTAGTGAATTGACAAAGGGAGGGAACAGTCTCCATTAAGACAGACTCAGTTCTTTTAACTACACGCCAAATATCTACTAGGGAAATTGAAGCCCCAGAGGGACTTTCAACTAAAGAAACCGGTTCCTTCCAGTTCACAACTCTGGGCAACACACCGATCTCCAGAGACTCCAAGGGAAGAGAAGACACTTCAGAGAGTTCCAAGAAACCCGGAGGCAAAGGTGGAGTACGCTCCACCGAACTGAGGCTAGCACCTTCTACGGAGGGGACAGCAGGAGCAGTACCTGGTTTAACAGACGCCGGCGTCGGCACAATGTGCCGATCCATAGGGCCCGTAGTTGTCTCAGTGGAAGCAGTCTTTTTCTTTCTCTTACCCCCTGGCATAGCAGGCAACTGGAAACTTTGGCATTATAGGCAACTGCCTAGTTCACCTAATGGGAAGTGTTGTACCTGGGAAAATTAATCTGACAACTTTGACCAGTTAAACTTAGAATGAATAGGCATGAAATATAGTTGCATACGCTGGAGGAAATCTCTCTCTTGAAGATACCCTGAAAACCCAGAACTGTTTGCCTTTTGAATACCATTCTTGGTATATGGTATGTAGCGTACAACTGCATGCATGTCATATGGCAGCAGTATTACCGCTATGCATTTTGACTAGCAGATACCAGCCAAAACATTTGCATTGTCCCATTTCCTCCTCCATCCAGAACTAGTTTTTAAATTTTGGCTGGAGGATAAGGGCAGGATTCTGCCCCTGAAGAGTTGGAGGTAGAGGGTCTCCTGGAGATTGGACATAGTGGCAGGTGTGTTGGGCCAGAATGTCACATAAGAAAATAAAACCTGTCATACTGGGTCAGACCGAAGGTCTATCAAACCAAGTATCCTATTTCTAACATTGACCAAGCCAGGTCACAAGTTTCTGACCAATCCCAAAAGTAGCCAGTTCCATGCTATTTATCCTTAGTGATAAGCAACAGCTTTCTCTTGGACTAAGTTAATAACTGTTTATGGACTTTCCCTCCAGCAATTTGTCCAAATCTTTTTTAAACCCAGATACACCAGCTGCTTTTACTACATCTACCAGCAATAAGTTCCAAAGACTTATTAAACATTGAGAGAAAAATATATTTTAGAACATAAGAACATAAGATATGCCATACTGGGTCAGACCAAGGTCCATCAAGCCCAGTATTCAGTTTCCAACAGTGGCCAATCTAGGTCATATGTACCTAGAAGTTTCCCCAAGAGACACAAGTTCCACAATGCTTGTACTGGGTCAAGCATTGATATCTTCGATCACTTCTTAATAATGGTTTATGGACCTTTCCTCCAGGAACTTGTCCAAACCTTTTTTAACCCAGTACACTAACAGCCTTTACTACATCCTCCGGTAACAAATTCCAGAGTTTGATTACACATTGAGTGAAAAAATATTTTCTTTTATTAGTCTTAAATAGTTTACCCTGTAGCTTCATTGCATGTCCCCTAGTCTTTCTATATTCTGATAAGGTAATCTACGTTTACCCATTCCACTCCGTTCATTAATTTATAGACTTCTATCATATCTCCCCTCAGCAGTCTCTTTTCCAGGTTAAAGAGCCCTAACCTTTTTAGCCTTTCTTCATAGGAGTATCCTTCCATCCCCTTTACCATTTTGGTGGCTCTTCTCTGTACCTTTTCTAAAATCGCTATATCCTTTTTAAGATACGGTGACCAGAATTGCACACAATATTCAAGGTGCGGTCTCACCATGGAACGATATAGAGGCATTATAATATCATATGTTATATTTTCCATTCCTTTCCTTATCATACCTAGCATTCTATTTGCTCTCTTGGCCGCCGCTGCACACTGGGCCGAGGGTTTTAACATGGTATCCACAAAGACGCCTAAATCTTTTTTCTGGGTGGTGGTTCCTAATGTGGAACCTTGCATCGTGTAACCATAGTTTGGGTTGTTATTCCCTAGGTGCATAACCTTGCACTTGTCCACATTAAATTTCATCTGCCATTTTGATACCCAGTCTTCCAATTTATCAAGATCCTCTTGCAACTTTTCACAATCCTCTTGGGTTTTAACAACTTTAAATAGTTTTGTGTCATCTGTAAATTTGATAACCTCACTCGTTATTCCATTTTCCAGGTCATTTATGAATATGTCAAAAAGCAGCACAGATCCCTGGGGTACACCACTATTCACCTTTCTCCATTGGGAAAATTGGCCATTTAGCCCTACCCTCTGCTTTCTATCTTTTAACCAGTTCCTGATCCACAATAGTACACTGCCTCCTATCCCATGACTCTTTAGTTTTGCAAAAGTCTCTGATGAGGGACCTTGTCAAAGGCTTTCTGAAAGTCCAGATACACAATATCAACCGACTCACCTTTGTCCACCTGTTTATTCACTCCTTCAAAAAAACATAACAGATTAGTAAGACAAGATCTTCCTTGTCTAAAGCCATGTTGGCTGTCTCCCATTAGGTTGTGACTATCTACATGCTGAGTAATTTTATTCTTTATGATAGTTTCTACCATTTTTCCCGGTACTGACGTCAGGCTCACCGGTCTGTAGTTTCCCAGATCACCCCTGGAACCCTTTTTAAAAATTGGTGTTACATTGGCGATCCTCCAATCTTCAGGTATTAGAGATGATTTTAATGATAGTTCACAGATTACTGATAGCAGGTCTGCAATCTCATATTTCAGTTCTTTCAACACCCTTGGATGTATACCATCCGGCCCAGGTGATTTGCTACTCTTCAGTTTATCTAATAGTTGTAAGACATCTTCCTGATGTATCGATATTTCCTTCAATTCTTCTGCACCTTTAAATACCACTTCAGTCATGGGTAACATCCCTACATCTTCCTCAGTAAAGACCGAAGCAAAGAATTCATTCAGTCTCTCCGCTATTGCCTTGTCGCCTCGTAGTGCTCCTTTAACCCCTTTATCATCTAATGGACCAACTGATTCTCTCACAGGTGTTTTGCTACGAATGTACTTGAAAAGGTCTTTATTTTGCGTTTTTGCTTCCGCAGCAAGCTTCTTCTCAAATTCTCTCTTTGCCTGCCTTATCAATGCCTTGCATTTGACTTGCCAGTGCTTGTGCTGTTTCCAGGTTTCATCGTTTTGGCTCTTTTTTCCATTTCCTGAAAGATGCTTTTTTGGCAACAACAGCCTCTCTGACCTCACCTTTAAACCATGCTGGCAGTTTTTTTGGACTTCCTTCCACTTTTCTTAAAGCGTGGAATACAGCTGGTCTGGGCTTCCAAGATAGTATTTTTCAACAACACCCAAGCTTGATGTACGTCTTTAACCTTTGCAACTGCTCCTTTTAGTTTTTTCTTAACTGTTTTCCTCATTTTATCATAGTCTCCCTTTGAAAGTTAAAAGGTAGTACTGTGGATTTCCTTACTATACCTCCTCCACTAATTAATCAAAGGCGATCATGCTATGATCACTATTGCCAAGTGGCCCCAACACCCTTATCTCTTGCACTAGATCTGGTGTTCCACTAAGGACTAGGTCTAATATGGCTTCCCCTCTGGTCGGTTCATGAACCAGCTGCTCCAAGAAGCAGACATTTATTTCATCTAGGAACTTTATCTCCCTAGCATGTCCTGACGTGACACTGACCCAGTTGATACCGGGGTAATTGAAATCACCCATTATTATTACTGCGCTGTAACGTTTGTTAGCTTCCTTGATTTCTTTGAGCATTTCATCATCCATTTGGTCATTCTGGCCAGGTGCTCGATAGTATACCCCCACTGCCATCGCCTTCCCCCTTTTATATGGAATTTCAATCCATATAGATTCTACAGCAGATTTTGTTTCCTGCAAAACTTTAATCCTTTCTGAGTCAATGCCCTCTCTAACATAGAGCGCAACCCCTCCACCAATTTGATCAGCTCTATCATTACGATATAGTTTGTACCCAGGTATCACAGTGTCCCACTGGTTGTCCTCCTTCCACCATGTCTCTGATATTCCAATCATATCTAATCTTTCATTTAGTGCTATATATTCTAACTCTCCCATCTTATTCTTTAGACTTCTAGCATTTGCATACAAGCATTTTAGAGAATGTATTTTATTCATGTTAATTTGGCTATTGTTAGACATGGGTAAATTGGGATCTTTAAGCTCTGTCTGCTCCATACTTGAGGGCATTTGGGCTACTTTACTCTTTTGTGGAACCTCTCTGCTTTTGGTAGTATCCTTCAAGGATACATTCTTCTGAACCATCCGCTCTTGGGCGACTGTCGGCTTTCCCCTAATATCTAGTTTAAAAGCTGCTCTATCTCCTTTTTAAAGGTTAATGCCAGCAGCCTGGTTCCATCCCGGTTAAGGTGAAGCCCATCCCTTCGGAAGAGCCCCTCCTTTCCCAGAATGTTCCCCAGTTCCTAACAAATCCAAACCCCTCATCTCTGCACCATTGTCTCATCCATGCATTGAGACTCCGGAGCTCTGCCTGCCTTTTGGGTCCTGCGCGTGGAACAGGAAGCATTTCGGAGAATGCTACCCTGGAAGTTCTGGATTTCAACTTCCTACCTAAAAGCCTAAATTTTGCCTCCAGAACCTCCCTACCACATTTTCCTATGTCATTGGTACCGATATGTACCAAGACAGCAGACTCCTCCCCAGCACTATCTAAGACCTTATCTAGGTGGCGCGTGAGGTCCGCTACCTTCGCACCAGGCAGGCATGTTACCAGGTGATCCTCACGTCCACCAGCCACCCAGCTATCTACATGCCTAATGATTGAATCACCAACTATAACGGCTGTCCTAACCCTTCCCTCATGGGCACATGGCCCTGGAGAAACGTCCTCGGTGCGAGAGGGTTTTACATCACCTGGAGGACAGGTCCTACTTACAGGATCACTTCCTACCACACCAGGGTGATGCTCTCCTGTCACGTGACCTCTCTCCTCCATGGCAACAGGGGTGCTGCCAGACTGGAGGTGGGACTTCAGGACTATATCCCTGTAGGTCTCGTCTATGTACCTCTCTGTCTTTCTTATGTTTTCCAAGTCTGCTACTTTAGCCTCTAGAGAACGGACTTGTTCCCTGAGAGAAAAGAGCTTGCACCTAGTGCACACGTAAGACCTCTCACCAACTGGGAGAAAATCATACATGTGACACTCAATGCAAAAGACTGGAAAGCCCCCATCCTGCTGCTGGACTGCTGTCTGCATCTTAGTTTTAAGTTTGTGTCTAGATCTTTAAGTTCTTACTTACTAGGGGTTGCTATGGGTATTTATACCAATAAAACTGTACCTAATACGTTTAATATACCTTGTTCACCTGAAGCTTAATTAATCTCAGGTCCTTAGTGTATGACTGATTTGGGTAATGAGCTTCACCTGAAAGCACCTCCTGTCTTTTAAGATGTGTAAGTACCTATAAAGCTATGATTATCCCAGGGGAGGGTGGGTGTGGGGAGGGAGGGAAATAGCACTTATTAAAAGAGGGCTGCTACACAGTACCCTGTCTTGTGCTGCTGAGGTAAGCTAAATTCTGATTTGATTTAAATTATAGCTCTTAGCTGCTGCTAGGCTCTAACTTCTTATGAAATTTAAACTACAAGCTCTCTGCTGGGTACTAAATTTAACCAGAAAGCTCTCTTCTGTGTGTTAAATTTAAAATAAAAGTACTTTGCTGTTACTTGGCCCTGAGTGACTATTAAATTTAAACTACAAGCTCTCTGCTGGGTTTGAAATGTAACCAGAAAGCTCTCCTCTGTGTTTTAAATTCAAACTTTAATTGCTGCTACTAGGCCCTAACTGATCCAACAAAAAACAGTGGGTTCACTGATTAAGTAGCTTTAATACAAAGAATTCTTTTTAGAAAATTACCAGAAGTATATACTCACAGTTGCAGATTTCTCTCCAGAAGTAACAGTCCCCCTTTCTAGTCCTTCAAGTCCTTCTCCTATCTGTTGTAAATATACTACTTTGTAGCGTCATGACCCATCCCCTAGTCCTTGTATTTTTTTGAAAGAGTAAACAATTGATTCGCACCTACCCATTCCTCTTCACTCAGGATTTTATATACTTCTATAATATCTCATCTCAGATTTCTCTTCTCCAGACTGAAGAGCCCTAACCTCTTTAGCCTTTCTTCAGAGGAAAATCATTCCATCCACTTTATTAAAGTAGACAAAGCGATGGGACCAGATGGGATACACCCTAGAATACTGAGGGAACTTGGGGATGTTCTAGCAGCTCCACTGACTGACCTTTTCAATGCCTCGTTGGAGTCGGGAGTGGTGCCAAAGGACTGGAGAGAGGCTCATGTGGTGCCTTTACACAAAAGCCGAAGTAAGGATGTGGTTGAAAACTACAGGCCGGTTAGTTTAACTTCAGTGGTGGGTAAATTATTGGAAACGCTGCTGAAAGAGAAAATAGTGAGGTTTCTGGAGTCCAGCGGATTACAGGATCCAAGGCAGCATGGATTCACCAGAGGCAGATCTTGTCAGACAAATCTGATTGATTTCTTTGACTGGGTGACCAGGGAGTTGGACCGAGGGAGAGCCCTAGATGTGGTGTATTTATATTTCAGTAAAGTCTTAGACACTGTTCCTCACAGGCGACTTATAAACAAACTGAGCACCCTAGGGATGGACCCTAAAGTTACTGCTTGGGTTAGAAATTGGTTGGGTGGGAGGCGACAAAGAGTACAAGTAAATGGAGCTCACTCTGAGGAGAACTATGTTACCAGTGGTTTGCCCCAGGGATCTGTCTTAGTCCTATTCTTTTTAACATCTTTGTTAGTGATGTAGCGGAAGGGTTGTCGGGTAAGTTTTGCCTCTTTGCGGATGATACCAAAATCTGCAATAGAGTAGACACCCAAGAAGGTGTAGATAACATGAGGAGGGATCTAGCTAAGCTTGAAGAATTGTCTAGAATCTGGCAGCTGGGATTTAATGTTAAAAAATGTAAGGTCATGCATTTGGGCTGCACAATCCAAGAGAGCAATATAGTATAGTGAAGTACTTTTGCCACTAAACACAGAGGATCTCTAAAGGTAAAAAGGGGACTGTTGTAGTTGTTGATATGGAAGGACAGACTAGATAGGCCATGTGGTCTTTTTCTGTCGTCATAGTTCTATGTTTCTATGATTTTGGTCACCATTCTCTGTACCTTTTCCAATGCTGCTATGTCTTTTTTGAGATGTGAAGACTTGAATTGCCCATAGCACTCAAGGTGCAGTCGCAACATGGAATGATTGAGGAATTATTGTATCCTTGGTTTTATTTTCTATTCTTTTCCCAATGATTCCTAACATTCTGGGCCTGATTTTCGAAGGTTTTTACATGGGTAACTTCCTTAGTTACCGTGTAAAGGCCTTAACTGGGATTTTCAAAGGGCACCTACACGGGTACTGCCCATCAAAAATCCCAGCTAAATCCCTTACGTGCCCCGATGCTATCTGCATTGCATCGGGGCATGTTAGCGGCATTTCAGGGCAGAGTGGGGGCAGAGGAAGGGGCTACACGGGTAGCAGCAATTTTCATTGCTACCTGCTTAGCCCTCTGCACCTTAAAGATAGGCGAGAAAAAACCTCGCCTAACTTTAAGATGCTATGCGAGTAGCAACAAAAATTACTGCTACCTGTGTAGCCTCTGTGGCTGCAGGGGCATCTGGGCTATCCCAGATTTTCACTTCCGCTGGCACGGAAGTGAAAGTCTGGGTTAGGGGTGTTGGCGGGCAGGCCATGCACTCTGTTTGCTTTTATGGCCGTCGCCACACACTGAACATAAGATTTCAATTTATTGTCCATGATTACACCCAGACCTTTTTCTTTGAGTGGTGGTAGTATCTTTTTCAAGTGATGCCAGTAGAGAGTCCTAAACTAAGAGAAGGCCTTTGTTTGGCCTGGGTACTTGGTGCCCGGGTAGTTGCCTATGCCAAGTCTAGCTCAGCACATTGTCTTTCACCCTTCCCTTCCCCCCTAGACACTCATTTTCTCCCTTCTCTTCCCTCCCAGGCTCTTTCCCTTCCCTACCACCCCTTCCCTACCACCCTTCTTCCCCCTCCCCTCCCCCATAAAGGCACACAGGGTCTCTCTCCTTTTCTCACCCCTCATGGCAGTTTGTCTCTCCCTTCCCTTCCTCCCCAAAGCACTCTCAAGGCATGCCGTCTCTGCATTCTGTTTTCTCCCAGGTATTTTCTCTTTCTCTCGCCTCTCTTTTCCCCCATCCCAGCACTTTCTCTTCTCAACTCCCCTCTCCTCCTCTACTCCCGCGGCTCTTCAGTTCCCACAGCTCATCTTCTCTCCAGCACTTCAGCCTCCCTTGGGCACTTCACTTCCTTTCTGACAAAGTGCACATATGACCTCCACTCAAAAGCAACAGAGAGAGACCATTCCCTTGAGCGCATTAGAGGGTACATTTTCAAAAGCCCTTATACAGATAACCACACATAAGAGCACTGAGAGAGAGATTCAGCGAAACCATTCCAATAGTGTCCTTGCATTTCTCAATAGACTGCCCATGCAGAAGGTACCAGGCAGTGTGGCTGCTATCTGGATAATCATTGCAATTTCTTTGCAACTATCTAGAAAAGCTTCGTGTCTATCTTGGGACACAGAAAGAGCTGGCCTAAATTGCAATCTGGATAACTTATCTGGATATCGGCTTAAAACTGCCACTATCCGGATAAATGTAGTGATTATCTAAATTGCGGCTATACAATTTGCATATTCAGCCGCAGTCACTATCTGGACACTGCTGATGAATATCTGGAAGATATTTAAATGCCACAGCTGGCTGCCATAGCATTTAAATATCGTGATCACTGAAAATTGGTGCCATAGATTCTATATAATTAGTGAGATCAGTATTCAAAATTATTTATCAGGTTAAAGATGGGAGTTAATTGGATAAATCAGTTTTAAAATTCTGGACCCATTGACCAGTTAACCTTTAGTTGGACAGCTCCATGTCCAACCAAATGTGAAATGGTTAAAGAGAGGCGTGCCAATAGTCAGTGCTGGTGGTGGTGGTCACATTTTTTTCTACCCTGTTGTCATGGAATAAGTCCTTTAGATGTAAAATCAATGGGTGTCCCTGAAATTCAATACTCCCACTCAGAGGGTAATTTGTCTTGTCACCTTTGTGTCTCCTCCATTGACAGAATCAAAGACCAGTAACACTTTTTGGAAGTGTTTCTGACTGAAGTTGCTTCAGTGGGCATGAAAAAACCCTAAAAAGTCCTTTGCAAGCAAATGTCTGCATGCTTGAACTCTACCTGTTAGCAATTTCGGAAAACAAACTTTTGCAAATGAATATCACAGAATAACATTCTTCACATTACCTTCATTTGCTGTTCCAACTGCCTTTGCCTATTTCCTTACTTATCACTCTTTTCTCTGAGCTAACACACTTGTAATTGCATTTTAGAGACTTCACCCCAAGAGCCCCAATGGCACAGAAGAAGCAAAGGATGCTGGGACATGTAGTCCATCTTAGTTGCTCTGGGAGTCATTTTCCAGTTGTTTTTGCTTAACACCTCCAATACCTGAATAGGGAACATACATCCTATTATCACACCTTCCCTTTGTGAAGAATATATATATAAACTTTGTTGTTTGTAAAAGTTAGTTATTGATTTTTATGGGGAGCAACATAACTGAAAAGCTTAGGCGTTATTTTCATTTTGGTTATAGCCATGTTTCTACTGCCACATCAAGATCCTGGCTCACAAGGAATCTGACCCAGTATTGTATCTGTTCTCCCTGAGAAGGGTATTGTGGAGAGCAAAGATTAGAGAGAACTAAGCTAGTGCTTATCAATACAGTGTTTCCTAACACTAACAGAAAATACTAATGACTCACTTCTTTTTGCTCCTAAATGTTTTCTTCCCTTACCATTTCTCCCTTCCCATCTGAAGTTTCATTTCCAGTACCTCCCTCATGTCTGCTTTTGCTTCTCTTTCTCCGCATAGGATCCTGATTTTCTTTCCCTCTTGTCCTCTGCCTCTCTCCCATCTGTCCTTCTTTGCACTCTCATCTCTCTTCTATCCCCATACACCTCTTTTTTTCCTATCCACTACTTTCATTTCTCTCCCATGCTCTTTCGTCATTCAGTCTCATTCCCTCACGCTTCTCTGCTCTTTGTCTCTCCTTCCTGTACCCTTCTTTCTCCTTCTCTCTCCACATGGTCTTCTGTCCTGCCCTTCCTGCCATGTCCCTTTGTCTTTTTATTCTCCTTCTTTTCGCCTCCTTTCCTTCTCTCCTCTCTACCTGTGCTCTTTATTTTCTCTTCTCTCTATCCTAGCTTTCCATTCATTTATTTTATTTAAAATCTACTAGTCATACAATTTTAAAGCAGAGTACAGATCAAAATATGAAATAGTAATAAAACAAAATACATGGACAATTCAAAAAAGAGAGTTAACAACATTTTGGTTTTCCCAAGTTTAAGACCAACTCATATGTCCAGCGGAGGAAAGGAGAAGAGCATATATGGTATGAACGGAGCAATTGCCCAACTACCATATACCAATGTCTCTGTGCAACTGCGGCATGGGACCATATTTTGATGACTTTATTTCTTTGGAATTCCTGGCCTGGTTTCAAACTTGATATGTTTCTTTCCATTTCTCCTCATGACAAGCTTGGTTCCATTTCACTAAGTTCTGGAGAGTTATTTTGCCCCCAGACAGATGGACAGACATTTTTCAACCCTGTTGGTTTGGAACGAATAAAAAACATTCCAATAATAGTCTAAGAACATAAGATATGCCATACTGGGTCAGACCAAGGTCCATCAAGCCCAGTATCCTGTTTCCAACAGTGGCTAATCTAGGTCATAAGTACCTAGCAGTCTCCCCAAAAGACACAGGTTCCTCAATGCTTGTATTGGGTCAAGCAGTGATATCCTGGATCCCTTTTAATAATGTTTTATGGACATTTCCTCCATGAACTTGTCCAAACCTTTTTTAAACCCAGCTACACTAACAGCTTTTACTACATCCTTCGGTAACAAATTTCAGAGTTTGATTACACGTTGAGTGAAAAAATATATTTTCCCTTATTAGTCTTAAGTAGGTTACCCTGTAACTTCATTGCATGTTCCCTAGTCTTTTTATATTCTGATGATGTAAACAATCGATCTACGTTTACCCGTTCCACTCCGTTCATTAATTTATAGACCTCTATCATATCTCCCCTCAGCCGTCTCTTTTCCAGGTTGAAGAGCCCTAACCTTTTTAGTCTCTATTCATAGGAGTATCCTTCCATCCCCTTTACCATTTTGGTAGCTCTTCTCTATACCTTTTCTAAGAACGCTATATCCTTTTTAAGACACGGTGACCAGAACTGCACACAATATTCAAGGTGCGGTCGCACCATGGAACAATATAGAGGCATTATAATATCCTTTGTTTTATTTTCCATTCCTTTCCTTATGATACCTAGCATTCTATTTGCTTTCTTGGCCGCCGTTGCACACTGGGCGGAAGGTTTTTAACATGTTATCCACAATGACGCCTAAATCTTTTTCCTGGGTGGTGGTTCCCAATTGGAACTTTGTATCGTGTAAGCATAGTTTGGATTGTCCTTTCCTAGGTGCATAACTTTGCACTTGTCCACATTAAATTTCATCTGAAGGGAAAGCTGCTAGGGGAGAGGTGGGGATGGGGATGAGTGCAACAGAAATCTTTGGCTCATAATGTGTTGGAACGATCTTTGATAAGTCCTTTTTTTCTTGGTCTCAAAGTACATGATCATTTTATCTTCAAAAGCATGGAATGTCTCTTTCAGTGACGGATCCTCCAGGAGCAGTGGCTGTAGGTCTTTTATGATTGCTAGACTGTATGTCACTACAAGGGAGACTGTTTCTGATCTTTTCTTTGTACTGCAGTGGTTTTGCAATCTTCCAGGACTGGAGGTGATTCTGAGGTTGTAGCCTTTTTGTTTGAAGGATTCTTTCAGGACTTTGAGATATTTATCCCTATCTTTTGGATCAGAGCCTATATTGTGGTACCTCGTATTATGTATTTATCCAGTTTTATATTCCACTTTATCCTTAAATCAAAGTGGTTGACAATACATAGTACAGGTAATGACAAGACATACATTACATTACATATGATATATGGTTTACAATAATACATCAAAACAGGCTATGTATAAAGAACTTTTTATATGTGAAGGATGGGGGCTGGAATTATGATGATGGCTGTATCTGTCAGTTAATCTCCTGTATACAGATTTTTCTTAATGGCCACTGTTAGAAACTGCTAGCCAGCAAGTTAACTTATATGCGGAGTAGTTGATTTTTAGTCTGATTGTTCAAGAGTCTGTTTTCCTTCAGTCCAAATCATACAAATGGCATCAGTATGAAAGGGTTAGCCTGATATTTATTTAGGAATGTTTCTTCCAGGCCTGCCATGCAAACGTTGGCATACTATGGTGTTATCATGATGCCCACCGCGATGAAGTATAGATAGATGTCATTACTGAAGCTGAAGTAGTTGTGGATCAAGACGAATTTGATTAATTTTGTAATAGTTTCAGGTGATAGAACTGTGTCACAGGCAGCCATGCTGTTTGTATGGGAAAAGTTGCTGTGTGGTGATTGTACAGCCAGTGTGACGGAGAGCGCCAGGCGGGAGCTGTTTGAGGTTCTTTAACTTAGTCAGAAAGTCTAAGACCATGGGTCTTAGAATCCCCTCTGTCAGTCCAGAATCTAAGAGACCACAACTTAGAAATAGATTTAAACTAGTAACCCTAAGATGCCAGACTCTGTCTGGAGAACAATACTGCAGAAACACAAGCAGAAGACCATTTTCTCCTGTACCGAGCAAACACATAAGAGATGCACATTTCAAAAGCTGACACATTCTGATTGCTAACTTGAAAACTATTTTTTTTAATCTTTGTCTGGAGATAGTTTCTAATCACATTAATCTAGATTTTTTTTCACACTTTCCTCTTGGCTACTTTCTCCTAACTCTTATTCTATAGTCTCCTTTTCATTTTCTGTTCCGTCTCTCTCTTTCTTGCTTCTTCATTTATTTCCCTCTGCCACTCTAGCCACTAATAGCTAAATTTAACCCCCTCTTTGTCCCTCTTGTCACCTTTTTCCTCTATTTCACATTTTGCGAATCTACTGTCCAGCATTCTATCTCTGTGTCACCTCTTCCCTTCTCCCTTCCTCAGTCTATTCCTCTCTCTTTTTCAGCCACATCTCCAGCACAGCACCCATTTTTTTATTTATTTAACTGTATTTATATCCCGCTTTTCACCGGGTCAAAGCGGTGTAACACACATAACAGGGGGGGGGGGAATCAATGGTTATAGGGTGGGGCCATCACCATGGGGCAACATTAATGATTTGGGATGGACATAGACATGTACAATCCTACAGTTTCTAATCATGGGTTCTTGAAGAGGGGGTGGTGTTTCTGTTCAGAGATGTTCACGGAATAGGACCGTTTTCAGCTGTTTTTTGAATGATGTGAGATCACCATTGTTTCTGATGTGGTTCGGCAGAGAGTTCCAGAGGGATGGAGCATAAAGTTCGAAGGCTCTGTTGCAGGTCCGTTGTGTGGACTTGGTTCTTTTGTGGGGGACAGTGATGGAGTTATTGGAGGATTGTCTGGTTGTTCTGCCGTGGATTGGGCGAGGCAGTAAGGTGTGAAGCGGGGTATTCTGTGTTTGGTGGATGGTTTTGTGGATGAGTAGGATGGCTTTGTACTTGATTCTTGCTTCGATGGGAAGAATGTGTAGGTCTCTTAGGATTGGAGTGATGTGGTCCCGTTTTTTCGCATTCTGAATAATCCTTGCCGTAGTATTTAAGGCAGTTTGGAGGGGGTTGGTTTGTGTGGCGGGTAGTCCATGGTAGATTATGTTACAGAAGTCCAGATGTGGGAGTGTCACAGCCTGCATTACTGTCCTGAAGTCCTGAGGTTCGAGGAGGGGTCGGAGACGTTGTACAGTTTTAGCTTTGTGGAATATAGTTCCGGTGGTCTTGTTGATTTGATGCTTAAGGGTTAGAGCTTGGTCAATGATATGCCTAGATATCTTATTTGTGGCTGTACTTGAATTTGCGTGGTTCCCATGCTGAGGTGGGTAGGTGGCTTGAAGTCTGGGTCTTTTGTTACTATAAGAGCTTCGTTTTTTTAATGTCAATGGATAGGTTGTTCTCTTGTAGCCAGTTGGATACATTAGTGAAGCAGGCTGATAGCTGGTCATTTGCTGGGTTTGTGGTTGTAATTGGTGCGTAGAGCATTATGTCGTCTGCGTATATGTGGAAGTTGATGTTGTGGGTGCGTATGACTGAGCAGAGTGGACGGAGGTAGATATTGAAGAGCATGGCTGATAATGTGGATCCTTGAGGTACTCCTTGATGTTGCCGGTAGGGGGGCGAGGTTGAGGTGCTGGTGCGGATCAGTTGCTGTAGGTTGGTTAGATAGGACCTGAACCATTGGAGTACAGTATCTTTGATTCCAACTGTTTGGAGTCTGTGTATGAGGATGTCGTGGGAGATGGTGTCAAAGGCCGTTGATATATCTAGGAAGATCAGGATGTATCTGGAGTGTTTCTCTTGGGTTCCTATGATGAGAAGGTGTTCATCAGTGTGGTCATGAGGGTCTCGACTCCATGTAGTGGTCGGAAGCCGTGTTGCTGCGGGTCTAGTATATTGTTGATGTCCAGATGTTCTTGGAGTTGACGTTGGACTACCTTCTCTATTATCTTGGCGGTGAGGGGGAGGCTCGCTACTGGTCTGTAGGAGGTGGGGTCTAGGGGGTCTAGGTTGTGCTTTTTCAGGGTTGGTTGAATTATAGTGGTCTTGAGGGCGTCTGGCATGTGTCCTTGGGTAAAGGATTTGTTTATGATGTGGGTTAACGGTGTACTCAGGGCTTCTTTGGTTTTCTTTATCCAATCAGTAGGGCAGGGGTCCAGCAGGGAGGTGGTGGTGTTCAGGCAGGAGATGGTGGAAGAAATTTCTTCTTTTTTAGGTTGTATCGAACGTATTCCAGTCTTTGTTTATGATGGTGCATGGATTCGTCTTGGTTGTTTCAGCATAGTGGTTTGAGCTTTGCGGTTGTTGAAGTTGTTTGTATTGTCGGGCTAGGAGATCAGGGGGGATATCTGGCAGCTGGTCAGATTTACTAGGTGCTTTTGTCAGTTTTTTTTTGACAATTTGGAAAAGTTCTCGAGGTTTGTTTATGGCTGTCGTGATGATTTTGGTGTGGTAGTTTTTCTTCACGTTGTCGGTTTCTGAGTGGTATGTAGAGAGTTCGTAGAGGTATTTTGTTTTGTCTTTTTCGTTTTTGGTTTTCCTCCATTTCCTTTCTGCTCGTCTAAGATTGGTCTATTTTCCTGTGTTTCTCATGCCCCCACTCACCCCAGTTTCTTCTGTTGCTTATCCCCTCCCTTGCTTCCAGCCCATTTTTTTCTAATTATTACCTCCTACTCAGCTTCTTATTTTTCCTTTCATCTCCTTCCCAACCTGATTTTTACCCCATTTTCTTCCTTTCACAGACACAGCCTTCTTTTCTGTCTCTCACCCCTTCCCTACTCTTTCTCTTTTCTTCATTTACTCCCCTCTGCCTCTCTAGCCACTTATAGCTAAAGTTCACCCCCTGAAGTCAAACCTGGAGTGTTCCCATTCCTTTCCGCACTTCTCAGCTTCTCCTCAGCCACTCAGATCCTTCACAGCATCTCTCAAACTCTCCTCCTCTTACTGTCATCTCACGCACCCATACATACCTCCCAGCCAATCTATCACCATTCACTTATTTGCCAAGAGCCCCTGATGCTCCTTGAATCTCTTATGTCTCTGAGTTTCCCTTCTCCTTCTACCAATCTCTGAATTTCTATTCTTCCTCCATACAACCAGTTTCTTATTCCTTCCTCCTTTCCTATGACCAAGTCTTCATTCTCCCACCCACTCTGAGGTCCCAGTCTCTCTTCCCTAATCCCTCCAATCTGAAATCCCCACTCTCTTTCCTTCTTCATCCCCCAACATCCTTCTAGCCTCTTTCCTCTCTCTGTACTTCCTCCTTCATCACCCAGCTCATACTTTCTATCACGGTGACTCTTCCTCCTACTATAGACCAACTCGGCACGTCTCTCCTTCCTTTTCTGGGAGTGCACCATGCAATTCACTGATCATAAGCTCTTGGTACTGCATATCGCTCTACAGATACAGCATTGAGCAGTCCAAACAGCTGCAGGTCACTCAACTGCGTGGCATGTTACTGGAAGGAGAGGAATACCAGTCTAGTCCATGGCAAGAGGGGCAGCAGTGATATAAGCTACAGGATGAGCAATGAAGGAGGGGTTTTGGTTCACAAGGGATCTGGGCATTAATGATCTTCCTGTCCAGCAGCCAGCTCTGGTCTCGGATCCTTCCTCTTTATTTGGTTGGTGAAGCTTTCTGAAGGTAATACCACTGGCTCTGCAGCTCAGATTCCAATTTCTTTAGCCATCATGGCCTGGGGACACCCCCTGGACTGCTGCTCCTTTGTTTCTTCAGGTCCCAGTGATTGAGGCACTGTATGCAAGGGAGGAGCCCTCTGCATGTGCCTGTAAGGGCCCCAGTGTGTGTGCCTAATAAAGCAGATCACTCCTGGGAGAGGCAACTTCTCTTTGTTTTTCCTAAGTCTCCACTAGGCACCTGGGAAATTTTGGTAGATTGGGTTTAAAACCCAAAGACTCTGTCAAATCTGGAGTGTTACCAGGTATGCCCAGAGTCTTAGGAAAATTAACATAATACTATTTTTGGGGGGACTGAGGCACACATGAATTCCAAGATACTTTAGTGCATTCCATATACTTATAATAAAGAGAGATGAAAAAATTAAGATTCTTGTCTAATCTCAGGTTCCAGAATTACCAGAATGTATTTTCAGGTCAGAGAGTCTTTCAGACATTGACATCACATTCAATAACTGAGCAGCAGAATGTACTCAGGATGATAAAAACAGCACAATGTCACCAGCAAAGAGGAACAATTCGTGGTCTCTTGATATAGTCTGAAAACCATGCATTTAAGATACGTAGTGACCCCTAGGGTTCTCTAAGGGATTTAACTATGTATTTGTTAAACAGGGGAGCTTTCTGAAGCTCAGAGCTATGATTTCCATTCCTAAGTGTGAAGGCGCTGTATAAGAAGGGGAAAGATTTACTTCACATCTTTCTCAGTTGTGCAATGCAAATTACATTCAGGTTCAGTAGGTATTTTCTTGTCCCCAGAGAATGATCCAGGTATGTACCTGAAGCAATGGAGGGTTAAGTGGCCTGTCCAAGACCACAAGGAACAGCAGCACGATTTGAACACTGGCTTCCTTGAATCTCACTCTACTGCTGAAGCCGCTAGGCTAGTCTTCCAGCGTGCTGAAACTAGGGAAACCAGTGTTCAAATCTCACTAAATCAAAACCTTGCAGCCAGGTCCAGGCCAGGCTGAGGAGGTGGAGAAAGTACAGTATGCATTAAATAACTGAAGTAATTCATCAGCACAAATACGAATGGGAGAGCATCAAGTGATGTGGCCAGTTAGAGTGCAGATAATGACTTTCTTCATTCCCAGTTTTATATGCTGCAATTGCGAATTGGTGATAGTTTATACTGTGACGAAGGAGAGATATATTTATACAATATGGGGTCTAGTCGGTCCCGCGAATAGTGGGGATGGACGTCCCCCTTGCTGTCCCTGACTAAGCCTCCCTGTGCGAACAAGGAGTTTGTACTGGGTGGCTTAGACGGGGGTGGAGGGGGTGATGCAGAGGTGGAGTTAGCATGGGCAGTGGGTGGTCTGCGGCCCTGGATGTAGAGGGACGATTCTGTAGTCGGCCCTGTATGTCGGGGGCCGTCAGACTAGACGGGGGACTTATTCTACCTCGGAGGTGGAATAAGTCCCCCTAGACATCGGGGGACAGGAGGCCCGGCCGGGAGCAGACAGGTGAGGGGGTGCAGGAGATTTCCTGCACCTGACCCTGGCCAAGGGAGGCCATATCGGGGGTCGGGCTGTGGGGAAAGGCAAAAGTAGTTGGTGGCTGGGGTTCATGTCTCCTGAATGGAGTCACAGTGCATGGCAACCGGTCATCATAGCACCACGGCTCCATTCAGGAGCCTGACTGAGTTAGATGTGCCCCACGGGATCAGAATCGAGTCTATCTCTGTGCATCTGGTTCCAAACGGACGCACAGAGGTCGGGATGAGCAAAATGGAATGTGCCTCCACATAAATAAACAGCAAAAAGAACAATATAAGTAGAAGTAAAAGTAACCTAATAAAAGAATATAAGACTATAGAAATGAATGGTTTTGGGAACTTTTGACTGATATGGAGAGCCTGTGAAAATCAAGGTCACTGAAAGGATATAGTGACCTGTATTGGCTGTATCTGATGGTCCCTTTAACATTCCTATATATATTTTTAGGTGAATAATGTATTGATCCTTTCACTGTGGTATATTACAAATAATTTGTTGTAGGTCCTGGAGGATATTTTCACTTGTGTGTTCAGCAGTTTTTTGTCCTGCTTTTGGTCCATTTTTAAACACTCTTTTTTTGGATGTACAACTTTGGACATTTGCTAATAAAATGGCCAAAATTATATGTAGAACACATACATGTTTTTGAATATTGGCCTCTACGTTTTTGAAGCAAATTGAATTTGAATCCCAGATCAATTGTTCTTCATGTCTGAATATGTAACTGAAGGGAAAGGGACACGTGAGAAGATGCTTTAATTAGCTTCGCAAAGCAATGTGATCTCTGGAGCATTTAAGTGGCCCTAGTCCATTTCATAGGATATAAAAGCCACTTGTCATTCTGGATGTTCTAGTAAGATGTCCTTAAGAATTATTGCACATATCCAAGTAGACTTACAAGGCAACTACAATTTTCCGCTTAAGAATAGTTATAAATATTGTCTACCTGCAGATAGACCATAGGTGGCAGCAGTGACCATTCAATATAATGCCTGCAATGGGTCTAATTCAGTAAGGATATGTTCAATAGGCATAGAATGGGAAAAAGTCCTTTTTGAATAAAGCCCATGAATGCATCTCATGTTTAGATTTCCAAAATGGTTAGAGAACAATATAAACTTTATGAAACAAAAACAGCACAGCTAGAATAAACATTTAGCAAATGCAAAGCTTAGTTGCAACCCGAGTAGATTACCTTCATTGCTTAGTATTTCTTTATGTGGATTTAACTCACGCTTTTCTAGTGATAGTAGAAAATCATACAAAACTTACTTTTTATTCTTTCCAACCCAATGGAAGTTGCAAATACTTATACAAAAGGGGTTGAGAAATATCTATTTGTTTGTCCATCTGTCTGAGGGCAAAAGAACTGCCTGAAAATTAAACTGAATGGGATGAAACTTGGCATGAGAGAAAAATCAATGAAAAGACACATGAAGTTCTAAAATGGGCCTGATCAGACTGGTGATTCCAGAGAAAGAAGCCCCGCCTCATAAAATGACCTGATGCATTTCTGTGGGTAAAGGAGTTCTATCATCTGTAGCATAGAAACTTACGTACAGTGAAACATTGCATTTAGGGAATTGCTACATTCAAACTGCCTCTCTCCTGTTCTCCAGTCTCCCCAACTTCCAAACTGCCCCACTCTGGAAAACTACACCCTGCAATTGATTCCCACCCCCAAAACTACTCCCAACAGCTCCACCACAACCCCACAGACTTTCCCTTTCCACAAAAAAATCCCCTCTTTAACTCCCCACCATACAAAATCAACCCCTCTGCTCCTGCCCCACCACCCTGCAAACTGCATGTCCTCTAAAAATTAAATCCCTGCAACTGTTCCAACAGCTCACAAACAGCCTCTATCCCTAAAGGGTAACACCTGCAATTTCCCCTATCACCCTAACTACACCCACCAAAAAACACCCTCCTGAAACTGACCCACACCACTCCCTAAGCCACCCCAACCCTAAAAACATCCTCCCTGTTAATGCTCGACACCTGTAAACTGCTCCACTCCCCAACAATACCCCCCAACCGCCTCACCATTTCACAAACCTTCCCACTCCCTAAAAATATTCCCTGCAACTGCCTTACCATCCTGCAACTTTCCCCAACCCACAAAACTACCCTTTGAAACTGCCCCACCATCCTGTAAATTGTCCAGTTCCCAAATACTCTCCCCACAAACTGCCCCATCCCCCCACAAAATGCTCCATACCCAAAATCTACTCTCTGGCATGTGCTCCAACACTCCCAAACTGTCTTCAAACTGCTGCCATGCAACTGCCTCTCTCCAGACTGCCCTGACCCCTTAAACTGACTCACCAAACTAATCCACACCCCGAACTTTCCCCATGTGATACATGCACATGCACACACAACCACTTTACCTCACACACAATTCACACAGGGATAACATATAGTTCCATAGCTGGGATCTGATGCATTTTAAGTTATTCAGATATACATTTTATTTTTTTTGTTCTTAATTGTACAGAGAAAACTCATGAACCATACAGTTTTGTTACTGGTTATGAGACACATTCCAATATGTCCATCCAGGCCCCTGTGTGGCCGATTAGAATTTGGATGCCCAGAGGTAGACCCAATTTTGATCGCACGGATCCCGATTCCGATCGGCCTGCAGGCCCAGTCACATGCTCGGCTACCTCAGTCAGGCTCCTGAATGGAGCCGCAGGGCAATGGCGTTCCATCTCCATGACACTGCGGTTCCATTCAGAAGCCACGAATTCTGGTCACCACCTATTTACTTCTTTCTCTGCAGCCAGACATTCGATCTGGCCACCCATGGCCAGGGTCCAGCTGTGGGGAACTTCCTTGACCCCCATACCTTTTCTACCAGGCCCGGCTGCAGGATCCACCGTCTATGTTTACGGCCTTGGACGTACAGGGCCAACTTCAGAATTGGCCCTGTACGTCTGGGTTCGCAGACCACCTATGCCCCGTCCTCGCTCCACCTCAGCAATGCCCCCTCCCGCCCCCGTCTAGGCCCCCCCATACAAACACTCTGTTCATACGGGGAGGCAGTAGCCGGGGTCGGCAGGGGAGAGAATAGCAGGGATGGATATCCAAATGGGACATCCATTCCCGCTATTTGCGGGACAGAATGACCCCCCGATGTGTATTGCCAACTAATATTTAGGAGCAGGGCTAAATTAAAGCATTGGCACACTAGGCACATACTGGGGGTCCAAAGGTTCGGTACGATATCTCTATCAGCTATGACCAGGACTTGAGAGGTTAGGATTGACAACTATCTGACTTGTTTCAGGATTGTAGTTAATGTCCAAATGGTAGAATATGACAATGTGTCCGGACATTTTCCATAGCTTGAAACCCCTATCTGCAGCTCTGTAATCATCCCCCCTGTTGGAGTGAGCCTGACCTGCCTGCTTCCAATATAACTGAAAGTAGAAACTGTGGATAGGATCCAGCTAATGGGAACGCACTGGGGGTAGGATTCAGCAGCTATGAAGACCATGGGGGCAGAGCATTAGAATGCTGCTCTAGTCCCAGAAAGGGAGGAGGTGAGCTGGGGGGAAGTTTCTGTGCTGTACAACTGAACTTTCTGCATAAGGTAGGAGATGGAAAAGAAATGATTCCCCCCTCCCCCCCCCCAAAAAAAGCCCCAATGCATTTCTTTGGGCAAAGCAATTCCATCAGCTGCAGCATAGAGGCATTGATTCGCAGTAACATAGCAATTATGGCATTTTGTCTTTCAAACACTGCTCCCCTCTCATTTCCTCCGTTGATCACAGATGCACAGAACCAACACAGATATAAATGCAAACACATATAGTGCACATTAACACCCCCCCACACACACAAGCAAGCATTTACATACATACATGTAAGTGTGCACAAACACAAACAGACCTACCATTCCTCAACTATAGACACACACACACACACACACACACACACACACACACACACACACACACACACACACACACACAAAATAGAGATAGATAAACATGTAGAGGTTTGGAAAGAATCCCATGAGCCATACTTTGCATGCTTTACCCACTTGTTTTTCTATCCAGCAGTTTCTTCCTCCTGTGCCTTTGGGTTTCCAGCTCAATTGGAAACAAGATGAGATCTAGACACCAGGAGCTTTCCTCACCCTAACATATCTAGTCGAGCGATGGTCATCGGTCAGGGATCTTCTGGAAAGTACACTGCAGATAAGACATATTCACTGCTGCCTGTAGGAAACTTCCTTTACCGTCAACAGACATTTACTTTATAAGAGTGCTCAACCATTTTACAAAATCACTTTGATTATTCTTATAAGTACAACAAAATAAACTCTTCTACCAAGTTGCTATTTCATAGTGCAAACAATTGAAAAAAGAAACCTCCTTATATTCCAAATCTTAAATCATAGCTTCAGGGATTTACAATTATGAGTTCTTCCATTTAGGCAGCCTTGTTTGCTGCTCTATCTATAGTATTAACTGTATTCATAAGCCATTAGTTAAACTATAAGTTCTTCTATTCTATGTCCATGCTGTATAGATTTTGCACTGTCACAGGAAAAGCCAAAGTGCATCCTACCCTGTTCTTGCATATTTGGCCAGCATTCGCTTGACATTCAGGGACATGAAGTGCTGGTTCCTATGATCCAGGACATTGTGCATCGAGTTCAATGTTTTCATCAATCTAACAATGGAATTCTTTTCTAGTTCCATTTCTTCAGTGTGAGAGCAGAACATGCTCATAAGAGAACATATTTACCAGAGGTACATCTCAGCAAAAAATTCATGAGCAGAGTAGGTGGCATGCACTGGGACAAGAAGAATGACTAAAGATGGAAACATCTGAGGCAGCCTTGCAATTCTGGAAAGATGAATAGCCAGGCATCGTGCTATGAGAGAGCAGTTTTGCACATTCATCATCCATATATTCACAGTATTCTTTCTGTAACTTATTCTGGACATTATATATGCAGATATAGCTATAAATTTTCAGGATAATTCTCTCTATGTCCACATCAATAGGGTTTAAGCCATGATGGACATTACGGAGAGTTCGCTGAGACTCATCAAGCCTACTGACAATTATGGTGCTATTTATCCATGTTAGCACAAACGATGCTGCTAGGTATCCCTCTGAGCGTATCAAGAGTGACTTACTAGCTCTGGGAGAGAGGGTGAAACAGATAGGTGAGTACGTGGTGCTTCTTTAATCCCCGTTGAGTGTGAAAGCTGAGGCAGAGAAGCTCACATCTTAGAAACGAATGCATAGCTGCGTGGATGGTGCCATTGAGAGTGTTTCGGTTTCCTGGACCAAGGGATGATTTTCCAAGGGCTGCTGATCAGAGATGGTGTTCATCTACTACTACTACTATTACTATTATTAATCATTTATATAGTGCTACAAGATGTATGCAATGCTGCACAGACACATGTAAAAAAGATGGTCCCTGCTTATCAGACAGACAATACAATAGATGAGAACAAGGGTACAACTAAGGAAAGGTAAAGAGACATAAAGGAGAATAAGGAATCAGGATCCAAAAGCAACCTCAAAGAGGTGAGCTTTCAGCATAGATTTGAAATGGGGCAGAGATGAAGCCTGACATATAGACACAGGTAGTTTGTTCCAGATATAAGGAGCAGCAAGGAGAAAGGATCAAAGTCTGGAGTTGGCAGTGGAAGAAAAGGACTAGAGAGAAGCAAACCAGTAGAAGAGCAGAGTTCACGAGGAGGAGTGTAGGGAGAGAAGAGAGGAAAGGCAGTGAGGAGCAGTAGAATGAATGCATTTAGAGGTTAAAAGGAGAAGTTTGAACAGGATACAAAAACAGAAGAGAGCCAATGAAGTGACTTGAGAAGAGGGGTTATATGAGTATATTGGAGCTGGTGGAAGATTAGCCGCACAGCTGAGTTCTGAACATGTTGAAGGGAAGAGAGATGACTCGGAAGGAGACCAGCAAGGAGGAAGTTGCAATAGTAAACAGGAGATGACTAAAGAGTGGATAAGTGTCTTAGTAGTCTGTTCAGTAAGGAAGGGGTGAATCTTGCTAACATTATAGAGAAAGAAATGACAGGTTTTAGCAATCACTACTACTACTACTACTATTTAGCACTTATATAGTGCTACGCATGTAGCGCTGTACAGAGTACATGCAAAGACCGTCCCTGCTCGTCAGAGCTCACAATCTAGTTAAGACAACACAGAGCAATAGTCAATTCGGGGGAGAAAAAAGATATGGCATTTACAATTTGGGGCAAAACAAAATATGGCATTTACAATTTAGTCATGACAAAGGACGGGAATCAGGTCAAGACAAAGGCTAAATGTCAGGATCTGAAAGCGACAGTGAAGAGGTGGGTTTTCAACCTGGACTTGAAGAGGGCCAGGGAGGGTGCCTGGTGTATAGACACAGGTAGGTTGTTCCAGGCGTAGGGTGCAGCAAGGTGAAAGGAGCGAAGTCGGGAGTTAGCGGTGCGAGTGAAGGGCCTCGATAGAAGTAATTTGTTAGAAGAGCAAAGTTCCCGAGAGGGGATGTAGGGAGAGATAAGAGATGAAAGGTATTGAGGGGCCATAGAGTGAGTGCATTTATAGGTCAGGAGGAGAAGTTTGATTGAATGCGGAATTGGATAGGGAGCCAGTGAAGCGACTTGAGAAGAGGAGTAAAGTGGGAAAGGCGAGGCTGGCGGAAGATTAGTCGAGCAGCATAATTTTGAATAGATTGAAGGGTGAAGAGATGGCTTGCAGGGAGACCATCAAGGAGTAGGTTTCAGTAGTCGAGGCGAGAGCAGATTAGGGAGTGGACAAGCGTTTTAGTAGTGTGTTCTTAAAGGAAGGGGCGGATTTTGCTAATGTTGTAGAGAAAGAATCGGCAGGTCTTAGCTACGAGCTGGATATGTGTGGAGAAGGAGAGAGAGGAGTCAAAGATAACTCCCAGGTTGCGGGCTGAGGAAACAGGAAGGATCGTAGAGCCATCCATGGAGACTGAGAAAGGAGGGAGAGGAGGGGAGGAGTTGGGGGGAAAGATAAGGAGTCTTGGCCATGTTCAATTTCAAGTGGTGGTGAGACATCCAGGCAGTGATGTCAGAAAGGCAGGCAGAGATCTTGGTCTGGATTGCTGGAGAGATATTAGGCGTAGAGAGGTAGATTTGGGAGTCATCGGCATAGAGTTGGTACTTAAAGCCATGGGAGGAGATAAGCACACCAAGGGATTGGGTATAGAGAGAGAAAAGGAGTGGACACAGGACGGAACCCTGGGGTACACCAACATGGAGCGGGGTGGGAGAGGAGGAGGAGCCACCAGACCATACACTAAAGGAGCAGTGGGAGAGGTAGGAGGAGAACCAGGATAGTACGGAGCCCTTGAAACCAAGCGAGGAGAGGGTGGCGAGGAGAAGTTTGTGGTCAACAGTGTCAAAGGTGGCAGAGAGGTCAAGAAGGATGAGGACAGAGTAGAGGCCCTTAGATTTAGCCAGGAGCAAATCACTGGAGACTTTTGTGAGAGACGTTTCAGTGGAGTGTAAGGGATGGAAGCTGGATTGTAGAGGGTCCAGGAGGGCCTGAGAGGTGAGGAAGTTGAGGCAGTGGCGGTGGACTGCTTGTTCTAGTAGTTTAGATATGAAGGGAAGGAGGGAGATGGGTCGATAGTTCGAAGGATAGGTGGGATCGCGTGAGGGTTTCTTGAGGAGAGGTGTGACCACGGCATGTTTGAAGTCTATTGGGACAGTTGCAGTGGAGAGTGAAAGGTTGAGAATAAGAGAGATGGAAGGGAAAATGGTGGGGGAGATGGGGTTTAGGAGGTGGGTGGGGATAGGATCAGAGGAACAGATGGTGGGTTTGGAGGACGAAAAAAGGAGTGCGGTTTCCTCTTCAGAGATTGTAGGGAAGGAGGAGAGGGTAGCAGAGGAAGTATGGATGGGGGGGGGGAGAATTGGGGAAGGGGGAGGTAGATGAGGAGGTGGGGAATTGGACGGTAATCTTGTGGATTTTGTCATGGAAGTAGTCGGCCAGGGTTTGGGCAGAAAGGGAGGGCAGGACCAGGGGTGGGGGCACCTTGAGGAGAGAATTGAGGGTATTAAAGAGGCGGCGAGGATCAGAGGCAAGAGAGTTAGTCAGATGGATGTAGTATTCTTGTTTGGCAAGTGCTATGGCTGAATGGAAGGTGCCAAGCATGAATTTGAAGTGTAGAAGGTCTTCCGGGCAGTGGGATTTGATCCAAGCACATTCAACAGAATGGGCACAGGTGCGTAAATAGCGAGTTGTGGATGAAAGCCAGGGTTGGAGTGTAGAATATCTGATAGGACGTGGGGTGGGTGGGGAAAGAGTGTCCAGAGCTGAGGAAAGTGCAGCATTATAGGAGGTTACTGCCTCGTCGACGGATTTAGAGGACATGATGGAGGAAAGAGATGGAGAAATGGTGGAAGCAAGAGTGAAGGGATCAATATTATGAAGGTTTCTAAATATGTCGGAGGAGACAGGACAAGGTTGAGACAGCGGAAGCTGAAGATTAAAGCTTAAAAGGTGATGGTCAGATGAGGGAAGGAGTGAGTTACGGAAGTTTGAGGGAGAGGAATTAGAGAAGAGTATCAGGTCAAGGCAGTGGCCATGCTGGTGGGCGGGGGCAGTAGAACAAAGTTGGAGGTCAAACGAGGAGGTGAGGGTGAGGAGCTTTAAAGCATGGGGATTGGAGGGGTTATCGACGTGAATGTTAAAATCGCCAAGAATAAGAGTGGGGGAAGAGGGATCCAGAAAGACTGAAAGCCAAGAGTGAAAGTCGATAAGGAAGGTAGATGCGGATATGTCGGGTGGGCGATAGAGTTGGATGTGTGTGGAGAAGGAGAGGGAGGAGTCAAAGATGACCCCAAGGTTGAAGGCTGAGGAAACAGGAAGTAGACAAGTGTTAGTAGAAGATTGAGGAAGGGTGTGTGTGTGTGGGGGGGGGGGGGGGGGTTTAAGGGGAAAAATAAGAAGCTCTGTTTTGGTCATGTTCAATTTTAAATGGTGGTGAAACATCCAGGCAGTGATGTCAGATAGACAGGAGATTTGGGCTTGAAGTGTTGGAGAAATATCTGGTGTAGAGAGATAGATCTAAGTGTCATCAGCATAAAAATGGTACTGAAGACTATGGGAGGAGATGAGTGAACCAAGGGACTGGGTATAGAGAGAGAAAAGGAGAGGCCCCAGAACAGACCCTTGGATAGGGTACAACAACAGAGAGTAGGATAGCAGTAGAAGAGGAACCACCAGAACAAACACTGAAAGAGCGATGGGAGAGATCAGAAGAGAACCAGGACAGCAAAGAACCTCTAAAACCAAGTGAAGACAATGTGTCAAGATGGGTCAAAGTGTCTTCTGCAGAAGAATGACTAACCTACTGAAGGAGGACTTTAAACTAGATTCATTGGGGATGGGTGAAGAAAGCTCCCAGGTAAGTAAAAGCCCTCTTTGAGTTGCTATTATTTACCCTCTCTGTATGTTGTATTTCTGCCTGCCATTATTATGTGCTTATTTGTGTCTCCCTCGTAGAGTTGGCTCCTATCCACCGCTCCAGTTAACATCCGGCTCCTGCCTGGTCCCTCCCCCAGCAGTACCGCGGTCGCGTGAGCGTGCCCGCGTTCCAAGAGGTATCCTGCACGCTTCCCATAAATTCGCAGCGCATGCGGAGCGTGACATGGGCGTGCACCGAAGGAGCGCACCTAAGGAGCACGTCGTGCTCCTTAGGTGCGCTCCTTGGGGCCGCTCCGGCCGTGCAGGCTCTGCCATTCCTTGGTTCTCTTTGCTTTTTGCCTTGCTGGTCCCTTCTTGGCACTTTGCACTGTCTGTGCATCTACTGCCTCCTTCGGTTTACTCCTCCCCAGGATTTTCTACAACAGCGCCCTCCCTACTTTCAGTGGGCTTCCCTTTCCCTCCCACTCCCCCAATTTTCTCTGTCCTCTCTTCTCGGTCCGTTCTGATGACCTCCATACCTGTCTTTTGGGGGCGTCGTCCCACGCTTTCTGCAGCCACCCGCTCTCGTTGTCCGGCTTATCTCCTTCCCTGTCGCACTACCACTGTTGCTTCTCGGGACTTTTCCCCCTCCTTGCCTCCCCCTCCCCCTCTTCTAATGGGACTTCTAAACTGCAGGTCACTAAGGTCTAAATCTCTCCTTATTCAGGACCTTGTCATCCAAAACTCCTTGGATCTCCTTCTTCTCACCGAAACCTGGTTAAAGGAAGGTGAGTCCGCCCTCCTTGCCCGCTGTCTCCCTCCTGGTTATTCGGCTGTCTCTGTTTCACGCCCGGGCCGCTCTGGTGGCGGGGTGGCCGCCATCCTGCACCCTACCCCAAGTTTTTTCCCCTCTGCTCCATTACCCGGAGGCACTACTCCTCCACCTTCATCTCCCTTCCCCATTACACCTCCTCCTCGTTTACTCCCCTCCAACCTTACGTTCAGATCTCTGGGACTCTTTAATTCTCACCATTTCTGACTTAACTCTTGCTTTTCCCCAGCTTCTTATTGCTGGGGACTTTAACCTTCACCTTGATTCCCCTGCTTCTTCTAGGGACCACACTTTCATCTCTCTCCTACGCGATCTTTCCCTTACCCAGCATGTCTCTTGCCCTACCCACACAGCTGGTCACACCCTAGATCTCCTCCTTACTCTTCCCTCTTTCTCGTACGCTCTCTCTACAGTATCTTCTCTCACTCTCCCCTGGTCGGATCACTATTGCTTGCTCTTCTCGTGCTCCTTTTCTGGGTCTTTGTCTCAGCCATTTACTCCAAGATCCCCTCCTTCCCAGCGTCTCTCTCGTCACATTACTCCTTTTACTATCCAGCAATTTCCCCCTGCGTCTCTCCTTCTTCCTCCTGATTTCCCTTCTCTTTCCCCTAACTCCCAGGCTACCCATTGGTCTTCTGCTTTATCTGAGGCTTTTGATGTCCTGGCCCCCCTCCGGCCTTGCCCCTCAAAACGTCATCCCTCACAGCCCTGGTACTACCCTGGCCTCAGACTGCTCCGCTCTCAGCTCCGTAGGGCCGAACGAAGGTGGCGTAAGGCTCCTTCTCCATCTACTCTCTCTTCATTCAAGGCTCTTTGCTCCCATTACCGCTCTCAGGTACACTCAGCCAAAAAGGATTTCTTTTCCAATGCCATTTCGAGCGCCCCGAATCAGACTCGGCACCTCTACAATACGCTTCACTCACTTACCTCCCTTCTCCCTTCCACCTCTGCCCTTACCCCCCATCCATCTCCCTCCCCCTCACTCCTTGCCACCTTTTTTAGTGATAAGATCCTTAATCTCAGAGCCTCCCTCCCCTCTTGTCCCTTGCCTATTCTTTCCCCACCCCCCATCGCGTCTCCTCCTCTGTCCCTCACCCACTCTCACACCTGGTCTTCCTTCTCACTAATAACCTCTGCTGAACTCCATCAACTTATCTCCTCCTCTAATAAGACCTTTTGTTCCCTAGACCCTATCCCTTCGACTTGGTTGTTGGATCCATCTCTAGCACTTCTTCCTCCTCTCCTCTCTATGCTCAACTCTAGTCTTACTTCAGGCATCTTTCCCCGCTCCTGGAAGCACGCACTAATTCACCCTATTCTTAAAAAACCCTCTCTTGATCCTATGATTCCTTCACACTATCGTCCAGTCTCTAATCTTTCCTTCGTTTCTAAACTCTTGGAAAAATTTGTATTTGCTCAACTCTCTCACCACTTGGATGATATCAATTTTCTTCACCCACGTCAATCTGGTTTCCGTCAGGGTCACAGTGTGGAAACTATTCTTCTTGCCTTCACTAACGCTCTACACGTAGTGCACGATCGTGGTGACATCTCGGTGGCGGTTGCACTTGATCTATCAGCTGCTTTTGACCTTGTTGATCACTCCCTCCTTCTTCTCCGTCTTCAAGAGGCGGGCCTTTGTCACACGGTACTTCATTGGTTTCACTCTTTTCTCTCTTCACGTTCCTGTTCAGTTCTTTCCTCTTCCCCCTCCGTCCCTCCCTCTGATCCTTTTCCTTTGGTATGTGGCGTTCCACAAGGCTCTGTACTTGCCCCTCTTCTTTTTAACCTTTTCTTGCCCCCTCACCCTTCAGATTCAGCAAACTGGGATCAGTGCCTTCTATTACGCCGATGATATTGTTCTCCTTCACCATACTTCCCAATCTCACCCTGATCTCTCTCCTCTTAACTCCTGTCTCACCGTGGTTGCTAGTTGGTTGTCACAAAACTGTCTTCACCTTAATCTCGCAAAGACCACAGCTATTTGGTTCTCTTGTAGTGGTTCCCCTCCCTCTCTAGCCCCTTCTTTTTCAGGTTTTTCCATCCCATTAGTTTCTTCTTTCCGCTACCTTGGTGTTATTTTTGACTCTCACCTTTCTTTTCATGATCATATCTCTCATGTCGCTAAAACTTCCTTCTTTTTCTTACGTCAAATTCGTGCTGTTCGGCCTTTTCTCACTCCTTCTGCACTCGCCACTTTACTTCTCTCTTTGGTTCTATCCTGTGTCGATTTTGCTAACTCCCTTTTTCTTGGTCTCCCTAAGTCTCAACTATACCGTCTTCAATGTATTCAATAAACTGCCGCTCGCATCGTCACCCATTCTTCCATTCGCGATCATGTCTCACCTCTTCTCTTCCGTCTCCATTGGCTGCCCCTACCTTTTTGTTTTCAATACAAACTGCTTACTCTGGTCCATCGAGCTTTC
The DNA here is from genome assembly GCA_033557465.1 of Ichthyophis bannanicus. Classification (NCBI taxonomy): domain Eukaryota; kingdom Metazoa; phylum Chordata; class Amphibia; order Gymnophiona; family Ichthyophiidae; genus Ichthyophis; species Ichthyophis bannanicus. The sequence continues at coordinate 614,142,513 of CM066031.1, read as the reverse complement.
CATACTAACACCCCACAATATTTGGCCGATCTCCTCACCTATCACACTCCTAGACGCACACCTCGTTCATTTCACCTCAACCGCCTCACTCTTCCTTCCCCTTCTTCAGCGCACCTCCAATCTACCCATTCCTCGGCCTTCTTTTTCACAGCTCCTGCCCTCTGGAATTCCCTTACCCCCTCCCGCCCGCATGAACCTCACCAGCCTACCTTTAAATTTAATCTAAAAACCCACCTCTTCTCCCTTGCCTTCGACCTTCCCTCCCCTTTTGTATGAGCTATCTCTTACATTGTCTATGTTGTGCTCTTTAACCCCCCTCTCTCCTATTAAGATTGTATTTCTTTTCCTCTTTTCTGGCTATGGTTTTTATGATTGTTTTTATTTGTTTTCTTTGATTGTTTTTATGTGATATTTATATTGTAAACCGCTCTGATCTTCTTGAACGGGCGGTATATCAAATTTTAATAAACATAAACAAACATAGATAAGTAAAGCATTAAATACCTCTGTAGAAAGGGGGGAAAAAGGGGCAACATCTGGAAAGCAGTGTGTACTAATGCCCGTAGTATGAGAAATAAGACTCTGGATTGTGATGCTTTAATAGAAGAGACTGACTTGGATTTAGTGGCAGTCACAGAGAAGACCAGCAGAAAGAAGGACATGGTAGTGCTTCTGTATAAGTTTTTGGTAAGACCTTGTTTGGAGGACTGTGTGCAGTTCTGGAGACCACACCTTCAAAAGGATGTAAACAGGATGGAGTTGATGCAGAGGGCAGCTCCCATACTTGTCAGTGGTCTTTGTCAAAAGGCATATGGGGACAGACTTAAACATCCCAATATGTGTACTTTGGAAGAAAGACAGGGGAGGAAGATATGATAGAGCTGTTTAAATACATCCATGGCAGCACAGGAGGAGAGCCTAGTTCAACTGAAAGAAAGCTCTGCAATGAGGCGACATAAAATGAAGATGAAAGGGGATAGACTCAGGAGTAATCCAAGGAAATATTTCTTTATGCAAATGTGATAGATGCAAGGAATAACCTCTCAGTGGAGATCAGAGGGACAAAGACGGTATCTGAATTCAAGAAAGCATGGGGCAAACCCAGAGCATCTCTAGGAGAAACAAAGGGACTGTAGAGCTTAGTGCCTGGAAAGGAAGGGCAGGCTGGATACGCATTATGGTCTTTATCTGCCATCATGTTTCTTTGTTTCTTTGAATTTGTGACTACTAGTATATATTATTACCCTCCATATAGTATCTTCAGTTTCGGTGTATATCAGATAGTGCCAAGAGACATAGATCCTCCTTCTTGTTAGCCATTTAAATAACTCCTAAACAGTGCTACCAGAATCAATGATCTCAAAGCTTAGTCACAGCACAGCCTCAGAAACAACCTTTGGCACTCGATTATTCTGGATTAAGTGTATAGTACTTCCAGACTCGTGCCGGTGTTTACATCAATGGCTGAATGTCCTTTTTTTAATATATCTTATCATCAGTTCTTATATTGAGCAATAGTATCAAAAGTAATAATGGTAATCCAAAGAATACTTAGCTCATGTTAAGCCATAGGACTGTGCTGGATGTTTCACTCATTATTTATAAAACTTTCTCTTCCTTTTTCTTCTTTTTGTCGTTTTATTTTTTATATATAAACAACTTTCTTCCACAAGTAGTTGCTGATATAAACCGCGTAACTGATGATAAGATATATAAAAAAAGGACATTCAGCCATTGATGTAAACACCGGCACGAGTCTGGAAGTACTATACACTTAATCCAGAATAATCGAGTGCCAAAGGTTGTTTCTGAGGCTGTGCTGTGACTAAGCTTTGAGATCATTGATTCTGGTAGCACTGTTTAGGAGTTGAATGAGGAACACATATTTTTCACAATAGTCATTCACGAAGTTAAACCCCTCTTTTGTTTAGCCATTTAAATAAAACTAGGACACTGTGTATACCCTCACACAGACAATAAATAAGACTCTTCATGACAGATTATCCCTTAGATGTGATAAGAAATGGTGGAATGCAATTTCGGTTTGTGAAAGTGTACAGAAATCCTCAACTGATTTCCCATTAAGACAGTGACGCCTTCTACTGCCACTCCTGATCAGGAACCCGTGTAAAATATTATTATATTATATATACAGGCTACATTTCTATATCTTTGTATGGCACACTTGTGACAGTCACAGTTAATGCAGGGTGATCTTATAACCGTTAAGGGTGCTATATACAAATGCATCTTTTTTACATACTAAGAACTTTTGCAGACACAAAATTACATTTTTCCATCTCTTTCTTAAGATGCTATTTTAAACCTGATGGATTGTTGGATATGAAGCCATTCATCACTGAATCTTACTGCTCCAGTAATAGCCAGTCGATATACCAGGAACATTCATTATACGTCTTTTTATGTAGAGGGAGCTGAAAGGGAACACATTTGATGAGTATAAGAGAAATTTGTTTTGCCTTGATTTGTAAAATGACAGTTTTCTCTTCTATAAAAAGACACTACATAATTGAGGTTACTGGGTTTTGCAATAAGCCCTCATGACTTACAGTATCTGAATGCACAGTAGTTCCTAAAGGCTCATGATAAAAGATTTTGTTGGTTATTTTTCAGCAGATCCTTGCTGTGTTGAAAAGAACTTGGGATAGAATTCTCAGATCAAAAGATAAGAATAGAAAGGAACAGAAAACAAGAAAAAAGGTGAGAAAAAGAAGAAGTAAATTGGGCTCAGTTTTTCATTTATATCTATTATTCTTTCAAATAGATTTTGTCTATATGAACTTGAATGAGTTTCAGTAAATTAACCTACAACAAATGATCACAAAGGGGGTTATTTTAAAAACGTTATCCATGCTTTGGATGACTATAAACAGGCATGCAGACGTCCCAATCACAGAGATGCCTCCGGAAGCATTTTAGAAGCCAGTTCCATAGATGTCTCTGGTATGAGGATGTCCAAGCCATGAAGAGGCGTGACAGAGGGGTGCCGGAGGCATTTCAGGCAGGATGGATGTCTGGAGCCAATTTTAGAAATGGCGATCACATCAGCACCCGCCAGCGGGATCGTCCATGTCTATTCATGCTCCAGGGTACAAATAGGCATTAGGAAAGCCCTCATTCCGCTATCACGGCACATGGAGGGCATAGAGGTGATGAACTCATATCTCCTATACTGTTTGTTTTTCAGTTAGAGAAAACTGACCAGGAACGAAATCACATGTTTTCGTGTCAGCACTCTGATGCACTTCTCTGCATGCAAAATAGCAGGTCTACCCCAACATTTTGTAGTAAAGATGTCTATGTGGCCATTGCTACAGCCATCCATGTAGGGGACATACAAGTTTCTAAAACTGGGCCAAAACTTGAATGTCCCCAGCATTCCCCCCAGACATTTTGCCTTGGACGCCTCAGATTGGACCTGGACGACCTTTACAAAGTGCCACTTCACATTTTTTGTTGTAGTTGCAGCTGAATTTTTGCTTCTGTGAGTTCAGTAAAGCAAGGGTATCATCGCACTCCAGAATGCTACCGAGAAAGGCGTGAGTCTTTTGAAAGAGACAGATTTAGGGGACCCAGCATCTTCATAGCACTATTCTAATTCAGAGCAGCATCAAGAGATTAATAAAAACAGCATAGTCCACCAAATTAGGAGATGGCCAGAAAAAAAAAGTGGCTTCCACCTTCTCGTCAGGCATTTCAAAGAATACTACATTTTAATCCACTAGCACAGGGGTTCTCAACCCAGTCCTTGGGACACATCTAGCCAGTCAGGACTGCAGGATAAAGCTATGAGCATGCCCGAGATAGATTTCCATGCACTGCCTCCATTGTATGCAGATCTGTCTCATTCATATTCATAGTGGTTATCCTGAAAACCTGACTGGCTAGGTGTGTCCCCAGAGCTGGCTTGAGAACCCCTGTGCTAGACTGCAACCTAATTAACTGTGTTTTATTGCTTCCTTTTTATGTTCAAAGTCCTCATGAAGGAGTGTATGAAAAGCCACTTGTGGGCTCCCTTAAGCTGGAGTAACTCTTGCTGTCACCAAGCACATTTGTAATACTGTGTCCCTGGCCTTTTGTTCTTTGCAATTTTGTCTGATTGGTCCTTTCTTTAGGTAACTGCTGTGAGAGAGAATGGCACAGTCATTGCTGTTGCCTATCTGTTTGCACTGAGCTGCGCAGTCGATACATTTCTGTCGCTCTGTAGCAGGCTGTTTTCCTCTTCATTAATTATCCTACCTCAACCATTTCTTTTTAAGTGGTACAACCTTTCACTCCCAGTGTGTCTATTTTTTCTGAGACAAAAAAAAAAAATCAATAGTGATCAATCTGGAATTACGTAGGTAATTAAAATGCATAACCCTTTTTTTTGAGTTAGGATAGTTAACAGAGGGGAATTTTATAACAGAAGCTCCTGAAGAGTGTAACCGGCACAGAACCAAAGTAAAAGCCCCGCGCTGGCCAGACTGCATGGGCCATGCTGGTCTTTATCTGCTCTCATTGACTGTCCTACTACGTATGTTACTAAAGCTAATTTAAAAAGCGCATCTATTTTATGCTTATTTTATGACAGCAATATGGGCATCTATGTGCCTTTCGAAATGAAGCTCCCAGTATGTCTGCAAATGCAGACACACAAATTTAGTCCTGTGCCAATGGTGGTATAAATGTCTAGCCACATATTCTAAGCATGTATGTGACTATTTTTTCAAATATACACGTGCACTGTAACTCCTCTCCAACTCCACCCCCAGGAACACATATTCACAGCATGCTTATACTGCATGTATGCCTGATATCCTTAATACACATACTCATATATGCATATATAGCCATACAGTATCAGAAAAAAGCCTCTTTTTCACAGGTGAAAGAGGATTTATGTGGGGGGATGTCTTTCTAAAATGACCTCCATAGTGTCACAGCACGTCTCCATGCAACATGCTTACCGTTTTTGTAATTCTGTTTTTAATCGTTTTTCTCGGGCATGGTTAACCATCATAGAAGTCAATATTCAAAATGATTTATGCAGATAACTACAGATTAAAACTGGCTCTAAAAATTTGGGGCTGATGACCACATCACTTTCGTCCAGACATCTAGAGCTAAATGTCGAAACAAAAATGATCAGATCAGTATTCAGCTACTGCGGCTAAAATAATCCAGATATTGAGCACTGCTGCCCAGAAAGTGGCTGGCGCTGAATAAATGCTACAATATTCAGCATCGTTATATGAGTAGACTATTCAGATAGCCCTAGGACCGCTTTTTTGCTGTCCTAACTTATTTGGATAGTTATCTGTGTAATGATGCTAAATCTTGCCGTTATACATATAGTAACATAGTAAATGATGGCAGATAAAGACCAGTATGTTTCATGTAGTCTGCCCAGCAATATGGCAGGAGTAGGTGCACCCCTTCCCATGTCTTTTAGAGAGTAGGTGCACCCCTACCCATGTCTTTTAGAGAGTTGGTGCACCCCTACCCATGTCTTTGCTTAGTGATGCACCCACCAGGAGCAGGTGCACACCTCCCCATATCTTTGTTTCTTTGTTTGTTTAGGGGTGAACCCACCGCTCCTCCCCCCATCGCTCCATGTAGGACACCCCTATTTGTTGAGAAATTAGATGATTCAGTTTATTTTGATTTAATCTTGTTGCTGTAAAGTGATCCACTGTGTCTGTCCCAGGCCACTTTGATTTCCGTCACTGTGTTTGCCCCCACCACTTCCATCAGGAGGGCATTCGAAGCATCCACCACCCTTTCAGTAAAAAAGTATTTCCTGACATTGCCTTTCAATTTACCACCTTGCAGCTTCATGTCATGCCCTCTAGTTTTACAGCTTCTCCGTCTCTGGAAGAGGTTTGTTTATTCATTATTTCTCTTTAAGTATTTAAAGGTCTGAATCATATCTCCCCTATCCATCCTCTCCTCCAAAGTGTACATATTTAGGTCTTCAAGTCTCTCCTCATAAGGCTTCTGATGCAGGCTCCAAATCATTTTGGTCGCCTTCCTCTGAACAGCTTCCATTCTTTTTACATCCTTTGCAAGATACGGTCTCCAAAACTGAACACAGTATTCCAAGTGAGGCCTCACCAGAGACTTATACAAACAGCAGCAGCCATCTTTAAAGGCTCCCCGGTCGGGGTAGAGCACAGGGCAGGCTTCAATCTCCCGCTCCTGCACTCCAACCCAATCGGGGTTGTGGGAGGACACAGCGGCTCCAACAAAGGCACCGCCGGCAGGAGAGAGCCGTGCAAACAGCAGCAGCCATCTTTAAAGGCTCCCCGGTCGGGGTAGAGCACAGGGCAGGCTTCAATCTCCCGCTCCTGCACTCCAACCCAATCGGGGTTGTGGAAGGACACAGCGGCTCCAACAAAGGCACCGCCGGCAGGAGAGAGCCGTGCAAACAGCAGCAGCCATCTTTAAAGGTTCCCCGGTCGGGGTAGAGCACAGGGCAGGCTTCAATCTCCCGCTCCTGCACTCCAACCCAATCGGGGTTGTGGGAGGACACAGCGGCTCCAACAAAGGCACCGCCGGCAGGAGAGAGCCGTGCAAACAGCAGCAGCCATCTTTAAAGGCTCCCCGGTCGGGGTAGAGCACAGGGCAGGCTTCAATCTCCCGCTCCTGCACTCCAACCCAATCGGGGTTGTGGGAGGACACAGCGGCTCCAACAAAAGGCACCGCCGGCAGGCGCACCCGCGCCTTGCGGGCCCGCGCCTGAGGGCCTCGCAAGAGGGCCCTTTGGCGTGGCCCTTAGGCGGGGCACGTCAGGCGAGAAACAACCTGCAACCTTACCGATCAATTAGCAAGTGCAGCACCAGAGCCACAAACATCGCTACTACTCGGCAGATGTCGACAAGACCAGCTCACTAAAAGAGTCTTATTATCCCATGTGTCCCTACGAACGCTAAGATTTGACTCTGTGTCTCCCTTTTACAATCCACAATTTGTTGTTGCGCTCAAGAAACATCAGCTCAGGTACCTTACACTGTATCAATGATGTTTATTATCTGCTGTAGCACACAAAGTAAATATGTATCTACAATGTAACGTTTACCATAGCCGAGTAGTCTGAAGTATGTCACAGCAGGTTTATTTACTGGAAACTCACATATTATATTTAAATAGCATACCGCTCCCATACCAGTATTCTATGTGGTGTAGTATGTTATAAAACACTTATAACTTATTCATAGCAGATTTCTCCATCACTGCAACATTGATGATTACATAGTGTTTATACGCAACAGTGCAATAAATAGATCTGCACTGTATTTAAACAGCCAAATAAGAGTGTTATCAAATATCTTTAACCATTGTTGCTACATTGTACCTGTACTTGTTACATTGTACTTTGCCAAAACCCACACACCTAGGAGAGAACCTTCACACCTATATCAAAGCAACTGAAACATTATCAGCTTGATTAGGACCATTCTTAGTAAAGCACCACACCAAGCCCCTCCCCCAACTTAAACTCCTTTCTCACCCAACTAGCCCAAAAGACTTTAGAATGGAGCATACATTTACATCCCTATTGAGCCTTTTCCTGCTCCTCGTATTCTGGCCACCCAGCTCACTAGCCCTTCTTACATCACATAATCACATCCCCATAGTCTCAACTGGTGGAAGGAAATGGTCTGGTGACTTCTACCGCAATTCCCATGAGTCTCACTATTCTCATCGTAACCACCTACTGCACATCCCATTACAGTACTTCCCAAAGACCAAGCAAGGTAAAAACCCTTTCCCTTGTGCCCTAAAATGCGCACTCATTAACGCTCGATCGCTTCGCAAAAAGTGGCCGGCAATCACTGAAACGATAACATCCCATAAATTAGACATCATCATGATCACCGAGACCTGGCTCTCCACGGAAGACAACACCATTCTCAATCAACTACTTCCATCCAACTTTGTTGCCTTCACCAGTCATAGGCAGAACAAGAGAGGGGGAGGAGTTGTTATAATCACCAGAACTGAGCTCCAGTTCAAAATGGTCGAGTCCAACTGCATTAAAAACCTGGAAACCGTATCAATCTCCAATAACACATGCTCTATAAACTTACTCTACAGAGCTCCAACTGCGGATCCAGATAACCTGTCCTCCCATCATAAATATAGCATCCAACACGCAGAGTCCATACAAACCTAATTGGATCTTAGGGGACTTTAATCTCCCATCCTTACAGGACAATCAAGCATCCACATTCATAGAAGCTCTAGATATTCTGGGGTATACCCAACTGGTGCAGAAACCGACTCACACAAAAGGTAACACGCTGGACCTCATTTTTGCCCCTCAAGCAGTTCTGAACCAACCACAAAATATCATGCTATCATTGACATCAGTACCATGGTCAGACCATAAACTCATCACCTTTCAGATGCCTACCCCGCGGGCCACAAAGACCCCAACAGGATGAAAGCAAGACCTCTAAACCAACGACCAGAAGCTTCCTCCCTTTTAACAGAGAACTGATTCTCGCTGAAACAGACAAGCTCCTTGAGATGTCTTCCCTAGACCTAGAGGAGTTGATCACCTCCTGGAACAACAGTCTCAGCACAATCGCAATTCGCTCCTCAACTAACAAGGCCCCAAAGAAAAGACCTTCCACACCATGGTTCACACCCGACCTTAAGGCTTCCCTAACCCTTCTACGAAGGCTTGAAAAATGCTGGAGGAAATCACGCACCAGTAGTGACCAAGCAGCATACAACCAACACCTGCACATACATCGCAAAGCCATTACAGACAAGATGAAGCAACACCACACAGACACCTTGAAACGGTCATTGAACAAGCCACATGACCTGTTCAACCTAGTCAAATCTCTTACCAAAGAACCTACCCCCGAGCAACTGGCCAGCATCAACCCGCAGGACTATGCTGTCTTCATGCAGTCCAAAATGTGCAAGACTGACAGGATAGTAATACCTGGCCCCCTCAGCGAACAAGAGTACCTAACCTCTCTAACTTCCTTTTCCACCCCTTCAAAGAAAATTATCGAAGACACCATTTCAGCTCTAAACACCACCACTGCACACACAGATCCATGCCCAGCATATTGGATAAAAGAGTTGCGCAGTGACTTCGCCCCAATCATAGCCAACATGATAAAGCTATCCTTTAGCACTGGGTCATTCCCCTCTACTCTCAAGCAGACCTCCGTTAGACCTCTATTAAAGAACGCCAAGCTAGATCCCCAAAAGGTAGAGTCGTACAGGCCAATATCCAGCAGCATCCCGATGCTTGCAAAAATCATTGAAAAAACAGTCTACAGGCAACTCCAAGACCATATCGACACCAATGCCCCACTGGATTCATCTCAACATGGATTTAGAGAGTCACATGGAGTTGAAACATTACTCACAACTCTCCTCAACACTGTAATCTCAGGCATTGATAACATACGACATGGCTTTGCGCTCATCTTTTTAGATATAGCAGCGGCTTTTGACTCTGTTTGTCATGAGATTCTCATATACCGGCTAAGAGAAAAGGCATCAGCGGATCAGCACTAGAGTGGTGCAGATCTTACCTGTCAGGAAGATGGCAACATGTTCGATCAGACGGAGCCACATCCGAACCATTTCCTCAAACTCAAGGAGTGCCTCAAGGATCCTCCATATCATCCTTGATGTTCAATATATACATTCAACCCATCTGCAACATCATCAGATCGTTCAACGTGAGTTGTATGCTATACGCCGACGACGTACTGTTGTACATGCCGATTTCACTTGACTGCCCAAACCTTACCCCTCTGATTGCATGCTTCAACACCATATCCGATTGGCTGCTATCACAAAATTTAAGAATTCAACACAAGAAAACTGAGGTGCTTTTCATCTCGAGAAACCCTAACTTCACACCACCCAGTTGTTTGAAGGTACACAATGCCGAACTACAAGTGAAATCAACTATTCGTTACCTTGGGGTGACGTTGGACCAACATCTTGACATGAAGCAACACATAGCTAACACTGTCAGAGCGGTCTACTTTAAAATTCGATCCCTCAGACACTTACGCCCGTTACTCGAGCCAGAAGATTTCCGCACCATTTACCAAGCCCTCATCATTCCTCATTTCGATTTTGCAAATGCCATCCTTCAAGGACTTCCCCGAGCAACCTTAAACCCCCTGCAACTGGCCATGAACAGTGCAGCACGGATACTATTCGGAGCCTCAAGGAGAGAACACATCACACCTCTCCTGAAACAGCTGCATTGGCTTCCCATTCAAGCCAGGATCTGTTTTAAGACCTTGCTGATGACGTTCAAAGCTATCAAGGGGCTATCATCCCCCTCTCTCTCTGACGTCATACAATCGCCCGCCCCCTGCAGACTAAGAAGAACTGCAGAGACTAATATGTTATCTATACCTAAGGAAACAACAAACTGCACCAAAACAACATCCAACCGAGCCTTCAGTATTTGCGCCCCAAGTCTATGGAACACCCTACCACCACACATCAGAGCAATCCCCAACCTGAGCCAGTTCAGGAAGGCCCTGAAACATTTCCTCTTTATCAAACACCTTACCTACAGCCCTGAACCCCAGCCACTCTCATATAGTTCATCCCCAAAAATGTAAAACACCAAACAGGAGCCTTCTCCATTGAACTTCTTATGTATATAGTTCACCTTTGTTCTCCAAGTTCCTTTATAATAGTTGATACTTGTTCTCCAAATCCCACTCCCTGTTCAATGTAATGACCAGACATATGCATTTTGTCGGATGTTTTTTGTTACATGTAAACCGCGCTGATTGCAAATAGTGCGGTATATAAGAATTGTAAAATAAATAAATAAATATACAATGACACTAGTACCCCTTCCTTTCTGCTGGTAATAATTCCTCTTTGAATGCAGCCCAACATCCTCCTGGCTTTTGCCACCGCCTTGTCGCACTGTTTTAGTGTTGAGGATGTATTAAAAGCTTTTAGTGTAACTGGGTTTAGAAAAGGTTTGGACAGGTTCCTGGAGGAAAGGTCCATAAACCATTATTAAAGAGGACCTGGGAGATCCACTGCTTGCCTCAATACTAGGTACTTGTGGCCTGGATCAGCCACTGTTGGAAAGAGGATACTGGGCTTGATTGACCCAGTATGGCATATCTTATGTTCTTATGTTCTTAACAAGGCCTCTAAAACGACCCCATAGCATAATGTAGTTTAGTATAAAACAATTAGGATCCCTTTATGATTCTTTTATTTTCAAAACGAATCCATCTTAGAGAAATGATTTCACCTTGCAGTCTGCTCAAAGCTTCCTCCCAAATGATTAGAACATAAACAAAAGAGCACAGGTGACGGAAGGGGATCTGCCAGGGATCACAGCATAACTATGTGAGAAATCATAATAGAGGTTACACTACATCGCCTATTACTTATTTCCAAAGTCCTACCAGATTGCAAAGATATACCAAAGAGATCCAGTCCCTCTTTCATAGAGCTTAAAATCTAATCTGATTGCATCATAATGCTTGAAAGGGTAAATGTGGAAATGACAGTAGAAGGAAAGAGTGTAAGGCAAGTGAGACTGCTAGGGTCAGAAGCGTAAGTGCAGAGAAAGAGAGGGCATTTTAGGAGTAGGCCTATGCCCTCCACCCTGTAGTCCATCAGCCAAGCTAAAGAGAGATTTATTTAAGTTGAGAGTAACAACAGCTGGAGCATCTAGTGCAGCCGTGAAAGAGCTGGTGTTAGGTCCCATCTCCGGAGAGCAGCAAAGGAAGGCAGAGACAATGCAGGATAAGATGACAGGAGATAAACAGTAGGTAAGACCAACAGAGCACTGCTATCCAGATAGGGGCTATTCTGAAGCTTGAATAGCGGGGAGGACGTCCATCCCCGCTATTCATCCCTCTTTCCTATCCCTGAAGAAGCCTACCCATACGAACAAGGAGTTTGTACACAGAGGTTAGATGGGGGTGGGAAGGGGCGGCATGGAGGCGGTGTTAGGGTGGGCAGTGGGCGGTCCGCAGCCCTGAACGTACAGGGTCGATTCTGATGTCGGGCCTGTACATCTGGGGGCCAGCAGACTAGACAGGGAACTTATTTCACTTCTGAGGCGGAATACGTTTCCCTAGACATCGGGGGATGGCAAGCCCAGGCAGCGGCAAAGGATGGAGGGGGTGCAGGAGATTCCCTGCAGACTGACCCTGGCCATGGAAGGCCATATCGGGGGTCGGGCTGCGGGGAATGAAGAAAGTCAGCGGTGGCTGGGATCGCAGCTCCTGAATGGAGCCACAGTGCCATGGCAACCAGATGCCATGGCACCGTGGCTCCATTCAGGAACCTGACTGAGTTAGCCGGGCCTGTATGTGCAGGCCTACTGGAATCAGGTCCTGGCCTGCACGTACAGGCTTAGTCGCGATTCTGATCCCGTAAGGGCTAGATGTCTCCGCGAGATCAGAATCGCATCTCCCTCTGTGTATTCGGCTCCGGCCTGATGCACAGAGGCCTGAGATGCATATCTTAGAATGTGCTTCATAGTGACTGGTACTGAATATCTGATTAATGTAATATGCAGCACCATTATATAAGCAGTCTATCCAGATAGCCTTAGGACCATTCTTTTGCTGTCCTAACTTATCTAGGTAGTTATCTGTGTAATGGTGCTGAATCTTGACATTAAATGGATAATTGCCACTATGCCTCCATCTCACCCATGTATTGCCCTGGCACTACCTGGTTAGTGTCAAGGTGGCCTGTAAGGATATTGGTGTCACTGATTATCCCAGTCAGTGGCACTTATTTGGTTAGCAGGTGCTGCTAAGTGGATAAGCGCCATTGAACATCGAGTGCTATGTGTGTTTATGGAGGTGGGCCAAGAAGTCCAAATAACTGAAATGTTGCAGAGTGGGTCTAAAAGAAAACCAGATAGGGTTGGATATTGGCACCATCTGGTTAATATTAGACAGTCAAGTTGGACCATATAAATAGCTGTCTTAAAGGGTCTTTTACGAAAGGAGCTAGCTGGCAGTGTGTCTGGCATGCTCTAAAACAGGGGTCTCAAACTCAAATTGCTTTGAGGGCCAAATGAGGACTTGTAGAGTAACCCGGGGGCCGCACAAGACGCAGGCCTCATTTGCATAATGGCATCATTTGCATAAGGGCATCATTTGCATAAATATTTGCATATACACTAACTTTTAGTAAACATGCAGAACATACACCATCACCAAACAAGGAATCACAATTTAGAAACAGGAAGACAATTAAACTGGGAACCCCAAAAGCCAAACTTAGAATGTACAACACTGTAGAAATAAAACTATAAATTGATTTCCTCTTGTATGTAAGGGAACAATCATGGAGAATGGGCCCCTGGGCCTGTGTCCACTCCCATATCTTTTCTGGTCACATGGAGGGGGATGCTCTCACCTTTGTGGCTCGAATCTCTGGCCCTGTGTTCATTCTCTGCTTGAAACCCTAAGGAGGGGATTTCCTAGCTCTCTGTTCTCTCTGTTCCTGATGTCTGGAGAGAGAAATCTTTTGGTTCTGTGCAGTTCTCTCCTTCAAGGTCCTGGGGGGAGGATTCTTCTGCCCCATGTTCCTTCTCTGCTTATGTTGATCCTATACTCACGATCTTCCTTTTATGCTGTTCAAAGGGTGGCATCCAGCTTTATGCTCGCTTTATTCTTCTGTGAGGAGAGGATCTCTGGTTCCTTCATTCATCCTGTCTCTTTTTGGGTCCCAGGGAAGGGATCCCTGGCCCTGTGTTACTACATTCTCTGTTTCTGGGATTTGGGAATGACATCTCTGGCTAGTTGCTTGCTTTTTCTCTACTTCAGGAGCAATGGGAGAGGATCCCCAAGTCTTGCACTGATGATATGACCAAAGAGCTCATGTGCACTCTGGCCATTTTTACACCAGCTGTTGCACAAGCCTTTTATTTTGATGTTTATAGACTCTCCTACCTTTTTTCTTAAAACTGTGTTTTTCTTTTATTTTCCAAAATGATGAGCTCACTATTAGTTGCATGAACAGACAGATGGGTCTATGAACCAATGGCAAACTCACACAGACAACATAGTCAGCCACAGAGAAATTTGAGTAGTGTCAGTTTTTCACCCGGGACTATTATTTTTTTAAAACATAGCCACTATTGGCAGCAGTCAGTCCCTGATCCCAATGCCAACAGTATTAAGCGTCCCGCGGCCCCTCTGCCTGCTCTGAGTCCTCTCCTCCCTGCAGCATCAGCTCAAAAGTGGCGGCTTTCAGAGCCGCGAAGAGAGAGAGTTTCTCTCGCGCGGTTCTGAAGAGCAGCGAGTCTTCAGAACCGCGCGAGAGAGAGAAACTCTCTCTCTTCGCGGCTCTGAAAGCCGCCACTTTTTGAGCTGATGCTGCAGGGAGGAGAGGACTCAGAGCAGGCAGAGGGGCCGCGGGATGCCTAATACTGCGGCGGCAAGTTTGGATTTATTTATTTTTTTTAGACACCGGTAAGTGCTTCGCGGGCCGCACAAGATGCTCTCGCGGGCCGCATGCGGCCCGCGGGCCGCGTGTTTGAGACCCCTGCTCTAAAAGAATGCCTTGGACATGTTTGGCAGCTAGAACAGGGCTATGATAGTTAAAGTATGCCGATTTCCATGCTAACTATGCATCCTACATTATGGACATGAGTTAAGGGCAGAGGGTAGGGTGGTGAGCTCTGTGCATTAACTGCATCCCATGTGATCAGCACAGGTTCACCTAAAGCCACCTCAGTAGGTGGTGTTGCACCTAACACACCATGGTTTTGGAGTTATTGGTGCATTAGATGCAGTACTTTAGCAGTCCAACTTGACTGTATAATATTAACCAGATGGAGCCAATATTCAGCCCTGTCTGGTTTACTTTTAGCCCCACTCTTCAACATTTTAGTTATTTAGACTTGTTGGCCCACCTCTACTACTACTACTGATCATCTGTATAGTGCTACAAGGCGTACTCAGCGCTGTACAGAGCCATGAAAGAGACGGTCCCTGCTCATCAGAGCTTACAATCTAATCAAGACAGACAATACAACAGCTGGGGACAAGGATATATCTGTGGAATGGTAAGGAAACACATTGATGGAGAACACGAGATTATAAAAACTAAAGAACATAAGAAATGCCATACTGGATCAAACCAAGGTCCATTTAGCCCAGCATCCTGTTTCCAACAGTGGCCAATCCTGGTCACAAGTACCTGGCAGGTTCCCAAAAAGGCATGCAGATTCCACAGTGCTTGTCCCAGTGTAAGCAGTCGATTTCTTGAGTCCTCTTTAATAATGGTTTATGGACCTTTCCTCCAGGAACTTGTCCAAACCTTTTTTAAACCCAGCTATACCAACAGCTTTTACTACATCCTCTGGTAATGAATTCCTGAGTTTGATTACATATTGAATAAAAATATATTTTCTCTTATTAGTCTTAAATGGATTACATTGTAGATTCATTGTGGAAGGAGTGGCCTAGTGATTTCTTTTAACCATTTCCTGATCCACAATTGGCATTACATTAGCCATTCACCAATCTTCAGGTATTACAGATGATTTTAATGATAGTTCACAGATCATTAATTGTAGGTCTGCAATCTCAAATGTCAGTTCTTTCAACATCCTCGGATGTATATCATCTGGTCCAGGTGATTTGCTACTCTTTACTTTATCAAATACATCTTCTCAGTTTATCAATATTTCTTTCAATTTTTCCAGTGCATCACATTTAAATACCATTTCAAACATCTTCTTCAGTAAAGACCGAAGCAAAGAATTCATTCAATCTCTCCACTATGGCCTTGTCCTCTCTTAGTGCCCCTTTTACCCCTCTGTCATCGAATGGTCCAAATAATTCTTTCACAGATTTTTTGCTATGAATGTATTTGAAAAAGTTTCACGGGTTGAATATTTGAAAATAGGCACATAGATGTGCAAATAATGAAGGCATCCTGGGAGCCAATTTAAAAAGGCGTCTCTGGGGCAAGTGCATCCATGTTGCATAGGAGTGTGGCGGAAGTGTGTCTGGGCCATTGCAGAAAAGATAGATAGGCATGCCCAATTTCAGAAACAGCAAGCATGTCTAAACCTACTAGTAGTAACGTCCTACTAGTAGTAACGTCCATTCCTGCTCCATGGCATAAATAGGCATTACAAAAGCTCTTATTCTGCTACCAAAACACCTGGATGGAGTAGAAAAGAAGATTCTCTGATATCTGCAATACTTTTCACAACCAAAAAGAAAACGGGAGGGAAACACAGACTCTTCATTTCTGGTTGGCACAGCAATGCACCTCTCTGCTTGCAAAATAGCAGGAAGGGGATGTGTATATATTTGGGGATAAATGTCCCTATCCTAAAAACTTTTCATATGGATGTCTATGTGGCTGTGACTGCTGATGTCCATTTTGGGCATAGGCGAGTTTTTGAAACCAGGGCAAAACTTGCATGTGTCTGGCCGTTTTTCATACGTTCTGGCATGCATGTCCTAAATTGCATTTAGAAGTCATTCTAAAATGTGTCTTCACATGTTTCTTTTCTATACAGCCAGAGAGTGAGAGTTCATGCAAACTACCTGGTCCCTTGCATTCATTTCAGTAGTGGCAAAACTAACCAAATTGCTGCAGTTCGTCATATTTTACCATTAGTGCAACAATGAATGCACATTTTTAATGATCATCTCAACATATCCCCTCTGAAAATATTCCCTAAACATGCATAATTAAACATTATGGGGGTCATTCTGTCACATGAATAGCGGGGATGGGCGTCCCGTTGGGACGTCCATCCCCACTATTCGCCCCCCTGCCGGCCCTGGAAAAAGCCTCCCTGTACGAACAGTGGGCTTGTATGGGGAGGTCTAGACAGGGGAAGGAGGGGGTGTTCCAGAGGTGGAGCGAGGGTGGGGTATGGGCAGGCCGCAACTCTGGATGTACAGGGCCAATTCAGAGGTCAGCCCTGTACGAATGGGGCCTTGGATCTAGATGGGGAACTTATTCCACCTCAGAGGTGGAATAAGTCCCCCTGGATGTGGCGTTTCGGCAGTGGTGAGGTAGGGGTGCAGGAAGTTTCCCGCAACTGGACCATGAGAGGCCGGATTGAGGGTCCGGCTGTGGGGAAAGGAAGATTTTAGCAGTGGCTGGCATTCATGGCTCCTGAATGGAGCTGCGGTATCAAGGCAACGGGACGCCATGGCTCTGCAGCTCCATTCAAGAGCCTGACTGAGCTAGTCAGGTTGTGGCTGGGCGTGAAACCGGTCAGAATCGGGTCCTGGCCTGCACGTCCAGGTACTAGACCCGATTCTGATCCCATGGGGGCCACGGGATCAGAATCGGGTCTAACTTTGCAAAGCCCGATTCTGCACGGACATATAGGGGCTGGACGGCCTGAATGAAATAGGCCTCTATACTTTTAAATATTAAACTCTGTTTCATATTATAAACATAATGAGAGCAATTTTCAAAAGTAAACTGCAGACTGCAAAGGAGATGAGTTGGTCATGTGGCTGCCATTAGTTTACTGCATTAGGAGTAAAAATTTGTTTTAATGTGTTCGTTAAAGCACCGTGCATTGGAACTTAGCACAGTGTTCTGAAGCAGTGCGTGCTGCATAAGGCCTGAAAGCCTGACATACTATATTTAATTTAGATTTTCTATAGAAAATACAAAACTACCAGTGCATCCTGTAGAAAGCTGTGCATGACTGCAGTGTTGCTCCTTTTCCGTGTCTATTCTTAGCTGACATTTTAATTACTCAGTTCGATCTTCTCATATGTGCAGCTCACATGCTGACTTGGCTTCATGTATTATTTCTATCCCATGGTGACATTTGATGGCTACTGAGAGATGTGGTGCTTTTAATTTTTTGAATTAGCAAGGTCCTAAATATGGATAAAACAAATAAACTAGAGAAGCACATGCCTTGGAATTGGGCACTGGTGACTTGGTACAAAGACGGACCTGAGCTACAGCAAAGGCTGAGAGGCGGGTATTTAAAGCTGGTACCCAAACACAGCCACAGAACAGAGCAGTTTAATACATTTTGCCAATTGGCTGAGACACCAAAAGAGTTAGTGTGCCTGGGTCACTCACTATACAATGGTTTGGTCTCTAGTTAGACAGGGAGTCAGAATAATTTTCCCTTTTAAACGAGACAGGGACAGTGCTCACTCAACTGGGAGGTGGCCTGAGGTAACCTTTCATCACTGAGACAGAGCTAAAATTACATTTAGTGGGGAAAGTTATGTAAGGCCACTCTTCGAGGAGAGGGGAGGGGACAATCTACATATACATCTTGAGATCATTAAGCCTATCCTCATATGCCTTATGAAGAAGAACACTGACCCTTTGAGTAACTGCCTTCTACACAAACTCTGTCTTGTTTACTTCCTTTTGAAGATGCCATCTCCAGAAATGTACACAGTACTCCAAATGAGGCCTCCTATTTTCTGCTGGTCATTCCTCTCCCTATGCACCCAAGCATCCTTCTGGCCTTTGCCGTCATCTTTTCTACCTGTTTGGTCACTTTGAGATCATCTCATATGCTAATCCCCAGGAAGTAGTTCATCCTTTATACTGAATTGCTTCCTTGGGTTTTTTTTCAGCCCAAATGCATTGTGGATATCTTGGACAACGATTGTCTAGATGTGTCTCAATGACTGGGTTGAGAACCCCTGGTCTAAATGGTTGATTGCAAGCATATAGATCAACATGCATAGATTACACAGGTACACTACCAAAAAACTGCCTCCAGTATTGCAACTGATTCCTATAGATTTTGGGGTGCTGAATCCAGGAAAAATAGCCAAAATGTTCCATCACGTCACGTTTTCTTGCAAAATTAGATTTCTTACCCATATAAGGAATGTTCACATAATTTCTTTTTAGCCGACTGCAGTTTATTTTCTTGGCCCAAAATAGAGGTTGTAATGGTTAACTAACTAGAAACACTCCCTCATGATATTTTAGAGTGTTTTGTATTCATTTTATACATTAACAGGACAATTGGGAGGCGGGGGGCTAAATCCAGTACTCGCGCTGGCGCATGTTCTTTCCTGTTCGCCTCGCCTCGTTCGCTCGCTCGCTCAAACACGGTGGTTGCGACATGAACGTTCCTGTCAAATTTCAGTTTCTTGCAAGTTCATTATTACCTTTTGTTTGCTCAGTCGTAATCCAGCTTTATTCCGAAGTGGTTCACTACAGTTGTAGTTTGCAGTGCTGTGTATTTGTGATGGCTCACAGAGCCTGAGGTTGCGTCAACTCTCCGGACAGTTTTTGTTTTATTTGTGGGGAATATACCGTGAAAAAGCAGCAGAGGAACATTTCTGCATTTATTAAAAAAGTATATTTCGCCTATTTCGGTTTGAAGTTAGGCGATCAAGACAAACCGTGGGCTCCTCACAAAGTGTGCAAGACATGTGAGGAAGATCTACGCTTATGGATGAAAGGTAAAAAAACAAGCATTTTGTTTCGGAATACCTATGATGTGGCGTGAACAAAGAGACCACAGCAGTGACTGCTATTTTTGCTCTTGCATTGTGAAGGGATACAACTTAAAAAATAAGAACGTAATAAGTCACCCCAACCTTCCCTCAGCAATTAGGCCTATGCCTCATAGCAACGAAGTACCTGTGCCTGAACCACCAAAATCTTTGGATCATATTTGTGTGGACAGTTCTGATCATGATGAGACTCATCAGATGGCTTTTCCCGATGAGTCCAGTACTTCCGAGTTTGAAACTGAACCAGATCCGAAACCTGAACTTTTCTCTCAAGCTGAATTGAATGATTTAGTCTGGGATTTAGGACTCCCAAAAGATGCTGCCCAACTGCTAGGTTCTCAGCTTAAACAGAAAAATCTATTGTCACCAGGAACAACTTTTTATTGGTACCGCAACCGCGAGACACAATTTTTGAAGTATTTCAGCAAAGAGGAAGATTTGGTATTTTGCAACGATATATACGGAGTGATGGAAAAGTTTAAACTCAAGTATGATCCTGCTGAATGGCAGCTGTTCATTGATTCATCAAAAGACAGCATAAAAGGTGTTCTTCTTCATAATGGCAACACATTCGCTTCAGTTCCTATTGCTCACTCTGTTATTCTCCAAGAAAAATACGAGAATTTGGCCCTGATTCTTCAGAAGATTCGTTATGATGAGCATAAGTGGATGATTTGTGGAGACTTTAAAATTCTATCCATGCTATTAGGGCAGCAATCCGGTTTCACCAAATATCCCTGCTTCCTTTGCTTGTGGGATAGCCGGGCCCGCGACCTACACTGGGGGAAAAAAGACTGGCCAATTCGGGAGTATTTGAGACCCGGTGAGAAAAATGTTCTTCATGAGAGCTTGGTACCTCGTGATAAAATTCTATTACCACCTCTCCACATTAAGTTGGGTCTCATTAAGCAATTCATCAAGTCCCTTCCAAAAGATGGTGAGTGCTTTCGGTACCTTTGCTCAAAGTTCCCCCGACTTTCTGAAGCAAAGCTAAAGGAAGGAGTGTTTGTTGGCCCTGATATAAGGAAACTCATTTCAGATGGAGCATTCGCTGAAACGATGTCTGAGAAGGAAAAAGAAGCCTGGGATTCCTTCAAGGATGTTGTTCTCAAATTCTTGGGGAACAGGCGGGATGAGAACTATAAGGATATTGTTGCCAGGATGCTCAATGCCTTCAAAGAACAAGGCTGTAACATGAGCCTGAAAGTCCATTTCTTGCACTCCCATGTGAACTACTTTCCCGAAAACTTGGGGGCGTACAGTGAAGAACAAGGTGAAAGGTTTCACCAGGACATCAAGGACGCAGAGAGAAGGTACCAAGGAAGATGGAACACCACTATGATGGCTGATTTCTGCTGGTTGCTGCTGCGGGAAACCCCAGATGAAAAATACGCCAAGCAGCGCACCAAGAGAAGCATTCGGGGGAAGAAGAAACGGGCCCACCAGGAGATTGATTGACCCAAGAATGACTTTAAAATCTAAACTGTGTTGACAAATATCGTGTTTTTTATTAAACTTTGAAATAAAAATTTGCTAGTTATTACCACAGTGTCGGATCTCATTTATTAGAATTTTATTTTTACACCATTGGGTGTTTGTCTTCATGTATTGCAATGGTGCGGTTTGCGTTTTCTATTCTTACATACATACCTGTACAACATTTTTTGCACATTTCTTTGCTTTGCTTTGTGTCTAACCTCGCTCTTATATGCTCAATGTTTGTGCACATGTATGTGGCTGTTTTAAGTGCAGACAATTTTGCTACCATCACAGTGTGTTTTGTTGACATTACTCTATTCTTATGTGCTGCCTTGTTACAATTTTCTTTATTCTTATTTGAATAACTACTAAACAATTAGTATAAAGAATTCATCCAAGAAACTTTTATCTCTATCTCACTCAATCTGAAACGTTCACCTGAAACTGCTAACCCAATGTAGCAAAAAATCTGTACGTGATGGAGCAAATTGGTTACCAGATTTGGATTCAGCGCACCAGAAAACGTAAAAATCAATCGAAACATTAGAGGCAGTTTAAAAAAAATTTTTTTTAGTGTACCTGTGTTATTTGAGTTAAAAAAAGGCTTTATGGGCCAGATCTTCCTAAATGCACTAAAGGATTTTTTGATTTAAAAAGCTCCATGCATTGTGTCCATTGTGTGCAAATCTATAGCATGCATGTTCATTGTGGGTATCCTGAAAATCTGACTGGCTGGGTGTGTCCCTAGGATGGGGTTAAGAACCATTGCTTTAGGGGAAGGAATGGGCAGATGACATTCCTGGGAAGAGCATAATTCTCCTCTTGAGACAAAAGCAGAAGATAATCTATTGCCAGAGTGTTAAATTGGATCCTACAGCTAACAGGAGGCAAATACAACTTTTCCAGGGCAAGACTGATGAGGACACCATCTTTCAAGCACAGCAGAATACGAGTAGCTGTATTCTAAATGAGCTGTCAATAGTACAACTATGTTTTTATTGAACATCTTCCTTTTGATGGTATGTTGTTGTTGTTGTTAAGTGTCATTGAGTCGATGTTGACTCTTGGCGACCCTGCCCTAAACTATGCTTAGTCTTCAGTCAGGTGGCTAATTGTTGATAAAGTAGCATTCATAGCTGTAGTTATTGTATTGATCCATTGCCTTGCCAGTCTTCCTCTCCAGCATTTTGTTCCATGATCAGGTCTCACCTTATTAACCCTTATTGGGGTTAAGTACAATCTATCTCATTATAATTTTATAACTGTTCTCCAGATGTGTTACTGTTCTTGAAGAATGTTTTGCTCATTTCCACACTGCACTCCATAGAACTTCAGTGAATGGTTGCACTAATTCATTTTCATCAATCCAACTTTTTAATCAGCATATTGACCTTATAGTAATTACATATTGAATTGTCTTCTCAACTCTGACTCCTAGTTTATTTATTTATTTATTTTCTATCAACTTAATATCCTGAAAGCCCTACAGAATATCAAATCTCCTCAGTATCTTCTATATACTAAACCATATTAAAATAGGCCATTAAGAGAGGTTACAATAATGAATCTGCTTTTTCATCTTCTAGCTCATTGAGGGCTCTATAACTCACTGGCATTAAATTGGCACTTTAAGATGAGTTATCTGACAGGGGAGAGTCATGAAGGAAGTACATTTGTGTCCTGCTTCTCTCTCGTTCTCCTGCAGGAGAAATGAGGCGAGAAAAACAGCAACACAAGAGAGAGGAGCACTTCCTGCCTCTATCCAGGACTGCTCACAATAAATAACTTCAGGAACCGAATCCCACAACTCTTAAAATGGCCATGAGAATTTGCCATTTCTTACCCCCTCTCCCCACTAATTTTCCCTGTGCTGTATTAGCTAAGGTTCCTGTGTGTAATTGGCAGCCAGTCTTCCTAAAGGGTGCATCTGTGCTGAAACCTTTGATTGTCATCTGAACCCCCAGAGGATCTGTAGACTGAGGGAAGTATTTTGTGGAACACATCCAAAAGGGGATGTGCCCTAGATGTTGCAATGGAGTAGTATAGAACCCTAGAAAGGAAGGTTAGGGGTCTTCTTTCCTTTCTTCATGCTACTGAAAATCAGCTAGGTCTCAGGGAGGAGTACCTGGATCCAGCAGTAAGGGTTCACTAGGCTGGAGTGTGTCTGGGATAGGAGAAGGAAATCCTGCAAGGAGTCCATACCCTGTAACCAGGGCTGAAGGAAGGCACCTGGAACCCACAGTGAGTGCACATCTTGCTAGAAACTGCTTGGCAGAGAGAATAGTACCATAGAGGACCTGTGTTTTGACAAATCTAAGAGGGATCTGAGGAAGAGAGTAGTGTGTCTTACTGATATAAAAGAGAATAAGAGAGAAAGGAAGAGCTAAAGAGCTCAGTCACTGAAGACAAAGGAGAAGAAGATTCAGACTACCCAGCAGTGTTTTCATAGAAGATATTGTTTAGAGTTCTACCCCTGTGTGGCCTTTTTCCTGTGAAGATATCTCAGCAAAACTGGCCTTCACAACGAACTTTGCAGTGTACCCGAGGGTTAAAAAACTAGTTAAACCAGAGAAAACCCACTGCATCCCACTCATGTGGTCAGACATTATTCCAAGGCTCTGCTTTAAGGGGCAAAAGAAGTTGCCAGATGGGCAAATGAGTTGGGAAGATAGGGGGTTGGTAGATAAGCAGAGTGGAAGAGTAGCCTAATGGTTAGCGCACTGGCTTGGGAACCAACAGACCAGGCTTTGATTCCCACTAGCTCTCCTTGTGGCCTTGGGCAAGTCACTTAACACTCCATTGCCTCAGAAAATCCAAGTTATCAATGTTTCTGTTTAATGTATATCACCAAGTTTAAGTCACAATGTAAACAGTTTTGAAATGATAAAGCAGTATAAAAACCCTATTAAATAAACAAAGCACACTTGGGTTGACATAGAGTATTCAGACTTTTAAGGCAGGGATTGGTTACATTTGTTTGAATTTGGTCTTTGAAGTTAATTGTCCATAGGTGTAGCTGGTCACAATTTCTTTGGGCGGAAAGGTACCACAACAGTCCTTCTTGGCTGCCTTGTGCCTGTAGCAGTTACCTGAGTTAATTGTTGTTTTGGCAGGGGGATCCCATCTCACCTGATCTATGGGCTGTAAGCAGGCTGTTGGCAAAGGAAGGTCCATTGCCATGTTCGCCTTATGAGTATGGCAGGGTGCCATACCTGGTGAAAGTAGTCCTCAGCTAGTAATGTCATGGGAGACAGATGATGCGAACTATTGGAGATGGCCAGATATGGGCCAACTGCCTATCTATTAATATAGTGGTTGGTTACCTTTATCCTTTATAATATGCATTGAAGTTGTGTATTATATCCATTTGGCTCAGGTTCATTTTACTTTCTGATGTATGTTTCCACAGGAATAAAGCTGCAGCCAACTGATTTATATCAACTAGATTAAGTCCTGCTGTGTGGCATCACAGGAATGTTGGATGGAGGAATGTAGGTGGGGGTTTTTGTTTGTGGTATTCAAATTGTGTGATAGTTGAAGGTTTTGAGGCCCTAGTACATAAGAACGTAAGATATGCCATACTGGGTTAGACCAAGGTCCATCAAACCCAGTATCCTGTTTCCAGCAGTGGCCAATCCAGGTCACAAGTACTTGTCAGGTTCCCAAAAAGGTACACAGACTCCATGTTGGTTATCCTGGTGTAAGCAGTGGATTTTCCTGGTCTTCTTTATTAATGGTTTATAAACATTTCCTCCAGGAAATTGTCCAAACTTCTTTCAAACCCAGCTACACTAACAGTTTTTACTACATCCTACAGTGACAAATTCAAGAGTTTGATTACGCATTGAGTGAAAAAAAATTCTGCTATTAGTCTTAAATGGGCTACACTGTAGCTTCATTGCATAACTCCTACTTCTTTTTCTGCCCAAACCCTAGCTGACTATTTCCATGACAAAAGCCACAAGATTACACTCCAATTCCCCACAAGATCAGCTTCTTCCCCTCTTCCCCCTCTTCAATGCCAACTTTTCCTCTCAATCTCTATCACCCTTTCATCCTTTTCTAAGATCTCCAGAGGAAACCTCTCTTCTTCTTTCCTCCTCTAAACTTACTACTTGTTCCTCTGATCCCATTCCCACCTGTCTCCTTAACTCCATCTCCTCCTCCTCCTCCTCTGTCGTCCCTTCCATCTCACATATTCTCAACCTATCGTTCTCCACTGCAATTTTCCCTGTAGCCTTCAAACATGTGTGATCACACCTCTCGTCAAGAAACCTTCACTTGACCCTACTTGTCCTTCTAACTATTGACCCATCTCTCTTCTTTTCTCCATTTCCAAACTTCTTGAATGTGCAGTTCTCCACCATTGCCTTGAATTTCTCTCCTCTCAAGCCCTCCTAGATCCACTTCAATATGGCTTTCATCCCTTCCATTCTACTGAAATGGCTCTTACCAAAGTTTCCAATGACTTGTTCCTGGACAAATCCAAAGGCCTTTACTCAATCCCCATTCTTCTTGACCTTTCTGCTGCTTTTGACAATGTTGACCACCACCTTCTCCTTGACACATTGTCCTCACTTGATTTTAGGGGCTCTGTGCTGTCCTGGTTCTCTTATCTCTCCCATCACTCCTTCAATGTTTGTTCTGGTGGTGGTTCCCCTACTGCTATCCCACTCTCAGTTGGTGTACACCAAGGATCTGTTCTGGGCCCTCTCCTTTTCTCCATCTATACCCAGTCTCTTGACTTTCAGTATCATTTTTATGCTGATGACTCTCAAATCTATCTATCTACACCTGATATTTCTCTGACACTCCAGGCCCGTATCTCTGCCTACCTATCTGACATCGCTGCCTGGATGTCTCACCACTGTTGAAATTGAACATGGCCAAAACGGATCTTCTTATTTTTACCCCTAAACCCTCATCCCACCTTCCTCCTTTCTCTATAACACTCTTATACTTCCTGTTTCCTCAGCCTGCAACCTTGGGGTCATCTTTGACTCCTCCTTCTCCTTCTCTCCACATATCCAGCAGATAGCTAAAACCGGTCGTTTCTTTCTCTATAACATTAACAAAATTCACCCTTTCCATTCTGAACACACTACTAAAACACTTATCCACTCTTTAGTCACCTCTCGTTTAGACTATTGTAACCTCCTACTTGCTGGTCTTTCTCTGTGTCTTCTTTCTCCCCTTTAATCTGTTCAGAACTCTCCTGCACAGCTAATCTTCTGCCAGCCCCAATATACTCATATAACCTGGCTCTTCAACCTGGAAAAGAGACGGCTGAGGGGAAATATGATAGAGGTCTATAAATTAATGAATGGAGTGGAACGGATAAACGTAGATCGATTGTTTACGTTGTAAGAATATAAAAAGACTAGGGGACATGCAATGAAGCTACAGAGTAACCTATTTAAGACTAATAAGAGAAAATATTTTTTCACTCAATGTGTAATCAAACTCTGGAATTTGGACTGAAAGGAAAAGTCTGTCTTTTTGCAGATGACACGAAAATTTGCAACAGACTGGACTTCCCTGAGGGAGTGGATAACATGAGGAAAGATCAACAAAAGCTGGAAGAATGGTCTAATGTTTGGCAGTTAAGATTTAATGTGAAGGAGTGCAGTGTCACGCACTTGGGAAGCAGAAATCCAAGGGAAATGTACACGATAGGGGGCGAGAGATTGGTATGCACGGTTCAGGAGAAAGACCTTGGTGTGATTATCTCTGATGATCTCAAGGTGGCAAAACAGTGCAACAAGGCGGTGGCAAAAGCCAGGAGGATGTTGGGCTGCATACAAAGAGGGATTACCAGCAGAAAGGAAGAGGTACTTATGCCACTGTACAAGTCACTGGTGAGGCCTCACTTGGAATACTGTGTTCAGTTTTGGAGACCATATCTTGCAAAAGATGTAAAAAGACTGGAAACTGTTCAGAGGAAGGCGACCAACTTCCATAATATTGATTCAGTTTTACAATAGTTTTTTTTGTGTGCTTCATCACTTAGATGGTATCTAGCAATGTGAGTATGCTTCACACACTTTTATAATGCAATGTATTTATGGATATTAATATGTCCTTCCTTTATCTTTGTTAAAAATATTTATATACAATTTTTATGTTTGGTTATTGTATATTATATATTTTTATTATATTATATTTTTTTATTGGAGTGGAGGAGCGGCCTAGTGGTTTGGGGCAAGGTACTTCAGGCCAGAAGGTCAGGGGTTCAAATCCCACTAGAGGACAGCAACCTTGGGCCTGAAGGACTGGGGTTTCTAGTCCCACAGGTGCTCCTTGCGGTCTTGGGCAAGCCACTTAACCCTCCATAGCCCATGTTCCCTGTAAAATAGTTATCTCCAAGTTATAATGCCCTGTTCAATGTAATTTCAGTTTGTTCAATGTAAACCACACTGATGCAGAATAGCACAGTATATAAGAGAATAAAATTATGTTGTTTTACTATTTTTTTGTTTTCATTCCATTTATTTGCATATAATTTTAATGTTTTGCTTATGATGGTGGTTTTATCCATTTATTTATTTATTGTTTGTTGTTTGCAGTTCTTAGCCCCCTGATGAAGGCGTTGCCGAAATGCATTGGGGTAATTTGTTAAATAAAGCGCATGTGACCACCATACCTCTTGCTCTGTGTGTCTTTTGGAGGTTCCTGCAAGTAGGTGCTCTTTCTTTTGGTTTGTTAAGGCAGTGGCAAAAGCCAGGAGGTTGTTGGGTTGCATTCAAAGAGGACTTACCAGCAGAAAGGAAGAGGTACTAATGCCACTGTATAAGTCACTGATGAGGCCTCACTTGGAATACTGTGTTCAGTTTTGGAGACCATATCTTGCAAAAGATGTAAAAAGACTGGAAAATGTTCAGAGGAAGGCGACCAAAATGATTTGGAGCCTGCGTCAGAAGCCTTATGAGAAGAGACTTGAAGACCTAAATATGTACGCTCTGGAGGAGAGGAGGGATAGGGGAGATATGATTCAGACCTTTAAATATTTAAAGAGAAATAATGAACAAACAAACCTCTTCCAAAGATGGGGAAGCTGTAAAACTAGAGGGCATAACATGAAGCTGCAAGGGGGTAAATTGAAAGGCAATGTCAGGAAATACCTTTTCACTGAAAGTGTGGTGGATGCTTGGAATGCCCTCCCGATGGAAGTGGTGGGAGTAAATACAGTGACAGAATTCAAAATGGCATGGGACAGGCACAGTGGATCCCTTTACAGCAACAGGATAAAATCAAAATAAACTTAACTATCTAATTTCTCAACAAACAGGGGTGACCTACACAGAGCGGTGGGTTCAGCCCTAAACAAAGACATGGGGAGGGGTGACCTGCAAGGAGCGTCAGGTGCACTTACTCTTGCCATTTTACTGGGCAGACTAGATGGACCATACTGGTCTTTATCTGCCGTCATTTACTATGTTACTATGTTACCAGAAGATGTAGTAAAAGCTGTTAGTGTAGCTGGGTTTAAAAAAGGTTTAGACAAGTTCCTGGAGGAAAGGTCCATAAACCATTATTAAAAAGGACCCAGGATATCACTGCTTGACCCAATACAAGCATTGAGGAATCTGTGTTTTTTGGGGAGACTGATAGGTACTTATGACCTAGATTGGCCACTGTTGGAAATAGGATACTGGGCTTGATGGACCTTGGTCTGACCCAGTATGGCATATCTTATGTTCTTATGTTCTTAACCCCTCTTCTCAAATCACTTCATTGGCTCCCCTTCCATTTCCGTATCCAATTCAAACTTCTCCTTCTGACCTGTAAATGCATTCATTCTACTGCTCCTCACTACCTTTCCTCTTCTTTCTCCCTACACCCCTCCTCGTGAACTCTGTTCTTCCTCTTCCACTGCCAACTCCAGACTTTGATCCTTTCACTTTGCTGCTCCTTATGCCTGGAACAAACTACCCCCGTCTGCACATCAGGCTTCATCTCTCCTCCTTTTCAAATCCATACTAAAGGCTCACTTCTTTGTTACTGCTTTTGGATCCTGATCCCTTGTTTTCCTTGTGTCTCCTTACCTTTCTCTAGTTGTACCCTTATTCTCATCTATTGTATTGTCTGCCTTGATTAAATTGTAAGCTCTGATGAGCAGGGAACGTCTTTTATAAGTATCTATACAGTGCTGCACATGCCTTGTAGCACTACATAAATGACTAATAATACTAGTAGTAGTAGTCCCCTAGTCCTTCTACTTTTTGAAGGAGTAAACAACCAATTTATGTTTACCTGTTCTACTCCATTCATCACTTTAAAGTCCTCTATCATATCTCCCCTCAACTGTCTTTTTTCCAAGTTGAAGAGCTATACTCTTTTAAGCCTCTCTTCATAGGGGTAACTTTCCATCCCCTTTACCATTTTGGTGGCTCTTTTCTGTACTTTTTCTAATTCCGCTATATCCTTTTTAAGGTATGGTGACCTCTGCTAATGAGGCAGGCTGTGTGGCCTAAGTCCCTGTAGCCATGTGTAACAGAGTGCTGGTTTTGGGGTTATTGTTGAAACCCCAACTGCTGAGCTTTGCTGGTAGGCCTTAGGCCTTAGTATTGGGCTGGGTGTAGGGGAGGGGAGTGCTAGAGAGGGGGATTTGGCAGTTGGAGCAGGTCTTGTTTTGTTTGGGTTTGAATTTTCAAAGCTGTCTTTTTCTCATTTTTCTTATTGGTGCAGAGGAGAGATTGATTATGGGAAGTAGAGCCAGGGCCAGGAGGAGTCATAGTATCTTTATAATGAGGCTTTTGGATAAGTAGCACTTATTTTGGCCTCCCCTTTTGATATGCTGATTAACGTTCTCTTCCACCCTATTAACTGTTATACGTTGCTCTTTGAAAGGTTTAGTGGGTATATTGCTACAACTGGATACCGAGGTCTAGATTTAGGCATAGGCAACACAGGCAACTGCCTAAGGTGACCAATAATGACAGCACCAAATACTCTGACCAAAGAGTGGCCTGTTTCTGCTTAAGGGCCAAGTGCATGTGTGGCTCCAAAGGGGTGCCAACGTGACACTATGGTTTTCCTCTGCTCCTCTTCTGGCCTGCAAATCTTGGGGATCTGACAGCCCCCCCCCCCCCCCCAGAATCTGCTGTGTGGGCTTGCATGGGCGCTAAAGTCTTAAATTCGGCCTTATGATTACCCAAGCCAATTGTTACTCCCCATAAGCATCAGGCTGCACATTCATAAAGCTGATGATTTCGGGGAGGAAAGATAAAAATAACACAGCTTATAAGGTTTAACACAAACTGCATTATTCATTTTGCATCATAATGAACTGCTTTGCATGCATTTTCATGCTTCGCAGCTTTAACATACATTGCAGTAAAGTAATCCTGCATTTAGCTTTGCTATTGGCAAATAAAGCACATTGTCTTATCACAGCTTAGTACATAGACCTCTTCGATGCCACTATAACTATGGTGATGCACACATTGACATGCTCCAGGAATTATACCAAAACCCCAAAAATATTTATTTAAAAATATTTATGTACCTCAAATCATACTATTCCTAAGCAGTCTACATTAAAGCATAAGAAATAATGAAAAAGACAAAACAAAGCAAACACATGGAGGCTGATTCGATATAATGCATGCCTGGGCCATTGGGATCCACAATATATCTGTCGGTCTATCTTCCAGAGGGATATGAACAATGAAAACTAAAGGTAAAACCCTCTACTAATTAAAGATAGCTCTGATTGTGTAATACTACGAGCTCAGGTAACAAAACAAGTATTTAACACAAAATTGAATTAATTTAAATTGAACCAATGGTCTCAGTTTGGAAATTGCAACACGGGGTAACTTGCCCCAAAGATGCTAGCTCTAGTCACATCAACGACCATATTCACGGTTCTTTAAACTTCCAATTGAGCATTCATAGATGAAATAGAAATCAGAACTTATCTGAATATTAAATTCCGTTCTCAAATTTCAAAGATAGTTGTGCTGCAATCAAACAATGATTGAATACCGTCCCCTTGGGATGGCTAAAACTTCGACAGGGTCAAGATGACCCTGATTCCACAACTGCAGGAGCTGGATGTGCCCGCAATTGCAGAATCGAGCACATAAACATCCCGGCGTGTACTGTATTCCTCTGCAGGGGATGTCCCCTGGGCTGCCTGTCTGTACCACACAGCACTCCAGCTGGCATGTTGGTGCATTGGCATCCCATTGCCATGACATTGAGACGTACAGCCGGAGGCCCTGAATGTCCGGTCCTGGAGCGGCCCCAGCACAATGAATAGTATGGCAGGAGCTCCCCCGCGGTGGCATGATGGGGTGGAGGGCTGCAGCACATGAACTCGGCGTGCCTGGCACATATTCCACCATCGGGGTCTGACCTGAATAGCCTCTGTACGTCCCGGCGCCTGGTGCCACCCCCACTCTGCTCTGGCACTGGCCCCTCCCACCCATGTCCAGTGCTCCCCGCACAACCGCTCTGTAGGTGCAGGGAGCACTGGTCACAGGTTCGGGTTCCAGGGCTGTGTGGGGGTTGAACATCCAGCCCATATGTCCAATCCCCCTATCCACAGAATGCCCCCAAAGTGGATAACTACAATAGGGTAGCTATGACATATTCTCAAATACCCCGACAAAAAGAAATCAACCAATTGCTTCTATCAGAATCTTAAAAAATAAATCCTAAATCCAGCCTATGAAATGAATCACTGGTTGATGGAAATGGTGATATAATCATAGAGACTCTCACAAAAAGCCTCCTACCATTTCAGACTTTTTATCCAATTTCGATATACTTCTCGTATTGGCTTAGAACATTTGCAAAATTCTTCTTGGAATATTATATAGATGATAGTGGTGTGACTGTGTTTATCAAGCTATCTTTCATAAGTATTGAAACTGGTTACAAAGTTTGAAATTTTAGATTATTTCTTTTGTGAGGGTCGCTATGATTATATCATTATTTCCATCAACCAGTGATTTATTTCACAGGATGGATTTAGGATTATGAGCTTCCTTCTTTTTCTTCCTATATTTGAGACCATATATTTTTTGAGATTGTGATAAAATAGTTGACTCTTAGTTTTGCGGTTAATATTTTGTTTTTTTGGTATTCTGGTATATTTGGATTAAACCCCCAAGTTTTTTTCTTTAATGGTAAACAAGTTTTCTGCATCATGTTAAACCAATAACTCAGTCCTCGGTCCAGCCCGTCAGGACTCCTGCATGAGCTAATGTGAAAAGCCCTGAAATGGGCCAAACAAAATACAGCCGGAAATAGCACCACTTCAAATAGTGAGTTTGCCACCTCCAGGAGCCCGTGCTACGACCTGAACCAGAAAGCCATGTGCAGTGGGCTTCCTGTAATCTATGTCCCCCCCCCCGCAAGAAGACCTCACCCATCCTCTTGAAAGCTCCCTAACTACAAGTCCTGCTCCTGGGTTCCCCCACCCAAAACTGCAAAGAAGAGAAACACAGAGACATAGTGTAAAACAGCTCCTTTGGAATACTCCAAACCTTTGTCAAAAATAACGTGCTCCGCTAAGGAAGCCTTAGATACTGTACCCATAACTCAACTTTGAAGAATCAAGTCAGCCAATTTATGGTTTCCATTGATGTAAGAAGCCCACATCATTGGTGCAATGGATCTGTGCAACATGTTCCAGACTGCTGAATGCCAGTATTCTACAGGTACTTCAGAACCTTTGTTCCATCCAAATCCACTCCAGGTGCTAGAGATTTGAAACCCAACTACTTGGTACATGACAAAGAATCAGCAATCCTGTTAATGGAACCTGGAACATGCTTTGCATGCACCCTTACATTCAAATGGAGACACTGCAAGACAAACTCCCTCTTCAACAAGGATACCAACAAACACTTAGCTGAGTGACTATTAACTACTACTACTATTACCAATACTACTTATTTGTATAGCACGACAAGGTGTAAGTAGCTCTGAATTCCCTAGTTATTGCACAGACATATCACTTTCCTATTCTGAAGTCTATATGGCAGATCTCTAAGGCCATGACAATGGCAAACAACTGCAAGAAGATGGTATTCCATTTGATACCTCCCTCATCCCAAACCCACGATCAGGCCATTACAACCAAAAGCCCTAAAAACACCAGCCACATCTGAAAACAACTGTAACTCTGGGCTGGAAACCTCCTGAAACCTCCACAAAGAAACCCAGTGGAACTCCCTCAAAAACAGGCCCAAATACATAAATCAGTTTCTTTCTTCTGCTACCCTAAAGGAATGATACAATCACTTAACTCTAACCATGGAAATCGCCTGATAAATGTACACTCCATGCAAATCACTCAACAAGCAAAATTCAAGAAACCCAAGGACTGCATACAACCCAACATGACCATTCTCAACCTCTCTCCGTCCCCCCCCCCCCCCCCGACAGGAAACAAAATCCTGAAGCTTTCAAGCCTTGACTTCTGGCAAGTATGAAGTCAGAGCTACTATGTCAGTCTCAAACCAAAGGAAGGTCAGCATTGAAAAAAGGCCCTCTGCCTTATTACTCACCAAGGGAATCCTGAACGTCTGAGCCACCTACACGATGGGCCCACAAATAAAAATCAACCAAATAATGAACAATATTATTCAACCCAGTGACTTGCTCATAAGAACATAAGATATGCCATACTGGGTCAGACCAAGGTCCATCAAGCCCAGTATCCTGTTTCCAACAGTGGCCAATCCAGGTCACAAGTACCTAGCAGTTTCCCCAAAAGACACAGGTTCCACAATGCTTGTACTGGGTCAAGCATTGATATCCTGGGTCCCTTCTTAATAATGGTTTATGGACCTTTCCTCCAGGAACTTGTCCAAACCTTTTTTAAACCCAGCTACACTAACAGCCTTTACTACATCCTCCGGTAACAAATTCCAGAGTTTGATTATACGTTGAGTGAAAAAATATTTTCTTTTATTAGTCTTAAATAGTTTACCCTGTAGCTTCATTGCATGTCCCCTAGTCTTTCTATATTCCGATAAGGTAAACAATAGATCTACGTTTACCCGTTCCACTCCGTTCATTAATTTATAGACTTCTATCATATCTCCCCTCAGCCGTCTCTTTTCCAGGTTAAAGAGCCCTAACCTTTTTAGCCTTTCTTAATAGGAGTATCCTTCCATCCCCTTTACCATTTTGGTGGCTCTTCTCTGAACCTTTTCTAAAATCGCTATATCCTTTTTAAGATACGGCGACCAGAATTGCACACAATATTCAAGGTGCGGTCTCACCATGGAATGATATAGAGGCATTATAATATCTTTTGTTTTATTTTCCATTCCTTTCCTTATCATGCCTAGCATTCTATTTGCTCTCTTGGCCGCCGCTGCACAATGGGCCGAGGGTTTTAACACGGTATCCACAATGACGCCTAAATCTTTTTCCTGGGTGGTGGTTCCTAATGTTGAACCTTGCATCGTGTAACCATAGTTTGGGTTGTTCTTCCCTAGGTGCATAACCTTGCACTTGTCCACATTAAATTTCATCTGCCATTTTGATGCCCAGTCTTCCAATTTATCAAGAACCTCTTGCAATTTTCCACAATCCTCTTGGGTTTTAACAACTTTAAATAGTTTTGTGTCATCTGCAAATTCCACTCGTTATTCCACTTTCCAGGTCATTTATGAATATCTCAAAAAGCAGCGGACCCAGCACAGATCCCTGGGGTACACCACTATTCACCTTTCTCCATTGGGAAAATTGGCCATTTAGCCCTACCCTCTGCTTTCTATCTTTTAACCAGTTCCTGATCCACAATAGTACACTGCCTCCTATCCCATGACTCTTTAGTTTTGCCAAAAGTCTCTGATGATGGACCTTGTCAAAGGCTTTCTGAAAGTCCAGATACACAATATCAACTGACTCACCTTTGTCCACCTGTTTATTCACTCCTTCAAAAAAACATAACAGATTAGTAAGACAAGATCTTCCTTGTCTAAAGCCATGTTGGCTGTCTCCCATTAGGTCATGACTATCTACATGCTGAGTAATTAAATTCTTTATAATGGTTTCCTTAACTCTGTGGACACAACTGCTAAATATTTCAAAGTAGGAACAGGAGACAGAGCAACCCACTGGCATACATTTATCAAAGTACAACTCTCCTAACAATGAAAAGAGGAAGGATGGACTAATAACAAAGCAGCAATCCACACTTCCTACCCAATTCGAGCATACTGTCACTCTATCCGCAAGAGGCTCTTTTACTCTCTTCAGAGCCTCCTTCATCACTAGCTTCTCCGATACCACTTTCCGAAGGCAGCATACTGAAGTAACATAGTATATGATGGCAGATAAAGACCAGTATGATCCATCTAGATGAAGAAGTAAGGTAGCTAGAGTGGTTCTATCTACTACACTGTACAGATCACCTCCCTCTACGCCTTTGTTTAGGGTTGTACCCGCCACTCTGAGCAGGTCACCCCCTGTATTTGTTGAAGTATGAAAGATATTTAAGTTTATTTTTATTTTATCCTCTTGCTATAAAGGATACATTTGTGTCTGTCCCATACCATTTTGAATTCCATCACCATGATAAATTGGAAAACAGGGTATCCAAATGGTAGATGAAATTTAAAGTGGAGACGTGCAAAGTTATGCACTTAGGGAAGAACAACCCAAACTACGGTTACACGATGCAAGGTTCCACATTAGGAACCACCACCCAGGAAAAGGATTTAGGTGTCATCATGGATAACACATTGAAATCCTCTGACCAGTGTGCATTGGTGGCCAAGAAAGAAAATAGAATGCCAGGTATCATAAGGAAAGGAATGGAGAATAAAACAAAGGATATTATAATGCCTCTGTATTGTTCCATGGTGCGACCGCACCTTTGAATATTGTATACAATTCTGGTCACTATATGTTAAAAAGGATATAGCAGAACTAGAAAAGGTACAGAGAAAAGCCACCAAAATGGTAAAGGGAATGGAAGGATACCATTATAAGGAAAGGCTTAAAAGATTAAGGCTCTTCAACTTGGCAAAAAGATGGCTGAGGGGAGATATGATAAGAGGTCTATAAAATAAATGGAGTGGAATGGTTAAACATAGATTGGTTGTCTAATGCTTCAAAAAATAGAAAGACTAGGGGACACGCAATGAAGATACAGTGTAGCCCATTTAAGATTAATAGGAGAAAATATTTTTTCACTCTATGAGTAATCAAACTTCAGAATTCATTATCGGAAGATGTAATAAAATCTGTTTGTTAGTGTAGCTGGATTTAAAAAGGTTTGGACAAGTTTCTGGAGGAAAGTCCATAAACCATTATTAAAGAGGATGAGGAAAATAAACTGCTTACCCCTAGGATAAGCAACATGGAATCTGTGTACCTTTTTGGGAACCTGATGGGTTCTTGTGACCTGGATTGGAAACAGGATATTGGGCTTGATGGACACTTCGTCTGACCGAGCATGGCATCTCTTATGTTTTTATTTTCTTATGTACTGTATCTGCCCCACCACCTCCATCAGGAGGGCATTCCAATCATCCACCTCCCTTTCAGTGAAAAAGTATTTCCTGATGTTGCTTTTACGTTTACCTCTGCATTTTATGCCCTCTAGTTTTGCAGCTTACCCTTCTTTGAAATAGGTTGGTTTGTTCATTAATACCCTTTATGTATTTAAAGGTCTATATCATATGTTAGTGTGGGAGATCATTTTGCATCCAGTGATCACCAAATGGTGTGGTTTAGTATTAGGACTAGGGCTGATAGAATCCATTTAAAAATGAGTGTCTTAGACTTTAGGAAAACTAACTTTGCCAAGATGGGCCAATACCTCAGGGAGTCGTTAGTGGGATGGGAACAGCTGGGGGATGTAGAAAAAGAGTGGGCAAAACTGAAAGGGGATATTTTAAGGGCAACCAACCTTTTTATTAAAATGGTAAATAAAGGTAAAAGGAAAAGGAGACCGCTATGGTTTTCAAAATAAGTAGTTGAAAAGGTGAAGAAAAAGAGGGAGGCCTTCATGAAATACAAGAGATCACAGAACTAGGAAGACAGGCATCTATATTTGGTAAAACTTAGAGAAGCTAGCAAAGTAGTCAGGAAAGCAAAGATTCAAAAAGAGGAGGAAATAGCCAATGCAATACAATGGGGGGATAAGACATTTTTCAGATATGTTAGTGAGAAGAGGAAGGGCAAAAGTGGCATTGTCAGACTCAAGGGTGAAGGGGAGGAATATGTAGAAGCTGATGAGGATGAAGTAGAATTTTTAACAAATATTTCTGTTCTGTGTTCACAGATGAAGAACCAGGAAGAGGACATCAGAAAACACCCACAAACAGGAACAGAAGCAAGGGACATCTTGAAGAATATTCAGAAGAATGTGTTTGTGAGAAACTAGCTAAACTTAAAGTAGACAAAGTGATGGGACCAGATGGGATACACCCTAGAATACTGAGGGAACTTGGGGACGTTCTAGTAGCTCCACTGACTGACCTTTTCAATGCCTCATTGGAGTCGGGAGTGGTGCCGAAGGACTGGAGAGAGGCTCACGTGGTACCTTTACACAAAAGCGGAAGTAAGGATGTGGTTGAAAACTACAGGCCGGTTAGTTTAACTTCGGTGGTGAGTAAATTATTGGAAATGCTGCTGAAAGAGAAAATAGTGAGGTTTCTGGAGTCCAGCGGATTACAGGAT
Source organism: Ichthyophis bannanicus (assembly GCA_033557465.1). Lineage (NCBI taxonomy): Eukaryota > Metazoa > Chordata > Amphibia > Gymnophiona > Ichthyophiidae > Ichthyophis > Ichthyophis bannanicus. The sequence goes on along the minus strand of CM066031.1, from coordinate 614,104,885 downwards.
CCGAGGCAGCATGGATTCATTAGAGGCAGGTCTTGTCAGACAAATCTGATTGATTTCTTTGACTGGGTGACCAGGGAGTTGGACTGAGGGAGAGCCCTAGATGTGGTGTATTTAGATTTCAGTAAAGCCTTTGACACTGTTCCTCACAGGCGACTTATAAACAAACTGAGCACCCTAGGGATGGAGCCTAAAGTTACTGCTTTGGTTAGAAATTGGTTGAGTGGGAGGCGACAAAGGGTACAGGTAAATGGAGCTCACTCTGAGGAGAAGGGGGTTACCAGTGGTGTGCCCCAGGGATCTGTCCTTGGTCCGATTCTTTTTAACATCTTCGTTAGTGATATAGCGGAGGGGCTGTCGGATAAGGTTTGCCTCTTTGCGGATGATACCAAAATCTGCAATAGAGTAGACACCCAGGAAGGTGTAGATAACATGAGGAGGGATCTAGCTAAGCTTGAAGAATGGTCTAGAATTTGGCAGCTGGGATTTAATGTTAAAAAATGCAAGGTCATGCATTTGGGCTGCAGCAATCCAAGGGAGCAATATAGTATAGGGGGTGAAGTACTTTTGTCCACTAAAGAAGAGCGGAACCTTGGTGTGGTTGTGTCTGATTATCTTAAAATAGCTAAACAGATAGAAAAGGCAACAGCAAAGGCTAGAAGAATGCTTGGGTGCATAGGGAGAGGAATGGCTAGCAGAAAAAAGGAGGTGATAGTGCCTCTGTATAAGTCTTTGGTGCGACCTCATTTGCAATATTGTGTGCAATTCTGGAGACCGCACCTTCAAAAAGATATAAACAGGATGGAGTCGGTACAGAGGGTGGCTACTAAAATGGTTAGTGGTCTTCATTATAAAGCATATGAGGACAAACTTAAGGACCTTAATATGTACACCTTAGAGGAAAGGCAGAAGAGAGGTGATATGATTGAGACGTTTAAATACCTCCATGGCATAAATGCACAGGAGGAGAGCCTCTTTCAATTGAAAGCAAGTTCTGCTATGAAGGGACATGGGATGAAGGTGAAAGGGGATAGATTCAGGAGTGATATGCGGAAATATTTCTTTACGGAAAGAGTGGTGGATCCCTTGAATAATCTCCCAGTGGAGGTGATAGAGATGAGGACAGTATCTGAATTAAAAAAAGCATGGGACAAACACAGAGGATCTCCACAGGAAAAAAGGGTACTGTTGTAGTTGTTGATATGGAAGGACAGACTAGATAGGCCATGTGGTCTTTTTCTGTCGTCATTTTTCTGGTTCTATGTTTCTATATCCCCCCTTGTCTATTCTCTCCTCTAGGGTATACATATTTAGGTCTTCAAATTTCTTCTCATATGTCTTCTGATGCAGACTCCAAATAACTATTTCAAGTCTTTTTTATGTCTTTTGAGAGATATGGTTTCCAAAATTGAACACAATATTCCAAGTGAGGCCTCACCAATAACTTGTACAGGGGCATTAATGCTTCCTCTTTTCTGCTGGTTCTTCCTGTCTGTATGGAATCCAACATCCTTCTGGCTTTGGTACTGCCTTGTCACATTGTTTTGCCACCCTGGTGGTAGCCAGTCAGAAGGATGCTGGGTTGCATACAGACATGAATAACAAGTAGAATTCAAGACAGAATTGTTAGAAGCTTCTTAAATGGAAATTGTAAAAGCCTACATAAATGCTTACTCCCATATTGCAGTCTCATCCCTTTTTCTAATCAAGGCAACATCTCATGTACCCGAACAAGCACAGGAGCTCACTGTAATAGATTGACGTTACTTTCTAGTGGCCCTGCATCTGAGGTTCCTCACATACTGCAATTAACTCTTTGGTGGTTTGCCCCACCGAAGGAGCAGGCATGCTTGCATTGATAATCAGGTAAGGGGACTGTAGACTTATTAAACCTCCAACAGACATCCCCTGATCCTGACACTGACATAGGGAACCATGAGGCAGCACCATTAGATCAATGCCTGATCTCACTTTCGCATGTAAAGAGTAGTAGCTAATGTTCTGAGTACCCCAAAACATATGCCTATTCTCCTCCATCTGACACAGAATCTCTTGCCATAATTAAGCCAACATCAACCTTGATGTGTCTGTTAAGCCTTTAAAATAAAGTCAATATAATATCTGCCATACTGGGTCAGACCAAAGGTCCATTAAGCCCAATATCCTGTTTTCAACAGTGGCAAAGCCATGTGAAAGGTACCTGTTAGGTTCCCAAAAGGTAGACAGATTCCATGCTGATTATCTCAGGGATGAGCTAATGGCTAATGGACTTTTCTTCCAGGAACTTTTAAACACAGCTACCCTAACAGCTTTTACTACATCCCCCGGCAGGAATTCCAGAGTTTGATTATACTTCCAATTTAGTTTTAAATGTGCTATATTGCAGTTTCATTGCATGAAGTACACATGTCGGTTATAAAATAAACAACTATGAACATACTTGATCTGCATACATTTGTATGAGCTTTCAAGCAGGCATAAATGAATGCAACCATCTTCTAGCCAAGATTTTCACTGCTTTTGTGTTGGTATTTTATAACTGCCTATGTGCCTTTACAAAATAGTCTTAAGGTAGGCACTGTGGCACTCCCAACATCCCCCCATGCAAAAAGCAGTGATGCACTTCCCTGCTGGGCCCACGGAGGCAGCGTGGCAAACTTACCATGAAGCTAGCTTGCCTCCAGGCCTATCTGCTCTACCCTCCCAGGCTGAAGTCTCTCAATTCACGAGACTTCACCGGGAAAAAAGAACAGCTGGGCCTGGAGTGGAGACAGCGTGGCAAGCCAGCTTCCTGATAAGTTTGCCACGCTGCCTCTATGGCTCTGGCGGGGTGCACCCTCTCCCAGCCAGCACCCAAAGCAGGCTGCACCCATCACCCGCCCTTGGTATGCCTCTGAGTAGGCACCTATTTGGCTTCCTGATGTGTTATAAAATAATCATCAACAAGGGTAACTGGCCTGGATCATATATTTTTTATAAGTGGGTACATCATGTAAGATACATAAATGCTTTAATGAAGCTGATATACACCATAGTTGTTAATCTGACCTAAATTACAGATACTGTTGTTTTGACATAAAAGCAAATTAGTTTGCTTGGCAAGATGTGTTTTTCAAAAATGCTCAGTCAGGTACCTGTAAACTGACTGATGATTTGCTTCAAAGTCTTTTTGGAATCAAAGTGAAAGGAGGAGCGCGCCATGGGCGTGCGCCGAATGAGCGCACACAAGGAGCAGGTTCTGCTCCTTGGGCGAGCTCCTTGGAGCGGGTCCGGGGGCGAATTACCAGTTCACTCTCAGTCAACTGCTTCTGCTCGTTGCATGTATCCTTGGGCCTGTTCCTACCCTCCCGGTATCTGGTCCACACTTGCTCCATCCTCACAGTCTCACGGTAAGTGCTGCTCCTCTTCTTCCCTAGGTTCCTTCCTACTGTGTCTTACTCTCCTCATTATGTCTGCCATCCTGGTTCATTGGACTTAACGGCCCTCACCCCCTGTACCTGCCCCTTCCGGCCCCTTAGCGCATACTCCTTCCAATCTGATCCACTGCTCTTCCCAGCTTGCTACGGCCTCCTCCCCCCCAACGCTCTTATTCCTCCAGCTCGCTCTTCTCAATTGCCGCTCTCTTCGCTCAAAGACTACCCTAATCCATGACCTCACCTCCCAGCACGCCCCCGATCTTTTTTTCTTAACAGAAACTTGGATAAAGGATGGTGAGATACCTCTCCTTAACCACTGTTTACCTCCCAACTACTTTGTCTTATCTACTTCCCGTCGAGGGAGAAGTGGCGGAGGAATTGCTGTCCTCTACCGTTCCTCCCTTTCCCTTCAGGAACAAACCTCCTCTGCCCTCTATTATCCAGAATCTTTGCTCCTCCGTCTTGCTACCTCACCTCCACTCCATTTTCTTCTTATCTATGCTCCTCCATCCCTTTCTGCCCCTGCATGGGATTCCCTTCTCTCTACTATATCCGAAGCTTCTCTTCTCTTCCCTCAGCTCCTAATACTTGGTGATTTCAACATTCATGCCAACTCTCCCTCTACCTCACGTGACCGTGCTTTTCTCTCTCTCCTGGCCGATCTTTTCCTTCACCAATTCGTCCCTTTTCCCACCCACTCCGCTGGGCATACTCTTTATCTTTTCATTTCCTCCCTGGACTCTCCTCTCAGTCTCTCCTCCTTTTCCTCCCTACCCCTCCCCTGGACTGACCACTTCTGTCTTTTTTCTTCCCTTTCGCTACCGTTACCCTCTCCCTCTCCATCCCCCTCGAATGTCTCCTCCCCACCTGCCCTCACCCATCGCATCACCGCTGATACCCTTCTTCATTTCCCCTCCTCTACCACCCTTTTTTCCCAGACTTTCATCTTCTTCCCGTAAATACCCAGACACGCACTTGGAATGATATCCTCCTAACCGCCCTTGATGATCTAGCCCCTCTTCAGCCTCGTTCTATCCCCCGTCACCCCCGCCACCACCCCTGGTTTCATCCTGGCCTTTTCCTTCAGCGTCGTCATCTTCGTCGGGCCGAACGGCTCTGGCGTAAGCACCCCTCCCCCCTCCTTTTGCATCGCTTTCGAGCCTGTCATCGCCATTATCGTCTCCTCCTTGACACAGCCAAGAAAGACTACTTCTCCTCTCTCATCTCCACCTCTGCCAACTCTTCCCGTCAGTTGTACTCCGTCCTCCGCTCTTTATCTGCTTCCCATTCTTTCTCCTCGCCGTCTCCACCCTCCGTTTCTCCTGATCCTGCTCTTTTGGCCACTTTTTTCTCCTCCAAAGTGCTTTCCCTCCGTCTCTCCTTCCCCTCCTGTCCTCCCCCCCTCTCCCCGCCTCCTTCTGATTCCATATCTATTCCTCCCTCCCCTCCGCTTTCTCCCCTGTGCATCCCCCCTCTTTCTCACCACTGGTCCTCCTTCGAGCCCATCTCTGCTCCCATTCTCTCCAAGACCTTCCACTCTGTTCATAAAACCTTCTGTTCCTCCGACCCCATCCCATCTCACTGGCTCCTGGACCCTTCCCTGGCCCTCTCCCCTTTTCTTCTCTCCATCCTTAATAACAGCCTCTCTTCTGGTATCTTTCCTTCTCTTTGGAAGCACGCTATTATCCACCCTATCCTAAAGAAGAGTTCCCTCGACCCCTCTTCCCCTTCTAGCTGGCATCCAATTTCTAATCTGCCCTTCCTCTCTAAGCTTCTAGAAAAACTTGTTTTCTCCCAACTGTCCTCCCATCTTGAAGCCTCTCTTACCTTGCACTCTCGTCAATCCGGTTTTCGTCCTGGGTTCAGCACAGAATCTGTTATTCTATCTCTTCTCAACGAACTCCACACTGCTCACGATTGTGGTTCCTTCACCCTTGCTGTCTCACTTGATCTTTCTGCTGCATTTGACCTCGTTGACCAATGCACTCTTCTTTCACGCTTACAAGACGCCAGCCTCTCCGGCACCGTACTTTGCTGGTTTCAGTCCTTCCTCTCGGGTCGTTCCTTCTCAGTTTCCTCGGGCTCTCTATCCTCTCCCTCTACTCCCCTCCCCTGCGGTGTCCCCCAAGGGTCTGTCCTCGCACCCCTCCTGTTCAATGTCTTCCTAGCTCCTCTCACCCTCCTGGTGCAACAATAGGGCATTTCTGCGCACTACTATGCTGACGATATCTTCCTTCTCTATCACACTGACTCAGTTTCTCCTGACATCACTCCTCTTAATGATTGTCTCTCTTCCGTGGCATCCTGGCTTTCTTCCAATTTCCTGCACATTAACCTTTCTAAGACTTCCGCCATTTGGTTTACCGCCGGTAATCCCACCCCCCTCTTGCCCCTTTACTCTCCTCCTCCCCCATCCCCCTTGTAACATCCCTGCGTTATCTAGGCGTAACCCTCGATTCATCATTGTCCTTTAAAGCCCATATCTCCTCCGTTGTCCAACGTTGTTTTTCCACCCTCAGACAACTTCGCTACATCCGCCCTTTCCTTTCCTCCTCGTCTATGACTACCCTTCTTTCTCTTGTTGTCACTTGCCTCGATTACTGCAATGTCTCCCTGGCCGGTCTTCCTCAATCCCAACTGCAACATTTACAGAGAGTTCACAACACTGCTGCCCGCATTCTCACTTGTTCCTCTTGCTTTGATCACATCACCCCCCTTCTCATATGTCCACATTGGCTTCCTATTCCCTTTCGCATTCAGTATAAGATTCTAACCTTCACCCACAAATCCATTCACACTGGCACCCCTCGCTACCTTGCTGATCTTATCCACCTCCACACTCCTCACCGCTCTCTCCGTTCCATTCATGCTAATCGTCTGACCTTACCCTCCCCCTCTCAAGCCCACCTCAAATCCACATGCTCCTCTGCCTTCTACTTCCTTGGATCCCGCCTCTGGAATTCGCTTCCCCCGGACCTCCGGCTGGAACCCTCCTTGAAGACCTTTAAGGCCCACCTGAAAACTCACCTTTTCTGCTCAGCCTTTGACCTTCCCCCACCACCTTCCCCTCTTTCCCCCCCCCCCCGGTGATTTCTCTCTGTCTATCATGACTCTTGACCTCTCCCTACTTTTTGAACCTTTTTTTGTCTGTCCTATTATTTAAGTGGCGTTCTTTTCCTTTTTCCTAGCAGCTTTTGTATACTTTGTACACCGCTCAGACGCTGACGCATTGAGTGGTATATTAAGCTCCTAATAAAGATAAAGATAAAGATAAAGTGACTGCACTGTAAATTCTAGGGTCCTCTTTTTTCCCTCCTTTTAAAGATGGACCCCTCACTTGGTTTCCAGCTATTCGTGCTGTGAGGGTTTGTGTGCCTCAGTGATGCTGAGGGCTAAGCTATCGGTAGCTTAATTACTGGCTGGGTCTCCCAAGATGGACAGGTCTCAGCTGAGATGCCAGACCAAGACAAACCACCCATCTGGGCAGTAGAAGAATGGGACGCTGTTGGTGGCGGAGGATCACATTTCCGTGACAATGGCAACAACACTAGACTTAATCTGTGTGGAAGAGAGGCCTGGCAATCTTCTTCCATATCTTGCCATGAAAACCCAATGGATAGTCATAACAAAACAAATTGTACTATAGTGCTAGAAGATGAGAACCCCAGGTCGGAAGGCACTTAACTGGTTACTGGGGAGGAGCTGAAGACTTTTCAGAGTAAAGACAGCATTTATGATGTGGTTGGATCAAAGCCCTCAAGACGTCTGACTGCTGATGTAGCTGCACATGAAATGAGAGTCAGAAACTGCAAAGATGTCTTACATATTGGGAAATGGAATGTGTGAAGAATGAACCAAGGGAAGATGGAGGTGGTCAAGAATGAACAAAGTACCTGGCATTAATGGCATTCCCATTGAAGTATTACAGCAATCGGATGCAGCTGTTACCATATTTACAAGGCTCTGCCAGGAAATTTGGACGACAACATCATGGCCAACTTACTGGAAAAGAGCTGTGTTTATACAAATATTAAAGAAAGATAATCCATCTGACTGTGGAAATTATCGCACAATCGCTCTGATCCCACATGCCAGCAAGATTCTACTCAAGATTATTCAGCAGAGACTGCAACCATACCTGGAACGAGAACTGCCTGAACTGCAATAAGGATTTAGGAAAGGGCAAGGAACAAGAGACATCATTGTAGATGTGAGATGGATCCTTGAAAAGACTAAAGAATACCAAAAGGATATCTATATGTGTTTTATTGACTACATCAAGGCTACATAAAGGTTGTGCAAGAGAACAATCAGGTGTTCTGGTATACCCATGCACAAACCATGAAAATCTCTGGGACACGCTAAGAAGCATGCATATATCAGAACACCTGATTGTTCTCTTGTACAACCTTTACATTGATCAAGAAGCAAAAGTTCAAACGGAACAAGGAGAAACAGAATGGTTTAAAATCAGCAAAGGTGTACAATAAGGCTGCATGCTTTTCCCTTGCCTGTTTAATTTATATGCAGAACAAATCATCAGAGAAGCAGGACTGTATGAAGACAACTGAGGTGTGAAGATTGGTGGAAGACTCATCAACAACCTTTGCTATTATAGCCCACCCTTAAGGGGTTAAGTTTTTTTACTAGAGTGTGCAGCGCCTGAGGAGTGTGTGGATTTGAATTTGGAGGTGATGGAAAGTTTGAGTTAGATAAGTTTTAAAGGATTGTAGATTTTGGGTTGTTTAGAGGGGTTTTTGATGTGTGAAACATCCAAATTGAGATTGTGCCATTCATTTTAATGAAACATGCAGTTGAGAATAAAACTGATTTTTTTCCTGCAGAATTTGGAATGGGATCTACTGCTTCATCTGCATATTCCATAAACACGCCTCTGATTGGCTAAGGGATCTAGAAAACAAATTGATGATGTCAGCAGAGTCATCGTCTCCTAGACAACAGAAAGAAAGTTTTGTTTTGGTTTGTGTTGATGAGAGAGAGGTTTTTTTTGAACAGAGAGAAAAACAACAGTTTGGGCTGTGTTGAGAGATGTGCTGTTTATTTATTTATTTATTTTATTTAAACAATCATTTATATACCGCACCTTCCATAGATCAGTTGCGGTTTACAGAGAACAAGAACTGCACAGATCGGGTCTGTTTTACATGGAACATCGAATTACAAGGAACAATATAAGTGTTGACATGATAACAGTATAATAGTAACGATAACAATAACAGCAGCAATATGTTAACTATATACAATATACAATAATAACTATGTACATTTAAGGTTTTATAGGTGTTAGGAATTAAGAGAGGGTTATATTTTCATATTTGTAATGTCCTGGTATAAACCTGTTGATTGTGTGAACAGGGTTACATTATTAGCCATTATCTAGTAGGTGGGAAGAAGAATTGTCTATAGGTCCATAGAGTGTGGTAAATATGTGTGTTTTCAGTTTTTTTCGGATCTCTTTAATGTCATTTAATGATCTTAGTTCATCTGGGAGGGAGTTCCAGAGTGTAGGGGCAGCATGCGAGAAGGCTCTATTATTGGTTAACGTTTTGGCCTTTCTAAAGTCATTTGGGGTTGTTAGCTTGTTTGAGTGGCCTTTTCTGTGGGTGGGTTTAGGAGGTTCTTTTTTGATAATTTTGTTGAGTGTAGATGGGGCCATATCATTTAGTGCTTTAAAGGTAGTTATTATAGTTTTGTGGATTATTCTACTATGAATTGGTAACCAGTGTAGATATGCAAGTATGGGTGTTATATGTTGGAATGGGTGTGCTTTCATTATGATTCTGGCAGCTGCGTTTTGTGCTAGTTGAATTCGTTTAATATTTTGTCTTGTTGTACCTAGTAGGGTGAGGTTAGCAAAGTCAAAATGAGGAGTTATGATGGCGTGTATTATACTGATGAAATCTTGTGTGTATACCAGTGGGCGTAGTTGCTTAAGAATTTTAAGGTTAAAATAGATTTTCTTTGTAGTATTTCTGATGTGTGTGTTCATGCTAAGATGAGAGTCGAGTATGACACCTAGGTAGCGCACTTCATTTTTTATTTTGATCTCCTGGTTTTGTAGTGTAATATGAGTTGGGGGTTTATAAGATTGATTTCTTGTTACAATTAGTGCCTCTGTTTTTGAATGGTTGATGTGGAGATTATGATTTTTTAGCCATGATGTTATTTCGTTAAAGCAATCTGATAGAAGTTGCATTGGTAGGATAGGAATCGTGAAAGGAATGTACAACATTATGTCGTCTGCATATAAATGATAATGGACCTTGAATTTCTTGAAAATGTTACAGACTGGCTTTATGTAAATGTTGAAAAGGAGGGCTGATAATGCTGAACCTTGTGGTAGACCGATCTCCTGTTTGTATATGTTAGATATTTGGTTGCCTATTCTAACATTTTGGGTTCTGTTATTTAAATATGAGGTAAACCATTTGTGAACTGTAGACTTTATTCCTAACTGTCTAAGATTATTGAGCATTATAGTGTGGTGAACACTATCAAACGCGGCGCAGATGTCAATGAAAAGTAAGATGAATGCTTGTTTGGGATTATCAATCCCTCTTATTATGGTATCAAGTAATACGGTTAGGAGCGTTTCCACCCCGTGGTGGGGGCGAAAGCCATATTGTTGTTTGTCAAGCGGGGAAGAGGTCTCAGCACCCCCCACGGTTACTCCTGCCCAATCGGGGCAGTGGGAGAAGAAGAGAGAGCAGCCCGCCTTCCTTAAAAGCGGCGTCCCTCGCCTCCGGAGGGAGCCGCTGCTGCCACAGGGTCTCAGCACCCCCCACGGTTACTCCTGCCCAATTGGGGCAGTGGGAGAAGAAGAGAGAGCAGCCCGCCTTCCTTAAAAGCGGCGTCCCTTGCCTCCGGAGGGAGCTGCTGCTGCCACAGGGTCTCAGCACCCCCCACGGTTACTCCTGCCCAATCGTGGCAGTGGGAGAAGAAGAGAGAGCAGCCCGCCTTCCTTAAAAGCGGCGTCCCTCGCCTCCGGAGGGAGCCGCTGCTGCCACAGGGTTTCAGCACCCCCCACGATTACTCCTGCCCAATCAGGGCAGTGGGAGAAGAAGAGAGAGCAGCCCGCCTTCCTTAAAAGCGGCGTCCCTCGCCTCTGGAGGGAGTCGCTGCTGCCACAGGGTCTCAGCACCCCCCACGGTTACTCCTGCCCAATCGGGGCAGTGGGAGAAGAAGAGAGAGCAGCCCGCCTTCCTTAAAAGCGGCATCCCTCGCGGGCGGGCCCGCGCCTGAGGGCCTCGCCAGAGGGCCCTTTGGCGTGGCCCTTAGGCGGTGGACCGTCAACACAAAGTGCGCCGCTCCAATCCTTGGAACTGTTTGTTTGATTGTTTGAAACCACAATCCTACTGGCTATCGCGACGGAAGAAGTCCAACAAAGCTTGTGCTCCCAGCACAGGTCGAGCTCGCTGAAGTCTTTGATGCTTTGACTGTCTCTGGATGCAGGATAATCCACCACCGCGTGGGGACTCTAGCAGACTGATTTATCATAGCTTATACATGCTCTCCTGAACCTCTCAGGCATGTAAGTTGAAAACCTCTCCTTATCTGATGTCACCTTAGGTGTATAATTTTAGATCTGAGGATCACCAACTGCGGCTCTTTCCTGCTATACCACTGATGGTTCTTAATTTAGGATTTTTCCCAATGTAATCTTAGTCTGTATATAACCAGCATTAGTTATTTGCTCTGTTATTTATACAAGTAGCTTATGTCATACTAACAATAGAGAAGTAACTATCCTAGGCAAGCAACATTTGTTGCTACATTTGATACAAAATTTGTATATGAACTAAGTATTCGGTAACTCTGACAAGCTTGAGGCAACTTAGTAGCCAAGAACCCCATCCAATATATCTAGCAGGTGACTCCCTCAGTCCCAGTAGTACAATGTCTCTCATAAAGTATGTCCTGATACTATATTTTTGCATAACATTTGCATTGTCTATATCTGATGCTATCTTCTACAATATCCTACTCTACTACACGCCTTGTTCATTGCACCCAGCGTTTTACTATGTACCACTCTCTGTCCCAACACTCTCCCCACCATACAGACTCTTGCTCATGTCAACACTGCTACACCCCAGCACAACTCAAGGCCACCCTCCATGACTCCCAACACTCGCCCCACCATACAGACAAAGCCAAATAAATCTAAGAAGAGAATAAAGCATAATTTGCTACTGCAACCTAGTACTCCATCTCAATCCCAACTCTCTTGCATCCTAATAAACGCAAGGTCAATAAGGAATAAGACCCATATCATACACAATATTATTACTGATGATAGGCCTGACCTCCTGTGCATCACCGAAACTTGGCTCTCAAACACAGACGCAGCTATTATAAACCAGATCAATAGCCCAGGCTACGTGATATTCAACTGTCCACGCATGCACAAAAAAGGAGGCGGAGTCCTAATAATGGCAAGGGCCTCTCTCGGGCTTACAAACACATCAACAGTTGCCACACAGGAAATTGACATTCTCCGAGTGGAAAATAGGACCCTGTCGATATGCCTATTGTATAGATCTCCAACACCTCACCACGAAGCCCTCGCTGACGCCTTGGGAACCCTCTCCTCCACTGCAGCTAAGAAATACCAGATAATTCTGGGAGATTTCAATCTTAACTCCATCACACACATACAGGCAACCTCCTTCTTAGAAGCTATGGACCAGCTCGGATATAATCAAGTAATTCAAGAGGAGACCCACACAAAAGGAAATACTCTAGACCTGATATTCCTTCCTAAGAGCTTACCGCAAATTGAGCAACCCAAAACCCATATAACCCAAGTTCCATGGTCTGATCACCACCAAATTCAGTTCACCATTTACCCATGCCCTGCAACAAACAAATTAGATTCTGACGCACCTAATCAACAACGAAGAAAATTCCAACAACTCAACAAGGAAACCCTAATAAGCTCTCTTGATGAACACATAACCCTTGACAACACCGACATTGAAGACCTAACTCAAAAATGGTTCTCTACAATTGAAGACAACTCTAAACCCATATGGAAATCATCAGCCAGACTGACGAAAACAAAAACAGAACCTTGGTACACTCCCCTGCTGCACAAAATGAAGAAAGTTTTAAGAAGTTTGGAGAGAAAATGGAGACGGACCAATAATGATCTACAAAAGATGGAATACCTTGAGCTCCTAGCCAAATACAAAAATGAGATCAACAATGCAAAAAAAGTGCATCACACCAAAGTTCTCAACAAGGCCATTAACAGACCCAGAGAGCTTTTTGACCTAGTAAAGTCGCTCACAAAGCCCTTGCCTGAACTTAACTGCGATGGAAAAATTAAGGCTCAAGACCTGGCAGATCACTATGCTACTAAACTTAATCCCCCTAACCATCCTCTCCAAACCCTGAATGTGATTGCTTCATGCCCAAAGCTGACTGACAGTAAGAACACAAGCTTTAACCTGAAAGAAGGATGGTCTACTTTCCATACAATTGACAAAAAACTAATCTTAACTACCATCTCAAATCTTCATACAACGACATCTCTCCTGGATCCATGTCCAGCTGAATGGATCAAATCTACTAAAAACGAAATTTCTCATCTAATAGCGCACATAGTCAATCAATCCCTGCAGCAAGGTATCATGCCCGCCCAACTGAAAAGATCTCTAATTAGGCCTATTTTGAAAAATAAATCCCTCAACAAAGAAGATCCTACCTCCTACCGGCCGATATCAAGCATATCATTTCTTGCAAAGATTATCGAAAAAGTAACTCAGCAGCAACTTCAAGACCACCTTGATGAAAACAAAATCCTTGACGATCATCAATACGGTTTTCGACCCCACCACGGTGTCGAAACCCTACTCATAGCTCTTCTTCAAGGGACTGGAAAACAAAAACAAGATGTTCATACTGATATTCATAGATATATCAGCAGCGTTTGACACAGTACATCATCAAATACTCTTGCGCAGACTTGAGACTATAGGTATAACCGGCACACCGATAAAGTGGTTTGAGTCATACCTAACAAATAGAATGCAACAGGTACGCTTCAATAACGAGCAAGCTAAGCCGTTCCCCCAAACCCAAGGGATACCGCAGGGATCAGCTATCTCCTCCTTGCTCTTCAACATCTACATCCAACCAGTATGTACAATTTTCCAAAAGCATAATATCAGCTACCATCTATATGCAGATGACATTATGATGTACACACAACTTGACATAAACAATCCCAAGTTCAACCAATTAGAAGAATGCCTACAGGAACTGCAAAACTGGCTCCAATGCAACAATATGTCTATAAATCACAAAAAAACTGAAGTGATATTCATATCAGGAAAACAAGACTTCATACCTCCTGCATCAATCACCCTGAACGGAAACACTTATCACTCAAAAAATGAGATTAAATATCTAGGAGTACTAATCGATGCTGACCTAAAAATGGACAAACACCTCCGGATAACAAATAGAGCAATATTTCACAAGCTGAAAGTTCTACAACCCTTACGCTGCATCATTGACCACTCGGACTTCAGAACAGTAGCACAAGCGCTCATCATTCCCCACTTTGACTACTGTAATGCCATATTACAAGGGCTACCGAAGAAAACATTAAACATCCTACAGATGGCGCAGAATGTATCAGCCAGGATTATTATGAATAAAAGTTTGACAGATCACATCACTCCAGTTCTTATAGAGCTCCACTGGCTCCCCATACCCGCAAGAATAATCTACAAAATGCTGATAACGACTTTCAAAATTATCCATAAGATATCTCCCTCATTTCTCGATATCCTAATCACTACTCAGCCCTCCAACAGATGCCGACGGACTGCAAACCTGCACACACTCTGCGTTCCCAGCAGCATAAGATCAGTCAAAGAACGGACGAGCAACCGGGCATTCACGTACTCAGCACCTATGCTCTGGAACCGGCTGCCTCACGAGTTACGCCAGACCAAAGACTTACACACCTTCAGAAAAGATCTTAAAACACACCTGTTCCAATCACATTACGGCATCACCTAGCTGATCCCAACTATATCTTCCCATGCTGCCTTCCTACCTCTTAAGCATAAGGTTCATAGGAACCTTTTTCTCAATTGATGCATCACATCTTTGTTGATTTAAAAAAAAAATAAAAAAAGTTTATATGTATATATTGCTCTGCTAATTGCATGTATTTTTGCGATCTCTATGTACAATTATAACCTCACTGGTTGCTCAATCTATAATTTCTTGAATAATCAAATGTTGCTCAATCTGTAATTTATTGAATAATCAAATGTATAACTATGATCTAGTGGTTGTTAGCCCCCCCTACCTTAATCAGACTGTATTCCTAAATTTATGCTGTACATATTTCCCTTGTCTTTTTCCACCTAAGGACTGCTTCTGATCGCTGGAAGGAGCGGTGTATAAATTTATGCCAAATAAAATAAATAAATAAATAAATTCCTGTGTTTGAATTTGAATGACTTTTTCTATAACTTTTGCCATGAATGGTATACTTGAAATAGGTCTGTAGGAGTTAGGTGATGTTTTGTCTAGTGTGTTGTTTTTGAGTATTGATTGAATTTGAGCGTGTTTTATTGAAGGAGGGAGGTACCCCTGGTGGAGGGATAGGTTGACAATAGGGAGAATGAATGAGGATAAAATTGGGAGGGTACTCTTTATCCAAGTTACTGGACATGGGTCGAGGTAAGAGGTTGTGGTATTAAGATTAAGGATGATATTAGTTAGAGTATCTTTAGATATAGGGTGGAATGAAGACCATTCGTCTATAGAGTGATGATGGGTGTTTTTGAGAGGGTCAAGTGAGAATGAAGGCTGTTTAGCTTTGTTTTGGAAGTAGTTAGCTAAGGTTTGAGTTGATATGTCTGTAATTTCAGTTCTGGAGTTATGTGTGTTATTAGTTAGGTTTCGGGCAATGGTAAATAGTTCTCTCGGTCTATTTAATGATTTAGATAGAATTGCCACATGGCGAATATGCCATTGTAAAAGTATCAATTGGTGATACATTGTTCTGAAGAGTGGAACTGGAGTTGAGTTTTAGGGACATCAGGCTAAGTAAGTGATTACCCTGATTTGGAGAGGTTTTGAACAGTGTTGGTTGAGACTCTGCTGGTAGTGAAGCCAGGGGCTTTGACTGAAGATTTCTTGGGAGTCCTCTGTAAGAAAGAGACAGAGTGGAATTGTCAGAGTTTTCTTTAAAAGAACTGTGCTATTTAGTATCCTGTTTTAAGAAGTGTCTGAAGCCTTAAAGAAAACCAGCACAGTAAGTGATTGCCTGCTGTGATAAAGAGGAATGAGCCTGAAGCTTGGAATGAATAAATAACTGCTTTGTTTATGGAAGTGCCTGTTTGAAATGAAGCTCTGTTAAAAGATAGGGTAACACTGAAGAACAGGCTTCCTTAGTTAAGGATATTTAAGTATATGTTGTTTTACCTAGTGTGCAATAGCATTGTTAGAGAAATGGAATGAAGCTAAACATTGTGGAATGGACATGTAGAGCTGTTACTCTGAGTTCAAGACTGAGTAAATTAGGTGCAAATTGTGTTCTATGAAAGAGGGGGTTTATTAAGCACTTCAGCAAAGGGACTAAAGTTCAGACAGGTGACTGCTAGCTAGGGACTTTGTTTAATTTTATTTTTTTTAGTTAGAGAAATTAATAAAGTTTGAGGAATAATAGTAAATTAGAATGTTATATGTCAACAGTAGGGAATAGTTAGGGTTTTGCCTCCTTTTATTTTCTTTAAGTTAGGGAGTCAGGTACACCGGATTCCAAGGATCCTGAGGTGCGGCGGTTCCTGCGCGAAATCTGGGCCCCAACACTTCAACCTCACAGTCATCTGGATAAAGCCACCTTACCTGAACATCAAACTAAAGCTAAGTGAAGCACTGGACTTGAGTTTTGTAGTTTTAACAAGGAAAAAGGAAAGCAAAGAAAAGAGAGTGAACTATTCTTATTTGTTAATCAAATAATACGTTTTCACTCTAAGGAAAAGTAAAACTACAAAAAGCCTCTGAATTTATGAGATAACAACTGAAGTTGAGAGAGAAATACACTTTAAATGCTGCAGTAGTCAGAAAAGTTGCTGAACTGTTTAGAATAGTTAGGGTTACCTTTATAAGAGTTGTAACGTGTTGTGATTGATACTAATTAATACTTATCTGTTAATACAATAAATGATGAAATGTAAGATGGGTTATTCTTTTATGTCCACTTAAGAAACTAGAAAAATAATTTCAGCGAGAAGTTCAACAAAGTGTTAGAACATGCATAAAATAAATATTAAGACACTTTGCTGTAACTTCATTGGTAAACTTTATACATAACATCTGAGTTTACTTATTGTAAACTTCCCCAGTACCTTTTGAAGGAATTGTGTGTACTGTACCTTCCCCCTTTGCAAGTCTGGTGATACCGCCTCCCCCCTACGGCCACTGACTACACAATTTAGTAAGGAATAAACATCAGGGCATGTGTCACGAGTTTGCAAGGAGGGGTGGGTTATACTATGCTGATGATACCACTTTACTAGCTGAAAATGAAGATGATCTGAAACACTTGCTTCTCGAGATCAAGGAACATAGCCTTAAAATGGGCCTGTACCTTAATGTCAAGAAGACAAAGATCCTGACAACTGGTAAAGTCAATAAGTTCATCATTGATGGAGAAGAAATCAAAATAGTGGAGAACTTTAACAGACTTGGATCAATTATCTTATAAAGAAACAACAAGCAGTCAAGAAATCCAATGACACATTGCTCTTGGTAGAATGACTATAAAGGACCTAGACAAGATCCTCAAGAGCAGAGATGTCTCTCTCCATACCAAGATTTGACTTGTTCAAGCCATGGTATTTTCAATAACATCATATGGATGCAAAAGTTGGACAATGAAAAAGATAGATAGGAAGAAAATTGATGCCTTTAATTGATGGTGCTGGCGACAAATTCTGTGTATACCATGGACTGCCCGAAGAACAAACTAGTCAGTACTAGAGGAGATCAAACCTAAGCTTTCTTTAGAAGCTCAGATGACAAGACTTTGACTTTCATACTTTGGAAACATTATGCGAAGAGTGAGATCATTAGAGAAAGACATCATACTTGGCAAGTTAGAAGGTCAATGCAAAAGAGGAAGGCCAGCAATGAGATGGATCAATACAGTAACATCAGCTATGGGTACCACTCTGTCAACAATGAGCTGCCTAATTGAAGACCGAACACAGTTTAGGACAACTATCCAGATGTTCGCCATGAGTTGACACCGACTTGACGGCTCTTAATAACAACAACTGATGGACACCCTGTAGGGATGTGCATTCATTAGCGCACATTTGGTTAGTTACTGGTCCTTAAAAATTATAGTGCATGCAAAATCAATTTAGTGCATGTTAACCTATGAATTTGTGTGTGTACAACTGATTTGCATGTGTTAAAAAGTTTAAGTTGCACATCAAAAATGTTATTAGAACAAATACTGCATGTGAAATAAATGCAAAAATGGCCAAATATTAGGGGCGTGCATTTGTTGTCACATATTTGGTATGTTTGGGTACCTAAAAACCTTTAACCGGGTAGTCATACCCGGCGCTCCCCCCAACCTACACCTCCAACCCCCCTTTGATTTACCACCCTCCCCCCTTCCACAAATGCACAGACAACCATTCTTGGGTAACAAACTGGTCGCAGCTTTATTTACCAAGTTAACATCAATAACATGCAAAAACCAACATGATCAACAAACAACCACCACCCTCCCACCCCCACATGGAGTGATGTGTCACCAGCCATGCTATTAGCAAAGTGACCTCGCCTCCGCACTGGCCGCATTCACGTCCACCGGCCAAATTCCTAAAGCCCCAGTCCGACTTCGCCATATTACTAGCAAAAGTCTACCCGGTGTTGTCCGGGCCGTGGGCACCCCGCCCACGCCCCAATTGGCCTAAGTCTCCGGACCCCGGACACCTCCAGGATCCCGCCATGCCCCCCCCCACCAAGCTGCAACAACCCTAATTCTCCGACCTTCCCCGTCTCCCATAAGGGTGGTCGGGTGGGCCCCCGCGCTCCCAGCTTGCTCACATGTGCTCAGCTACAACTGCCGCCAGCTGAGCACATGTCCTGCCTTGGCCGCTGATTAGCTCGAGCACCCACGATCGTGCGCTCAGCCAATCGTTTCAAAGGACGCACAGCGTCCTCACGCCACTACTCTCTCTCCCCCCCGGGCTCCTTTCTTCCGTAGCGTGCAGGGTCCCGCGCCGGGCCGATCACCTGGTTAAATTCGGTCGCCGGGACCCTGCCCACGCCCTTTTCCTAACCGGGTAGTCGTACCCGGCACTCCCCCCAACCTACACCTCCAACCCCCTTTGATCTACCACCCTCCCCCCCCTTCCACAAATGCACAGACAACCATTCTTGGGTAACAAACTGGTCGCAGCTTTATTTACCAAGTTAACATCAATAACATGCAAAAACCAACATGATCAACAAACAACCACCACCCTCCCACCCCCACATGGAGTGATGTGTCACCAGCCATGCTATTAGCAAAGTGACCTCGCCTCCGCACTGGCCGCATTCACGTCCACCGGCCAAATTCCTAAAGCCCCAGTCCGACTTCGCCATATTACTAGCAAAAGTCTACCCGGTGTTGTCCGGGCCGTGGGCACCCCGCCCACGCCCCAATTGGCCTAAGTCTCCGGACCCCAGACACCTCCAGGATCCCGCTACCGGCTCGGGGCATCTAGACTGCCCGAGCCGCCTCCCCTACCAAAGCTGCGACCGATTCCTGTCACCCTGCACCACCCGCTCCAATACCTCCTGCCAGTCATTCAGTAGGAGGTCTGTCCCCACCGGAGACAGATGCACCCCGTCACTCCTGTACAAACCTCCACACTCCACCTCCGCCCACATATGCATCACCTGATAACCCCCATGCTCGCATACCCACCGCCCAATCTGCCTGTTGATTTTTGTTAACCCCCGTGACCATCTGCGCTGCCCCCAGCAAGCTGGCCGTGGGACAATATCAGACCAAATGAGCACCACCCCCCCACACATCCGCAAAACCAACGCCAAATCCCTCTTTGCAGCTCTGATCAGCTGCTTGCAAGTCCAGGCTACCAAGTCATTCCCCCCTAGATGCAGCAGGATGATCCCCGGCTGTCCTCATATGCGCTGATGGTGCCGAAGCAAAGTTAGCAGCTGAGTCCATCGGAACCTACGCTCACCCAGCCATGATAACGACACCAACGCCGGATCCAGCCTGAGATTCAGCCCGACTGGCTGCACTGCTGCTCGCTCGCCAGCCTAGAACACGAAGGAATGCCCCAACAGCCAACACTTCCAAACAGTCTGCCCTCCATCTGCAAAAGAAGAAATGTGTTACTCAACCAAGTTCATAATCCTTATCTTAGACACGAACATACCCTTGGAAAGCGCTAGACCGCCATCTGCCTATGTGTTGTATCTGCCCCTGACAACCCCACCTCAGCCGCGCTGGTCACCGCCCCAATCCGAAACGAATGAGCCGCAAATAGGGAAGGGTCCTCCCCTATCTGCCGCATAACCATACGCAAGACCGCTGATACTTGAAACTGCGTCAGCACCTTTGCATCCCGGTGGATGAAAAAACTGCCTTCATGCCCCGGCCGAATGCCAGAATAGGCTGTAATCAGCACCACTGGACATGTGGGCCCCCCGATCCCCTTCAAGACCACCCACTGCCCTTTTCCCCGCTGATCCGTTTTGGATCTCGCTAAAAACACCATCAGCTGCCCTTCGCCCACTCGTACATGTTGCCGCTGTACGCAACCCCCCGCCCAGCCTTAACTGAGGCCGCTACCAATTCTCTCACCCTGAAGGCTCCAAAGAGAGCCAAGCTGAAAACTGCCTGAAAAAGTAAAGTTTCGTAATGCGAATCCGTCACTTGCAGCAATTCCTTGCACAATCTCACTAGTAACCCATACGTGATCGGATGCCGCCGATCTGGAGGGGTAGGACGCGAACGTTCCCATCCCTGTAATTACTGTCTAGCTAGGAACCCTCCCACCATGTAGCCCCAACCCACTGCTCTTGCAAAAAACACGAAACCTGCCAAATGGCTACGCACCGTCGATCTCGTAGCTCCATGTTCCTTCGCACTGACAATATATTGTCCGAGGAGGTGATCCGCAATCACCCCTCCTTTCCAACCCCGGGCCCACAAAAACTGAGACACCCTAATCCCACCTTGCCGATAAGCCTCCCATGTCCGCTCTGCCACCGAACTCCTCAGGAGACTTCTCATCTCTGCAGGCCAAAGGTACACAAGTTCCACGGGACCGCACACCCGACCCTGTCCGCTTTCGGTGCCAATCTCCGAAACCACTCCATCTGCAAACGGGAAAGAGCATCAGCAATTCCGTTAGTATGACCCGGTATATGTCGCGCCCTCAAGCTGACATTCAAATGCAGACATGTAAAAACTAGGGCCCGCATTAGCGATGCTACTTGGAGACAACGTGGAGAGTAATTATTCACCACGCTCACCACCGCCTCGTTATCACACCACCATCGGACCCGACGATTCCTGAACCGATCTGGCCACAATTCCAGCACTACTAACATAGGAAACAGCTCCAAAAAGGTAATATTACGCAACAATCCAGCCGCATCCCACTCCTGAGGCCATCTGTCTGCACACCAGGCTCCCGTGAAGTAAATGCCCAAACCTACTCCCCCACCCCCCGCTGCATCAGAATAGAGCTGCAAATCTTCGCTGGACATCTCAGCCTCCATCCAAACAGAAATGCCGTTGAAACCCTGCAAAAACCTATCCCACACCCGCAAATCCTCACGCATCGCCCTATTAACTCGGATGCGGTGATGAGGCTTGCACACCCCCGTCGTCGCCGCCGCCAATCGCCGAAGAAATACCCGCCCCATTGGGAGCACCCTACATGCAAAGTTCAGTGACCCTAACAATGCCTGCATTTCCTTCAACGTCAACTTCGGTGAGGCCACGGCATTGGCCAGCAAAACCTGTCACTTCACCACCTTCTCATCCGGGAGTCGCGCTATCATTTCCTCCGAATCTAACTCGATCCCGAGAAAAGTAATCCTGGTCACCGGGCCCACCATCTTGTTATCCGCCAACAGGACCCCTAGCTCCTTCGCCATCTCCATAAACCCTGCCAGAAGCTCACTGCAGCCATTCGACCGTGCTGCTCCAACAAACAGAAAATCGTCCAAGTAATGCACCACCTCCGGCCGCCCGACCTTCTGAACCACCACCCAATGCAAGAACGAACTAAACTTCTTGAAATATGCACATGCCACTGCACAGCCCATGGGCATGCACTTATCGAAATAGAACCCGCCGTCGAATTGGAAGCCGAGCAAATGAAAAGACGAAGGATGCACTGGGAGCAAACGAAATGCTGACTCAATATCCACCTTCACCATCCAAGCCCCCCGACCGGCCTTCTTAAGTAAATCCACCACCCCATCAAAGGAGGCATACTTGACAGTACACTAATCGCGCAGTATGCTATCATTCACAGACGCCCCGGCTGGACTAGACAGATTGTGAATTAAACAAAATTTACCAGGTTCTTTCTTGGGTATAATCCCCAACAGAGATAACACAAAGTGCGGAAAAGGCGGCTGCCGAAAAGGGCCCGCTATTCTACCTAAACTCAACTCCCACGCCAACTTTTCCCGTGCTATTGTCGCCCATCGCCGCACTGACGCAGAGTTCCGCGCCGAAGCCCCTACAATCACACCCTTAACCAGGATAACAAAACCGAACTGAAAACCAAACTGCAATACCGCCCTATCAATACCTTTTGGGTATTGCCTAAGCCACTCCCTCAAAACCTCCACCCTTATCGGGGAGGGGGCCAAATCAAATCCCTTCTCACAACTTGGCTGCCGCACCAGGAGTGGCCCCCGCCCCTTTCTTAACACATTTTTCCGCCACATGTACCCCCCCCCCCGCAGTTCGAGCACACATGCCGGAACTTACAGTGCAAGGGAAAGGGCAAACGGACTTATTGTAACGCCAGCACATGTCCCCGCTTCCGATTCCTGCAGGTTTAGTCTGCAAGATGGGGCCTCCGTTCCGAAAGGAACGACTCGCCCCAGCGATGGCCCCCAACCCACCCCTTCCCCCGCTCGCCATGACAGCCCCCGTTCTGGCCGACATCTGTGTCAGCCAAAGATTGATATCCTGCACACCCCACATTAATCCCTTATTCCCCTCCATCTTGTCGCAAAACCTTTCATCATAGTTAAGCCACGCCCAACCATCGTGGGTTTGCGAGGCTTAAAGAATAGAATCAGCATAGGCCAGCAATACACCGTACTGGTCCAGGCGATGATGACCCCAAACACTCGCCAACCGCAGAAAAGCCCTCGCCCAATTTACCACGGACCGAGAAACGTTTTTGATCCGACCGGCCTTTTCATCCTCTTTCCGCTTCTTCCGGCTCTCTCCTGACCTCTAGCGCCCCTCGAGCAAGCGGAAGATATCTATATATTTCCTCTTACGAATTCTGCGCCGCAGCTTCCTCGAGACGCCCTCCCATAACTCCGACAACATAGCCGAAGTGGAATTGCCAGCCCCCGATAGACCTGCACCCCTTTCATGCCCCTGTAAACCTAACATCGCATCCTGCTCGCTCGACGACTCGCCAGAAGAGTCCGATGACGATGAGGAAGAGGATTCTGAGCTATGGCGTCGCCGACAGACATGTTTCTTCTTCTTGCTCGCCTTACCCGAACGTTCTCCCTGTGTACTACCCCCATCCGTTCTTGTCCCCCCCTCCACCCTTGACTCATCCGTCTCCGCTCCCCCTGCTGCGCTCTGCGTGGACTGGCTCAGCCTGCTCTGGTGTAGCTGCTCATTCCGCTGCCGCAGAGTCGCTGCCCGATCCTCTTGCACCGTACTGGGCATCGTGTCCCTTGAAGTCATATTCAAAGGCTCCGCTGTCCCAGGCGTGAATCCAGGCGACGCCATCACGGGTACCTGCGAAGAGATAAAAGGAAAACCAGGAGAAGGAAACCCCGGGGCCCATGCCGGTTGCCAGGCTCCCACCTAAGCTGTCCTCGAGGAACCTTGCCCCCCACTCGCCCAGAGCTCGGATGGGGTCTGATACCCAGCTAGACCATACCCTCTTGGTACTGCCGCTCCACCTCCCGGTGTAACTGAGCCACCCACTTCCCTACCGCAGGGACCATACCCCGGCATGTTGTAACCACCCCAAAAATTGTTACTGGCCCCCATCCCCCACCCAGTCTCCCCCACCACCCCCCTACCCGGCTCTGTTGTTGCCCCTACAGAGCTCCCTTCTTGACTACCACTTACTCTGCCTGCTGCCAGTTCCCCAGCCACTCCTCTCTCCACCTGAGGCAGGGACCATCGACCAATACCTCCAGAACCTCTCCTGGCCCCCCTTGGGACAGCATGTCGTCCCCGAGCTGTACGCCTTGGCTCACCTCCACTCTGTTGGACCCGAGGGGCCTCCCCTGCACTCCACAAACCCCCCGCTGGTCCTCGGTCCATCCCATGCCTCCTTTTATCCCCTCTGCTCCTGTCCACTCCCCCACCCCTGCACCCACGCCCTCTACTCGTCTGAGGCCTCTTGGGTGCCATGACTCAGTCTCCACTGGATGCCCAGCACCTGCCCTTACAATCTTTCTATTTCTTCTCTATTTCCTCTTATCCTCCATTTATTATTATTATTAGTTTTCTTTTTGTTTGATTCTAGACCTGCCCTGCTCCCCCTCAGGCCTCCACTAACCAACTAAACTTAGTTTTGTTTTGTGTTTTTTTTTGTTTTGACCCTCCCAGCACCCCTACTCGCCTGCAATTGAAGAGCCTGTCACCACCAGCTTTATCCTGCCGTCCCGACTCTCGGATCCGTCGCCACTGCTAGCACAGCCACAGACCCAGCTCTCCGACACCGCTGCCACGCTCTGAAGAACCCCCGATCTCACACAGCTAGCAGCCACGCTTCACCGCCTCCTGCCGCGCTCCCAGCTCGCTCACATATGCTCAGCTACAACTGCCGCCAGCTGAGCACATATCCTGTCTTGGCCGCTGATTGGCTCGAGCACCCACGATCGCGCGCTCAGCCAATCGTTTCAAAGGACGCACAGCGTCCTCGTGCCACTACTCTCTCTCCCCCCCCCCTGCTCCTTTCTTCCGTAGCGTTCAGGGTCCCACGCTGGGCCGATCACCCGGTTAAATCCGGTCTCCGGGACCCTGCCCGCGCCCTTTTCCTTAGGGCATGCAAATTGCTCATGTACATATATGCCTACCAATTATTGCATGTACAACAAATTTGCAAGCACAAAAAGAATGTGTGCATTCAAGATGAATGAGGGTAATTTTATAAACTCTTATACAGTTAATGCTCATAACCATACACATATTTGGGGCTTATTTCATAAAATGAAGCATTTGCATACTATATCTTATAAAATAGGGGCACAATGATGTGCTTCAATATAGTGTTGGCAGTTAATCCCGTTCTAGAGTAAGAATAAATGACTGCACCTAAATTGGTCAGAAATACATTTGACCCAGTGAAAGGTGATAAATAAGTACGTACACAAAGATGTAAGAAGCAGTCCCTACTCATGACAGCTTACATTTTAATCAAGATGAAAAGCATCACAAAACTGGGGACTAGAGTATGGTAAGATATACATAAGTAGTGATCAAGAGAATGATGAGCATCAGGATCCAAAAGCAGCCTGGATCCTGTATAATGCTATATATACAGTGGAGAGTGCAGAGTTGAGGTGTTATCAGGGGTGGGGCTGCAAATCCAAATAAAGACATGCAAAATCATGGTATAACTTGGTCTGTCTGAGCCAAAATGTAAGCTATAAGACACATTTTTGAAAAGCTGTTTATGTGGCGAGAGGGTTGTAGAAGTGAAAATATCTGCAAATCTAGGTCAGCTTTAAAAGAGAGGTTGTACACGTGTGAGACAGATGTAAAATCGACATATCTTAACCCCCCAAAATGGATGTGATTGTTAATGTCATGCTGCGAACAGAAAGAAGTGCAGGAACAGATGACATTGATATCCATGTGCTGCAGGAGGAGCTATTTCAAAGCTATATATATATTTTATTTTATGTGCCATCTGGTCTGTACTGACCCAGCATCCCCTGTGTTTTCTTGGCAAGGTATGACTGGAAGTAGATTGACAGCCTTTTCTTCTGAGACAATGGAGAGTAAGATGACTACAAAAGAGGACTGCTACTTCTGGAGAGAGATCTGCAATTGTAAGAATTTACTTCTGGGATTTTTTCTAAATCTTGGGGAAAAAGGAATTCTTTAGATTAAAGCTGATTAATCTGTGAACCCAGTGTATTTGTTAAATCAGTCAGGGCCTAGTAGCAGCAAAGAGCTTTCAGTTTAAATTTAAAACACAGAAGAAAGCTTTCTGGTTAAATTTAGACCCCATGACTCCCTCTATCCAAGCAAGGGCCGTGGGACTCCCCTTGGAGATTGGTCACAGATTATCTTAGAAGCACCAGACAGGGTACTATGTAGCAGCCAGCTTTTAAAAAGTCTTCTTTCCCTCCCTCCCTCCCCAACACCCAACCACCCCTGGGATAATCGTAGCTTTATAGGTGCTTAAAACTCTTAAAGGAAAGGAGGTGCCATATTCACTCTCAGGTGCAGCTTTTTCTCATCAGCATACATTAAGGATCTGAGATTAATTAAGCTTCAGGTGACCAAAGTGCATTAAATGTATTAGGTATAGTTTTATTAGTATAAGTATCCCCAGCAACCCTTAGTAAGTAAAGAACTTAAATATCTAAACACAATCTTAAAACTAAGATGCAGACAGCAGTCCAGCAGCGAGATGGGGGCTTTCCAGTCTTTTGCATTGAGTGTCACATGTATGATTTTCTCCCAGTTGGTGAGGGGTCTTACATATGCACTAGGTGCAAGGAGCTCTTTGCTCTTAGGGAATGAGTCTGATCTCTGGAGGCTAGAGTAGCAGATTTGGAAGACATAAGGAAGACAGAGAGGTACACAGATGAGACCTACAGGGATATAGTCCTGAAGTACCACCTCCAGTCTGGCAGCATCCCTGCTGTGATGGAAGAAAGAGGTCACGTGACAGGAGACCATCACCCTGGTATGGCAGAAAGTGATCCTGTAGCTAGAACCTGTCCTCCAGGTGATGTAAAACCATCTCACACCGAGGAAGTTTCTCCAGGGCCATGTGCCCAGGAGGGAAGGGTTAGGACAGCCGTGATTCGATCATTAGGCATGTAGATAGCTGGGTGGCTGGTGGATGTGAGGATCTCCTGGTAACATGCCTGCCTGGTGCGAAGGTAGCGGACCTCACGCACCACCTAGACATGGTCTTAGATAGTGCTGGGGAGGAGACTGCTGTCTTGGTACATGTTAGTACCAATGATATAGGAAAATGTGGTAGGGAGGTTCTGGAGGCTAAATTTAGGCTTTTAGATAGAAAATTGAAATCCAGAACTTCCAGGGTAGCATTCTCCGAAATGCTTCCCGTTCCACGTGCAGGACCCAAAAGGCAGGCAGAGCTCTGGAGTCTCAATGCGTGGATGAGCAATGGTACAAAGATGAGGGTTTTGGATTTGTTAGGAACTGGGGAACATTCTGGGAAAAGGAGGGGCTCTTCTGAAGGGATGGACTTCACCTTAACCGGGATGGAACCAGGCTGCTGGCATTAACCTTTAAAAGGAGATAGAGCAGCTATTAAACTAGATAATAGGGGAGAGCCGACAGTCGCCTAGTATTCTTGAAGGATACTACCAAAAGAATGACGTTAGGGCATATCAGCAGAGAGGTTCCAATAAAGACAAAAGTAGCCCAAATGCCCTTGAGTATGGAACAGACAGAGCTTAAAGATTCCAAATTACCCCTGCCTACTGATAGCCAGACTAATTTGAATAAAATACAGTCTCTAAAATGCTTGTTTGCAAATGCTAGAAGCCTAAAAAATAAGATGGGAGAGTTAGAATATATAGCACTAAATGAGAAGTTAGATATGACTGGTATCTCAGAGACATGGTGGAAGGAGGACAACTAGTGGGACACTGTGATACCTGGATACAAACTGTATCGTAATGATAGAACTGATCAAATTGGTGGAGGGGTTGAGCTCTATGTTAGAGATTGTAAGCTCTGATGAGCAGGGACTGTCTCTTACATGTCTGTGCAGCACTACTATTTGTAGTGCTATACAAATGCTCAGTAGTAATAGTAGTAGTAGTAGACAGCATTGACTCACAAAGGACTAAAGTTTTGCAGGAAAAAAAATTTGCTGTAGAATCTCTATGGATTGAAATTCCATGTAAAAAGGGGAAGGTGATGGCAGTGGGGGTGTACTATCGACTGCCTGGCTAGAATGAACAAATGGATGATGAAATGCTCAAAGAAATTGAGAGCGTTTTGGTTTCCTGGACCATGGGATGCTGTTCCAAGGGCTGCAGAGCAGAGACAGTGTCCATCTGTCCAAGAAATGTTGACGTGTCTTCAGTAGCAGACTGGCTAATCTACTGAAGAGGGCTTTAAACTAGATTCATTGGGGATGGGTGAAGAAAGCTCCCAGGTAAGTGAAAGCCCCCAGGTAAGTGAACCATTAAATACCTTTATGGAAATGGGTAAAAAGGGCAACATATGGAAAACTGTGTGTATGAATGCCCATAGCATGGGAAATAAGATCCAAGATGTTGAAGCTTTAATGGAAGAGGCTGACTTGGATTTAGTGGCAGTTATAGAAACTTGGTTCACAGAAAACCATGACTGTGATGTAACTATACCAGGCTATGCTTTATTCAGAAAGGACAGGGTAGGAAGAAGGGGAGGTGGTGTGGCACTATATGTTAAAAATAATATTAAAGCTTTGGAACTACAGAGCTTAAAAGGGAAAGAAGAGGCACTGTGGGATAAACTAGAAAGAGGGAAAGAGAAATCTATTTGCATTGGTGTGATATACAGACCTCCCTCATAGGAGAAAGAGGTTAATGGAGAGTTAATTGAAGACATACACAGCATTGCTAGGAAAGGGGAAGTGATACTGATGGGGTATTTCAATATGCCAGGTACTGATTGGCACATTCTGGCTGCAGTATCATTTAGAAGTAAGGAGATCCTGGATTCTCTACAGGGAGAACTATTCAGGCAATTGGTAACAGAACCCATATGTGAAGGGGCCATCCTGGACTTGGTGCTTACCAATGGTGAAAGTGTTTCTGATGTTATAGTGGGAGATCATTTTTCATCCAGTGATCACCAGATGGTATGGTTCAGTATTAGGACTAGGGCTGTCAGAATCCATTAAAAAAAGGGTCTTAGACATTAGGAAAACTAACTTTGCCAAGATAGGCCAATACCTCAGAAAGTCATTAGTGGGATAGGAACAGCTGGGGGGGGGGGGGGTGTAGAAAAATAGTGGGCCAAACTGAAAAGGGATATTTTAAGGGCAACCAACCTTTTCGTTAAAATTGTAAATAAAGGTAAAAGGAAAAGGAGACCACTATGGTTTTTGAAAGAAGTGGCTGAAAAGGTGAAGAAAAAGAGGGATGTCTTCATGAAATACAAAAGATCACAGAGAGAGGAAGACAGGCATCTATATTTGGAAAAACTTAGAGAAGCTAGCAAAGTAGTCAGGAAAGCAAAGATTCAAAAACAGGAGGATATAGTCAATGCAATAAAATGGGGGGGGGGGGGGGAAAAGAATTTTTCAGATGGGTTAGTGAGAAGAGGAAAAGTGGTGTTGTCAGACTCAAGGGTGAAGGGGAGGAATATGAAGAAGCTGATGAGGATAAAGCAGAATTGCTTAACAAATATTTCTGTTCTGTGTTCAAAGATGAAGAACCAGGAGCAGGACCTCAGAAAACACCCACAAACAGGAACGGAGGCGAGGGGCATCTTGAACAATTTTCAGAAGACTGTGTTTGTGAGAATCTAACTAAACTTAAATTAGACAAAACGATGGGACCGGATGGGATACACCCTAGAGTACTGTGAGAACTTGGGGACATTCTAGCAGCTCCACTGACTGACCTTTTCAATGCCTTGTTGGTGTTGGAAGTGGTGCCAAAGTACTGGAGAGAGGCTCATGTGGTCCCTTTACACAAAAGCGGAAGTAAGGATGTGGTTGAAAACTACAGGGCGGTTAGTTTAACTGCGGTGGTGAGTAAATTATTGGAAATGCTGCTGAAAGAGAAAATAGTGAGGTTTCTGGAGTCCAGCGGATTACAGGATCTGAGGCAGCATGGATTCACCAGAGGCAGGTCTTGTGAGACAAATCTGATTGATTACTTTGACTGGGTTATTAGGGAGTTGGACCGAGGGAGAGCCCAAGATATGGTGTATTTAGATTTCAGTAAAGCCTTTGACACCGTTGCTCACAGGCGACTTATAAACAAACTGAGCAACCTAGGGATGGACCCTAAAGTTACTGCTTGAGTTGTAAATTGGTTGAGTGGGAGGTGACAATGGGTACAGGTAAATGGAGTTCACTCTGAGGCGAAGGAGGTTATCAGTGGTGTGCCCCAGGGATCTGTCCTTGGTCCGATTCTTTTTAACATCTTCGTTAGTGATATAGCGGAAGGGCTGTGGGATAATGTTTGCCTCTTTGCAGATAATACCAAAATCTGCAATAGAGTAGACACCCAGGAAGGTGTAAATAAGATGAGTAGGGATCCAGTTAAGCTTGAAGAATGGTCTAGAATTTGGCAGCTGGGACTTAATGTTAAAAAATGCAAGGTCATGTATTTGGGCTGCAGCAATCCAAGGGAGCAACATAGTATAGGGGGGTGAAGTAGGTTTGTCCACTAAAGGAGAGCGAGACCTAGGTGTGATTGTGTCTGATGATCTTAAAGTAGCTAAACATGTAGAAAAGGTGACAGCAAAAGCTAGAAGGATGCTTGGTGCATGGGGAGAGGAATGGCTAGCAGAAAAAAGGAGGTGATAGTGCCTCTGTATATGTCTTTGGTGCGACCTCATTTGGAGTATTGTGTTCAATTCTGGAGACCGCACCGTCAAAAGGATATAAATACTCTGGAGTCCATACAGAGGGTGGCTACTTAAATGGTTAGTGGTCTTCATTATAAAGCATATGAGGACAGAATAACGGATCTTAATATGTACACCTTAGAGGAAAGGCGGGATAGAGGTGATATGATTGAGATGTTTAAATACCTTTGTGGCATAAATGCACAAGGGGAGAGCCTCTTTCGATTGAAAGCAAGTTCTGCTATGATGGGAGATGGGATGAGGGTGAAAGGGGATAGATTCAGGAGTGATATGTAGAAATATTTCTTTATGGAAAGAGTGGTGGATCCCTTGAATAGTCCCCCAGCGGAGGTGTAGAGATGAGGACAGTAGCTGAATTAAAAAAAGCATGGGGCAAACACAGAAGATCTCTAAAGGAAAACAGGGGACTGTTGTAGAGGTTGATATAGATGGACAGAGTAGATAGGACATGTGGTCTTTTTCTATCATCATGTTTCTATGTTTCTAAATCAGGGAAGCTAACAAATGTTACAGCACATTAACAATAATGGGTGATATCAATTACCCCGGTATTGACAGGGTCAATGTTATGACAGGACATGCTAGGGAGATAAAGTTTCTAGATGAAATAAATGACTGCTTCTTGGAGTGGTCGGTTCATGAACCGACCAGAAGGGAAGCCATTTTGAACCTAGTCCTTAATGAAACACCAGATCTGGTGCAAGAGATAAGGGTGTTGGGGCCACTTGCAATAGTGATCATAGCATGATCACATTTGATTTAATTAATGGAGGAGGGATGGTAAGGAAATCCACAGTACTACCTTTTAACTTTTGAAAGGGAGACTATGATAAAATGAGGAAAACAGTTGAAAAAACTAAAAGGAGCAGTTGCAAAGGTTAAAGACTTTCATCAAGCTTGGATGTTGTTTAAAAATACTATCTTGAAAGCCCAGACCAGCTGTATTTTGGAAGGAAGTCCAAAAAACTGCCAGCATAGTTTAATGGTGAGGTCAGAGAGGCTTTTATTTACAACTGATTTACAACTGTATTACAACTATTTGATAAACTGAAGAGTAGCAAATCAACTAGACCGGATGGTATATATCCAAGGGTGTTGAAAGAACTGAAATATGAGATTGCAGACCTGCTATTAGTAATCTGTGACCTATCATTAAAATCATCTGTAATACCTGAAGATTGGAGGATCGCCAATGTAACGCCAATTTTTAAAAAGAGTTTCAAGAGTGATCCGGGAAACTACAGATCAGTGAACCTGATGTCAGTACCGGGAAAAATGGTAGAAACCATCATTAAGAACAAAATTACTGAACATGTAGATGTTGTTATTGTTAAGTGCCGTCGAGTCGCAGTCGACTCATGGCGACCCTCTGGATAGCTATCCTAAATTGTGTTCGGTCTTCAGTCAGGTGGCTCATTGTTGACAACTGGTACACGTAACTGCTGTTATTGTATCGATCCATCTCATTGCTGGCCTTCCTCTTTTGCGTTGACCTTCTATCTTGCCAAGCATGATGTCTTTCTCTAATGATCTCTCTCTTCGCATGATGTGTCCAAAGTATGAAAGTCGAAGTCTTGTCATCTGAGCTTCTAAAAAAAGCTTAGGTTTGATCTCCTGTAGTACTGACTGGTTTGTTCTTTGAGCAGTCCAAGGTATACATAGTATTTGCCACCAGCACCATAATTCAAAGGCATCAATTTTCTTCCTGTCTATCTTTTTAACTGTCCAGCTTTCACATCCATATGATGTTATTGAAAATACCATGGCTTGAACAAGTCACATCTTTGTATGGAGAAAGATATCTCTGCTCTTGAGAATCTTATCTAGGTCTTTCATAGCCATTCTGCCAAGAGCAATGCGTCGTCTGATTTTTTGACTGCTTATTGCTTCTTTATTGATAGTTGATCCAAGTAGGTTAAAGTTGTTCACGATTTCAATTTCTTCTCCTTCAATGATGAACCTGTTGATTATGCCAGTTGTCATGATCTTTGTTTCTTTACATTAAGGTACAGGCCCATTTTGAGACTATGTTCTTTGATTGTGAGAAGGAAATGTTTCAGGTCATCTTTACTTTCAGTCAGTAATGTGGTATCATCAGCATAGCGAAGGTTGTTGATGAGTCTTCCACCAATCTTCACACCTCTGTTGTCTTCATACAATCCTGCTTCTCTGATGATTTGTTCTGCATATAAATTAAACAGGTAGGGGGAAAGTATGCAGCCTTGTCTTACACCTTTGCTTATTTTAAACCATTCTGTTTCCCCTTGTTCTGTTCGAACTGTTGCGTCTTAATCAATGTGCAAGAGAATGATCAGATGTTCTGGTATACCCATTCTTCTTAATGTGGCCCAGAGTTTCTCATGGTTTACACAGTCAAAAGCTTTGCTATAGTCGATAAAGCACAAATAGATATCCTTTTGGTATTCTTTAGTCTTTTCAAGGATCCATCTCACATCCGCAATGATGTCTCTCGTTCCTCGTCCTTTCCTGAACCCTGCTTGCACTTCAGGTGGTTCTTGTTCCAGGTATGGTTGTAGTCTCTTTTGAATAATCTTAATTAGAACCTTGCTGGCATGTGGGATCAGAGAGATTGTGCGATAATTTCCACAGTCAGTTGGATCACCTTTCTTTAGTACTGGTATAAACACAGATCTTTTCCAGTCAGTTGGCCATGATGTTGTCTTCCATATTTCTTGGCAGAGCCTTGTAAGTACAGTAACAGATGCATCAGATTGCTGTAATACTTCTAAGGGAATGCTATCAATACCTGGTGCTTTGTTCTTTGATAAGGCTTTTAATGCTGCTTCAACTTCTTCTTTCATCACCAATGGTTCCCGATCATAAGGTACAAGTTGAAACGGCTGTTGGTCCACTTGATCTTTATCATATATTCCTTCCACCTTTTCTTGATCTTCACGGCATCATTCAACATAGAACCTTGAGCATCTTGCAACATTCCAATTCGAGGCTGGAACTTTTTCTTTAACTCTCATAGCTTTAGGAAAGCTGATCTTGTTCTTCCTCTAACAGTTTCTGCTTCTATTTCCTTGCATGTGTCATTATAGTACTTTTCCTTGTCCTGTCATTGGAAATCTCTGTTGAGTTCTGCGATTGTCTTTTTTTCTCCTCTGGCTTTAGCTTCTCTGCGTTTCTGGGCAATTTTCAGAGTTTCTTCCATCATCCATTTTGGCCGTTTTTGCTTTTTCACCTTTTGTAGAGACTTCTCGCTTTCTTCCAACACAACCTTCTTGATGTCATTCCATAACTCGTCTGGAGCTCTATCAGTGGTATCTAAAGCAGCAAATCGATTTTGCAGGCAGTCTTTAAATTCCAGTGGTATATTCTCAAGGTCATATTTTGCTGCATTCATAAGTGGTTTGCTCTTTTTCAGCTTTAGCTTGAGTTTGCATACTAGTAGTTGATGATCTGCACCACAGTCAACTCCAGGTTTTGTCTTTGTTAGTGTTATAGAGATTTTCCATCATTGACTTCCACAGATGTAGTCAATTTGATTTTTATACAATCCATTGGGTGAAGTCCATATGTACAGTCACCGCTTGTGTTGCTGGAAGAAGGTGTTTGAGATGAATAGATCTTTGGTCTTGCAGAATTCTATCAGTCTTTCTGCAGCTTCATTTCTGCTGCCACGTCCATATTTTCCAACTACTTTGCCTTCTTCTTTGTTGCCAACCTTTGCGTTCCAGTCACCCATGACTATCAGGATATCCTGTTTGCATGTTCTGTCAATTTCAGCTTGAACTTGTTCATAGAACTCTTCAATTTCATTCTCTTCTGCAGCTGTTGTTGGGGCATATACTTGAATTATAGTTGTGTTGATAGGCATTCCTCATAGACGAATAGAGATTAAGCGTTCGCTGACTGCATTGTATTTCATTACAGTTCTTGCACGTTTCTTCTTTATTATAGATAAAACACCATTTCTTCTTTGTCTTTCATTTTCAGCATAGTAGACCATGTGATCATCTGATGCAAAGTGCCCGATGCCAGTCCATTTCAGTTTGCTGACACCCAACAGATCAAGTTGTACACTTTCCATTTCATTCTTGACCACCTCCAACTTCACCTTGGTTCATGCTTTGTACGTTCCATGTTCCAATGTGTAAGACATCTTTACAGCTTCTGACTCTCATTTCATGCACAGCTACATCAGCAGTCAGATGTCCCGAGGGCTTTGATCCAACCACATCATAAATGCTGGCTTTACTCTGAAAAGTCTTCAGCTCTTCCCCAGTAGCTAGTTGAGTGCCTTCTAACCTGGGGGTCTCATCTTCCAGCACTATAGCACAATTTTTTTTGTTGTAACTATCCATTGGGTTTTCATGGCAAGATACAGAACTAGATTGCCGGGCCTTTCCTTCGTGCAGTTTAAGTTTGGTATGTTACCGTTGTCATAGAAATTTGATCCTCCACCGTCAACACTATCCCATTCTGCTGCTGCTCAGATGGGTGGTTTGTCTTGGTCTGGCACCTCAGCTGAGACCTGTCCATCTTGGGAGACCCTGCCAGTAGTTAAACTACCCATAGTTTAGCTCTGAGCATCACTGATGCACACAAGCCCTCACAGCACGACAAGCTGCAAACCATGTAGACAGTCATGTTTTAATGGGAGATAGACAACATGGTTTAGACAAGGAAGATCTTGTTTTACTGATCTGTTATGTTTTTTGAAGGTGTGAATAAACAGGTAGACAAAGGTGAGTCAGTTGATATAGTGTATCTGAACTTTCAGAAAGCCTTTGATAAGGTCCCTCATCAGAGACTTTTGACAAAACTAAAAAGTCATGGGAGAGGAGGCAGTATACTATTATGGATCAGGAACTGGTTAAAAGAAAGAAAGCAGAGGGTAGAGCTAAATGGCCAATTTTCCCAATGGAGAAAGGTGAATAGTGGATTACTCCAGGGATCTGTGCTGGGTCTGCTGCTTTTAGACATACATATTGTATATTGTGTATTCATAAATGACCTGGAAAAGGGAATAACACGTGAGGTTATTAAATTTGCAGATGACACGATACTATTTAAAGTTGTTAAAACCCATGAGGATTATGGAAAATTGCAAGAGGATCTTGATAAATTGGAAGACTGGGCATCCAAATGGCAGATGAAATTTAAGGTGGACAAGTGCAAAATTATGCACCTAGGAAAGAACAACCCAAACTATGTTTACATGATGCAAGGCTCCACACTGGGAACCACCACCCAGGAAAAAGATTTAGGCATCATCGTGGATAACATGTTAAAATCCTGCGCCCAGTGTGCAGTGGCGGCCAAGAGAGCAAACAGAATGCTAGGTATCATAAGGAACAGAGGGAGGAGTGGCCTAGTGGTTGGGGCACAGTATCTCATCCTGGAGAGCTAGGGGTTCAATTCCCACCAGGGGACAGCAGTCTCAGGCCAGGGCCTCTTAATGCTCTGTTGACTCAGGTACACATAGGTTGTGAGCTCTTTGGGGACAAGGGAAGGTATCCAGTACCTGTTTGTAGTGAATACATAATCTAAACTGCTTTGATTGAAGGATAAGGCAGTATAGAGAAAAAAAAGGATATTATAATGCCTCTGCATTATTCCATGGTGCAACTGCACCTTGAATATTGTGTGCAAGTCTGGTCACTGTATCTTAAAAAGGATAGAGTGTTATTAGAAAAGGTACAGAGAAGAGCCACCAAAATGGTAAAGGGGATGGAAGGATACTCCTATGAAGAGAGGCTAAAAAGGTTAGGGCTCTTTAACCTGGAAAAGAGACGGCTGAGGGGAGATATGATAGAGGTTTTTAAATTAATGAACGGAGTGGAACGGCTAAACATAGATCGATTGTTTATGTCATCAGAATATAGAAAGACTAGGGGACATGCAATGAAGCTACAGGGTAACCTATTTAAGACTAATAAGAGAAAATATTTTTTCACTCAACGTGTAATCAAACTCTGGAATTTGTTACCAGAGTATGTAGTAAAAGCTGTTAGTGTATTTGGGTTTAAAAAAGGTTCATACAAGTTCCTGGAGGAAAGGCCGATAAGCCATTAATAGAAGGGACCCAGGATATCACTGCTTGACCCAATGCAAACACTGAGGGACCTGTGTCTTCAGGGGAAACTGCTAGGTACTTATGACCTAGATTGGCCAGTGTTGGAAGCATGATACTGGGCTTGATGGACCTTGGTTTGACCCAGTATGGCATATCTTATGTTCTTATGCCCAAGGTCACAAGGAGTGCCAGTGGGAATTAAACCCAGTTCTCTTGGGGGACTAGGCTGTTGCTCTAGCCACTGGGCTACTTCTCCACTATTAAACACCTAGGAAAAATCGACAGAGGAAACCCAGCCACTTATATATGGACGTGCCGGTATGTCACAATGTACACATGAATTTTTGCACTTAGACGTGTATCTTTGCTATTTTGCAAACTTAAATGTGCTACTGCTCTTAATCATCTACAGAGGCCTCTACTTTTGCCTCATTTCAATTTGAAGGGGAAAATAAATATTGGGGGATTAAGAGGAATATTCCCCTTCATCCCTCCTTTAAAGGCCTGACCGAAGGAAGCACTTTTCAATTCCTGTTTGTTTGAGGGAGCAGGTGTAAATCTGGATGTGGCCAATTTCAGGCTTGCACATGCATTCTCTATATGAAATGAAGACTAGTTGTATGGATTTGGGTTCTGCCCAGGAAACGCCCATGACACACCCCATCTACCTTTTGACCTGTTATGAGTATCCATATGTAAAATGAGGCTTTCTAAAAGGGCCATTTACACATGTAAATTACGATTTTCTAAGATAACCCTCAATTCTTATACCTTATATATAGAACCTTTGTTATTCAGTACTTCTGCATATACGAATATGTAGACCTATATGTATACTTGATACTGGTATTTATTTATTTATGTTATTTAAC
Source organism: Ichthyophis bannanicus (assembly GCA_033557465.1). Taxonomy (NCBI): domain Eukaryota; kingdom Metazoa; phylum Chordata; class Amphibia; order Gymnophiona; family Ichthyophiidae; genus Ichthyophis; species Ichthyophis bannanicus. The sequence goes on along the minus strand of CM066031.1, from coordinate 614,067,487 downwards.
AAGGTTTTATATATCGCCTCTTCCCATGATCAGAAGTGGTTTACACTGAACATAAATACAACTTTTACAATAAACATTGGAACTATCTATTGTTTATCTAACTATTGAACTGTCTATTGTTCTGTGTTGACTAGATTGTAAGCTCTGACGAGCAGGGACTGTCTTTTTGCTTATATTTCTGTACAGCGCTGCGTGCATAGCACTATATAAATGCTAAATAGTAGTAGTAGTAGTAACTATGTACATTTAACATATAATATGATATGGCAAACTATATACAGAGATCTATGTACAATATCATCATAAAGGCAGTCTTAAGTGACATAGCATGTTTCATCTGTTGGTATATTCAGTAGCACTAGCAATATGTATAGTACTAGTGAATTCAAGAATAATTTGAAATTTCAAATTAAGGAATATGTTTACTAAACCGCAGTCATGGTTCATAAGGGGTTTAGCTTGCACCAAGTCTGCTGCAGTAACCGTTACCCCATGCCAAATATGCAGCCTTGCTAAGAGTTCCGTGCTTACCAGTTAGCACGGGTTGGGGCGGAAAGTGCATGTTAGGGTTTGCATGGGTATCTTTAATGCATGTAACGGTCAATGTTGCGTTTAGCGTGGGCGCACTTACTGACACTTCAGAAGCAAATGGCGTAGCGCGGGGGCGGTGTAGAACCCATTCTGACCATATGAGCACATGCGGGGCATACCTCCATTTGTTAGCGCAAGTCCAGCGCTATACCTATGCTAAGTTTAGAGGATGAACGCACAGTAAGCTACCATGTTTCAAAAAGCATGCCCCTAACTGTTTCAAATTATTCCCCTCCACACAAAAGCTCTGGAAAGCTACAGACATCAGTAAATGGGATAATTGAAAATTGCCAAGTCTCCTTGCAGGTAAACGTGCATGCTGATGATTTTTGGAGTTAGTAGGACTGTTAGGATCTATTGTTTTCCCTTGACTGTGACTGCTCTGTGCTGCCCCCCTCAGTTGACCGCCTAGTCTGCCTAATGATGACATTGCCACTGCCTGTCACACCTTTTAAAGACCACCGTTTCTGAAAGAGACCTGAGTAATGGACACACTTAGACCTTCATAGCCTAGGTGCTGATAGTACTGAAAAGAAATCTGCCAGCAGAACTGGTCCAAAGGAAGAGCTGCAGCAAGCCTTCATTTTACTAACATGCACTGATTCATCAAGATTACTGATTTTTACCACATAATTACTGTTTAGTTTACGTGAGCCCCGCAAAGGTCACATTAAAGGTTTCGATGATAGACCCGGGAATAGGAACGCCAGTGGCTGATTTGGTCATGGAGAAATAAATGTTCTGCACATTGAAGAGCTGCAAACAGACACAATTTGATTTGATTTTCAGCATTAGCACAATATGAACATGTTATATGTACAAAATTTTAAAAGTGATGAACAATTTTTTTTAAAGGAAAAGAAAGAAAGAAAGGAAAAGTACAGCAAAATACATAGAACTCGCATGCTATCCACCTATTATATCCTCGCATTAAAAAGTTATATGATAATAAAATGGATGAAGGCAAAGAGTAATCAGCTCATCCAGTTTGTGTATTTATTTTGTCCTACACTGTCAGCCATAAAATGTGACTGCTTGTGAGATATTGCCCCTTATCCAAGGCTGTTTTTGACATTTATACTGTACCATATTGAACAGATTAGCTAATAATTCTCCACTTAATTCACATCCAGCACATCTCTCTTCTCCTGCCTAACCAGAACATTTTTTAATGTTCTAAATAGCTATTAATACTGGTGTGACCTGGCTCTCAGGGCAAATGCATGGGTATTGGATTCTCATGACGAATCTTTAGCCATATGCCCCTCCCCCCATCGCCCTGTCTCTAGCCCCATTTCTAATACCAGATGAATTCCTTCATTGGACTCTCCCCCTTCTCAAACCTCAGGTGCACTCCTGTCTCTCTTCCCTATATCCCAGACCTCAAAAACATTGCCCTCTCTCTTCACCATTATGGTTGCCAACTTTCTTAAAGGAAAAAACTCGCCTCTTACCCTTTTCCCTTGCAGGGACAGTGCAAGGGTATTTGGCACCCTTTTATTTATTTAAGGATTTTATATACCGCCATTTAGCAAAATCAAAGCAGTTTACAAATAACCAACAAAGACCATTACATTTTAACAAAATTAAACAGGTTACAGCATAGAACAAGGAGGTTACATGAGAGAGTTTGCAGTTGAACTTTGTAAAGTAGTAATAGAATTTATTTACAAGGATGAACTTATTTATGTACAAAAACTGTCATCAGTTTAGATATGTTACCATTGCTATAGTCAGTAAAAGGAGGAGGAGGTTTGGAGATTAAGGGGGAGGGGGGAGAGGCCATTATTATGAATGTGATGGGTAGGTAGGAGTTACGTGGGGAAGAGGTCTTGCACTGGCTCATTTGGACCAAAATGTTCAATGAATAGGTGTGTCTTAAGCTCTTTCCTGAATGTTATTAGGTCATTAGTGGATCTAAGTTTATGTGGGATGAAGTTCCATAGCATTGGTGCAGTAAAGCTAAAATCTCTGTTGGTTGTTTCATGGATGGATTTTTGGTAAGTTGATGGTACGAGTATTATGTTTTGAGTACATTCCTGTCTTATTCTGTCATTTGAGGGTTTTTTAATGAGGTCATTTAGATGCGATGGTGAGAGATTCTTTATTAGTTTAAATGTGGTCATTAGTATTTTATATTTAATCCTGCATTGGATTGGTAGCTAGTGTAAGATGTGATGTGTTCTGTGGGATTTGCTTTGACGGTGATCCTGGCAGCAATATGTTGAGCTATGCGAAGGTGGTTTAGCACTTGCCTCGGAAGCCCTTGGAGGATGCTACTACAGAAGTCAATATTGGGGTATACCATAGCTTGGAGTACAGATCTAAAATCATGATGTGGCAACAAAGGCCTCAAGTGTTTACTCAGCCTTAGTTTATTATAGATTAGATTACCAGTTGTTTTCAAATAGGTAGATAGGCTTAGCGACCTAGCAAGGGTAACATCAAGGTATTTCACTTCATCCTTTATCGTTAGTGATGCGTCCTCAACCTTTAGGTTTGGAGGTGGGGTAAAATTTTGGTTTCTTGTTATAAACAGGACTTCAGTTTAATTTATCTTACGATTATGACTGTTTAACCATTGTGTGACTTTAGTAAAGCATGAGATGATGCTGGTAAAATTGGGATGCTGAAATGAGAGGTATAGCATTATATCATTTGCATAGATGGTATAACCAAATCTTCAAACCTTGAATAATGTCATCCTTGGTGAATCTTCAGCTTTGCTGCCACCTCCCCCTGCCGCCCCAAGATTTTGATTGTTAAACTGAATAATCATGATCATTGAAATACCACCAATCCCAAAATAATCCTATAAAAATGCATAACTGGACATCATGGGCCTGGTTTTCTTGTGGGCAGGCTATGCACCGCTACGGCGCATATCCCTACTCACTCATCCTTAACCACAGATATTCAATGCCGTGATGACAGCATAGAATATCTGGGTTGTGCGCCAAGGGGTCAACGCTGCAGATCCTAACCTTGTAGTGGTGATATTGAACCATTACACATTTAGTGGTCCGTGGTTAGAACTAGGCGAGCCAAAAGCTGGTCTAGTTTTAGCCGCAGACCACTAACCATGTAGTGGTCCAATATCGTTGCGACATGGTTAGTGGCAGTCATCGCCTCCGCTCTACCCTGGAATACACTCAACATGCCCCGATGCTAATCGGATAGCATTGGGGCACCTAGGGGAACTAGTCATGGATAGTCAACGGCACTAACTGTGTAGGTGCCATTGAATATCCCTATTTAAGGCATTTACATGGTTTACTTGGCTGCAAACCATGTAAAAGCCTTTCGAATATCGGGATTCATACTTTTAAATATTAAACTTTGCTTTGTACTGTATGTATATGTGTGTCTACACTCCCAGCAGGTACAAGAATGCATTGAAGGCTCTCTGAGCTTGAGTGGCTGTCGGGATCTCTTCTTCAGCTTTGACTGCTGCTGCTCTTAGAAGCTTATGGCAAGAGGGTGAAGCAAATAGAGGACCTGCAGGCAGCCACGCACTGCTCTGATCAGCTCATTCTCTCTGCGAGGACTTCTATGTGCTGCGCTTTAGGGTTGTAATTGTCTCCTCCTGAAATCATGGCCCTGGAGGGGATAGGAATACAGATGTCTTATGTGGCTTCGTAAGGACAGGATTTTGAGTGGCACTGACAGCTGGATCAAAATCAACCTGACCGCTCTTCTCCACTCCATTTCTTGTGTGGAGCTGACCTAGCATGTGCACTCCGTGCTGCCACTATCTGAATTTTCTGTTTTGTGTGGGTGGGCTGGTGCCAGCAGGTCAAGTTCTAGGCTTGTGTATGCCCCACCCCCTGAGGCTTAGACTCTTTTTGATGGCCCCACTTAAACCCATGCTAATACAATTAGTGCACTGTGTGAACCCAGTGCTAACTCTTCTTAGCTCACTACGCTCACTCTCCTCCCCTACGCCACCCACTCCCAACCCTAACGTAGGTTGCACAGTTAGTGCGGGAATCATCCCGTGCTGCCATGGCCTCGCACCAGCTTGCAACGTGTGTCCAACGCGTACCTTTAGCACATGCCAGTTAGCACCCTTTAGTAGAAGACCCCCTAAAATACACAGACAAGCCTTATTACTCGTATTCACCCAGCCAATGTTTACTAAAAAAAAAGGTTCCAATTGTTTTCAAAATTACAGAAATGAAGCCAATGCTCAGAGTGGACAATTGCCTGGTTGACATTGTTGAGATCTTAACGAATGAGTAGGCTTGGTTCGATTCCCACTGATGCTCCTAGTACCCAAGAGATCTGAGTTTGATGTATAATTCAAAGATACTTAAATTGAATGCACAAATGTACTCAAAGCCAGTCAGCTCATCCATAACCTGAGAAACATGTTTGAAATGAGATAAATCAGCAATCAACCTGACTGCCACATATTACAATAACATAGGTTTGGCAAAACGAATAACTGTATAACCATATGAAAATTAGCTGCATCCAAAAAGTGGCTGGGCCTCTGAATAAGTCATAATTTATAAAACTAGGATTTACATAATTGTTGTACTTGCAGCCAGTCAAAAATGCATGCAGCAGAATTCTGGGCTAGGTGCAAAACATCAACCACAGAACTGGAGGAAAGCCACTGACTCCATACACACAGGGAATGGAGAAGTCCAGCTTGTTGAAACCGACCCAACATGGCATGCATCAAGGGTCCAAGTAAAAACACAAACAAAAAAAAACATGTAAAAATCAATCGTAAGAGCATATTGTGAAGAACATGGAATAAGAAGAATTTCCACATAGAAACATAAAATAATTAAGAAATTACAAATCACATAGTACAAGTAGAAAATGTGTAAAATCATATATATAAATGTTTCCAGACATGTAAAAAAAAAAAAGAATACAAATATGACTTTTCTCTGCTCTTGTTGTTGATATAAATGCATTGAGTGGAGTGGAGTGGCCTAGTGGTTGGGGCAAGGTACTTCAGGCTGGAAGGTCAGGGATTCAAATCCCACTAGAGGACAGCAACCTTGGGCCAGAAGGACTGGGGTTTCTAGTCCCACAGGTGCTCCTTGTGGTCTTGGGCAAGCCACTTAACCCTCCATAGCCCATGTTCACTGTGAAATAGTTATCTCCAAGTTATAATGCCCTGTTCAATGTAATTTCAGTTTGTTCAATGTAAACCACACTGATGCAGAATAGCACAGTATATAAGAGAATGTAAATAAATTTGTAGAGGTTTTCCTTCATTTCTTGGTTTGCTGGCTGCAAAACACATAAAGGGGCATGTTTACTAGTTGCAAATAGCCCTTGCAAACCTTTAGTCCAGTTTAGTAAACATGTCCCAAAGTTGCAACAGGCAGATCATAATAAAGTGAATTATAATAGTCGAGAAGCGGATCCATCATGGATTGTACAATGATGCAAAATGGCAGAGTAGTCCAGAAGAGACTTAAGTCTGTGTGAAATGCACAGTTTATAGAACAACTGCTTGATCACAGATCTGATTTGGGGCTTAAACTCAGTCATCTATCCAGTGCAACACCCAATGATCACATCTGCTGAGAAATTGAAATACCAAGGTGCTAGTAACATTTGGCAAAGAAGTTCCGGAAACAAATAAAACCTCAGCATAAACATGAAAACGCACTCTGTGCTGCTGCAAAACTTCACAAGGCAGAAGCAAACATACGTCGAATGTGACAGAAGACAGGGCGGATCTCTTAGGAACCCCACTTTATAGCAGTACCAGTCAGAGGCCAGTCCTACCACCCTCACCTGCTACAAGCACACCATGAGAAATGATCAGAAACAAGTTAAAACAGTAGAACCGAGCCTCAACAGCTGTAAGCAATAGCATGATTCAGAATGTCAAAGGCAACGGACACATCAAAGAACAGTATGCTTGTTCTTCAACTAGGCCTTGGGGCAACTCATCAATCACAGAAAGATATGGAAATCAAATTGGCAGTCTATGAATGATCATCTAGAAAGCTCCGAAGTAGATTTGATTCTACCTGTTCAATCAACTTTGTCAAACAAAGGCAAATTTGAGATCAGACAATTCTTTGTGAATATTTGACTTGCAGGATGGATTATTTTAAGATGATCCTGACACTAGCATGTTTTAACAATGCTGACACTGCCCTTGTGTCAATTAGGCATCAAAAAGGGTATCAATGCATGCCTTCACCAGTTCAACAGAGCAAGGATCTATAGGATTCGTTCATTTGACGACCTGACAAATGTGATAAAGAAATGCATGATCAAAGTCAGTCCGTAAAGGGGATTTTTTCCAGATGCTGTACCATCAACACAGACAAAGAAAATAAAATTAACAGAAAAGAGAAAGAATTGCCCTGAGAGAGTCAGAAAGGCAACCCCCCCCCCCAAAAAAAAAACCAAACCCAACTTCAGGCCAAAATGGTTTGGTTTATTTTTCTATTTTTTTCATGGTTTTGGGTGTTTTGCTTGTTTCACACATTTGTTTTAATAAAAATCTGTAATGTGCAATAGAGATTTCTTTTTTCAATCCAATGGAATTTGGAAAGAACTATGTAGAAGGGATGGAGAATGTCTGTCTGGAGACAAAATAACTGAAAATTTAACGGAACAGAATGAAACTTGACATGTGGGGAAAAACTAGTAAAATGGGCCAGACTGAACAGGGCATTCCAGAGAAATAAGCCTCTTCCCCTCCCACCCAAAACTAGCTCAATATATTTCTATGAGATAAGGAGTATCAGCTTCTGTAGCGCAGAAACTTACATACACTAAAACATGACAGTTAGGGAATTGCTCCTTTCAAACCCCTTTTCCTTGTTCTCTACTCTTCCAACTCCCAAACTGACCCATCACCAAAAAATCCCCCCCCCCCAATTGTCCCACCACCCTGTACAGTGCCTCACTTCCAAAAAATATTCACTTGCAACTAACCTAACCTAACAACCTACCAAATACTTCCACCTCAAACAAAACCCACCACTCACAACAGCTTCAAGACCCTGCAAGCTGCTCCATTCACCAAAACTAAATTTCCACCACTGCTCTACTATACTGATAACTGTTCCCACCCTATAAACAATCTCCCACAACTGCCTCACCACCCTGCCTCCCTTCACAAAATACCTTCTCACAACTTTCCTACCACTCCATAAACTGCCCCTTCCCTAAAAAATATCCCTGATAACTTCCCCACCTTGTAAAACTGCCCCCTGCAACTGCCCCACTCCCAAAAACTACCATGCTGCAACTGCCCCACCAACCCACATACTGCCCTGACCCTACAAAAACATTACCTCACAATTGCCCTACCACCTTTCAAACTGCTCCACCCCTAAAAAATATCCCCAACTGTCCCACTACTTCACAAAATTCCCCACCCCCAAAAATTGCCCTCTGCAACTGCCCCTCCACCTCACCAGATGGCCCCGCAAACTGCTTCCACTCCAAAAACCTACTGCTCTGCACTGTCCCATCCCCACAACTACCCTCACCATCTTGAAAACTGCCCCACCCACCAAATATATTCTCCTCATAACTGCCCCACTCTTACAAAATCCCCCCATGCATGTACCTCATGTCCCAAAACGCCCAACTCTGCCTCACCATCTTGCAAATTACACCCACCCACAAAACTACCTCCCCATAACTGTCACTAACGCCCAAAGGTACATCCTCCATAAATGCCCCACTACCCTCTGCTATCCCAACACAGATGCAACACAGCATTTGACTCAATCCCTCATAACATCATAACATCCTATTAGCATAACTACAAGCAAGATCGTATCTAACAAATCGCCAGCTACAAGTGAAAACAGGATCGACCAAATCAGCTCCATTCTTTCAACAGCAAGGTGTCCCACATGGATCAGCTTTATCCTCCCTACTTTTCAATATACATATACAACCTATATGCTCAATCATGTGCTCTCACAAAGTTCACTATCACATATATGCAGATGATATTATGCTCTATGCACCCTTCAATAGAACAAAACCTACATATAATGTAATAGCAGACTGCTTCAAGGATATTGCTCACTGGGTAACAGATCATGGCCTATCAATAAACTATAATAAAGCAAGTCCATCACATCACCAGAGATGAAACATCCATCCCACCAACAATGCTACAAATTAATGCAATTGAGTGAGAAGTGAAAAACAAACTTAGATACTTAAGAACAACTCTAGACTGAAGTTTAAACCTAAACACACATATCAAGAAAACCATCAAGACAATATATCACAAAATGCGAATCCTGCAACACCTACGTCCATTACTTGAACCACGTGATGTCTGTTCAGTATTTCAGGTCATTTTAAATGGTTTAGTCATGATTTGGATGTCTGAAGACATGCACTTGGACATCAAAATCATGGGCATGTCTCTGTAGCCATTCCACAAATGATGTTCTCAGACAACTCCAGTGCAGGGATGTTCACACAGGCACAGGGATATGGCAATGTGCTTACATGCTCCCGGTCGATTTCAGAAACATCAGAGACAAATAGGCATCAGGAAAGTGCTTGTTTTCACCTTAAACCGTCCAGAGAGTGCAGAGAAGATGGAGAATTAAGTGACTAGCAATATCATCCAAAGAGCATCAAGATTTGAGCATATTATGCCAATATTGAAACAACTGCACTGACTCCCAATAACAAGTCACATTAAATACAAAATCCTGCTATTGATACTCAAAATCACGCATAACTTGTCATCCACATACCTAAACACGCTCTTACACATGACATAGAACAACAGGGCCAGAAGACAAAGCACACAAAGTATGCTAATGATATCAATCAAAAGAACAAAAGGCAACCAATATGCCTGCAACCTCTGCCTGCTGCCTGAGAAGACCAGAAGCATATCCAAACTTATAGCATTCTGCAAGACATTAAAAACCTTAGTGAGTTGGTCTTGTGTGCTATGGGCTGAAAGAGCAAGGGAAAGAGGTTAGTGGTGCATTCCCATACACTCGGTACCTCTACGCCAATTGCTTCTGGACTGATTGAATTTTTGGTGCAAAGACTGCCTCAATACTCAGCCGTCTCAGGGGAGGTTATTCTGGCTACAGTGATGCCGGAGCAGGAGTGATCGATGTCTGCTTTGGGGACTGCATCTCTCTCCCCCAATTTACAGCCGCTCCCGAAGGTGGTGTGCTCCTGCAGCAGGAGGTACCCTCAGAAGAAGGGTCCCGGATTACACTGGGGTGGCAAGTTTTGCAGCGACCTCTGTCCCAGAACATCTTCAGCACGTTTGTGCCTCAGTGGAATCAGACAGAAGGGAGGCAGTTGGAATGGCTGTGGTTGCGGGTGCTGTTTCGGCTTCGGCAGGAATGGAAGGAACTCCTGTTCATGATACTCGATCTCTTTCTTTTTTCTCTGGACTGCCCTGTGAATTTTATATTCAAATCCATCTAGCAAGCCATTGTTTCTCTGGGAGAAGCTATACTGTCGCAGGATTTTTCTTTGGTCTAATTCAACAGCGGTGGAACTTTTATCATCAAAGGTAACTTTGCTGCAAACAGAGGTTTCAGAATTTCAAACCAGGGTAACATTTTTGGAGGAGCAGTCTACATCTTTTGTTAAGAATTTCAGTTTGTTAAATTCTAAGATTGAACAGCTGGAGAATTTGTTTCATGCAAATAATTTGAGGATTATTAATTTTCTTAGAGTGTCAACAATAACACCAAGAGAAATGTTTAGGAAATATTTAATCAAGACTCTTGCGATTCCCACAGATATGATTCTACCTATTGTGAAAGCCTTTTATTTGCCAATTAGGAAAAAATCTGCTTCCTCAATAAGGATTGATGACCAACTTGTTGAGGCTTTGAATATTACGGCCTTGCTTGAGTCTTCTTCAGAGGAAACTCCGATTCCATCTACTCTAATGGTTACATTTGCTTTGTTATCCGATAAGGAGTGGCTGTTAAAGCTCTTCTTTAGGCAGTGTCATTTACTTTTCAAGGGGTTTCATGGTACAGATTTATCCAGACCTATCTAGAGATACCCAGAGGTGGCGCAGGGAATTTCTTTAACTTCGTCCTGGGGTCCATCAGCAAGCATCCATGTAAGTGTCTGGTCAAGTACCAGACAATTTCTTATATATTTTTTGAGTCCTCTCAGCTGGTGGTTTTCAAATGCTCGTCGCCTAGAAGCATCCATTGTCTGTTGAGTCATAGGATTTTGTATTGACTGAGTAGTGCCCTGTTGTTTTCTTTTGTAGCTTGCGATTTAATATATAGTTATTTCTTTAGTGTTTCCTCCAATTTGAGGGCCAGATTAGCTAACAGTGTATTGTTTTTCTTAAAAATATGTTTCTCTTATTTTGTTTTTCAACTGTATTGCTCAGTTTTCTGTTCAAGATGCTTATTGTTACTTCTTGGTTTATTGTTAAAAATTGCATAAATACAAAATTTAAAAAAACCCTATCTATTCATCAAGCACTTTGGAGACATAACAGCATAAATCTCACACCCCACTAACAGTTATCTATGCTCAGTCCTCTATTGTTAAGAAGTTTGTAATCTAGCAATATTTTCCGCTCCCTTTGTTGGCCTTGGAACCCACGGCTTGTTAAGATAAGTAAATGCTATCCTATTTTTATAGGTATTTGTAATAATCTGCTTACATTAGTCTTTGCTTGTTTACAGGACAACAGAATACGATTCCAGAACGGGTTGGTTCTGGCATTTTTTATTACATGTTTAAGACGCTGGTGTTATTGCTAATGCTGAGATGATACAATGAGAGTGTATTGAGAATCCTGAAAAGTACTTTTTTGGATGTTAGTGTTGAATTTGTGATTGGTATGATTGGGTATAAATTATCTATATATACAGTATATAAATAAAAAAAGGGGAGGTTGGAGACCAGTGATGTGAGCATCTGCTAGTCCCTATGGTGATTTTTTTCGCCAAATGTAGGGTATATAGCCATCCTGAGGTCTTCTTTAACCCTTAGTGAATTGTTGGTTGCTAGTAACTGTTTGAAGTTAATTATAAAAACGAGGTGTTTTGAATGAATATATTTTGCTAAGAGATTTTGTTGGTTGGATCTCTTCCACCTTCCACCATGCTGCTGATCGAACGTCTGGGGTGGAAGCGGGAGCTGCTCGCCCCTCCCGCTCCCCCCACCAAGGCCCAATCGGGGCACAACAGACTGCAATTTAAAAGCAGGAACCGGCAGGTAACTGCCTTTCTCTTCCACCTTCCACCATGCTGCCGATCAGACGTCGGGGGTGGATGCGAGAGCTGCTCGCCCCTCCCGCTCCCCCCACCAAGGCCCAATCAGGGCACAACAGACTCCATTCAAAAGCAGGAGCCGGCAGGTAACCGCCTTTCTCTTCCACCATGCTGCCGATCAGACTTCGGGGGTGGAAGCGGGAGCTGCTCGCCCCTCCCGCTCCCCCCACCAAGGCCCAATCGGGGCACAACAGACTCCATTCAAAAGCAGGAACTGGCAGGTAACTGCCTTTCTCTTCCACCTTCCACCATGCTGCCGATCGGACGTCGGGGGGTGAAAGCGGGAGCTGCTCGCCCCTCCCACTCCCCCACCAAGGCCCAATCGGGGCACAACAGACACCATTCAAAAGCAGGAACCATCAGGCGTGGCCACGCCTGGTGGGCCCGTGCCTAAGGGCCACGCCAAAGGGCCCTTTGGCGGGGCACGGTGGTGGGGCCGGCTTTCTCCCTTGCAGACGTATTCCAATGTAGGGGAAAAGGAAAAAGGTTCCATTCCAGCCTCCATGACCCCAACGAAGCATGAGCGCTCATGGTCACTCCACCTCCACCGACTCAGTCTCCACATCACCATGTAAGCATACATCATATGTATCCTTGATGTAATGTAATGTTCGCCATGGTGCCCAGCCCACCTGTAACGTAACCCTGATGTATTGTAATGTACTCTTGGTGTAATTGTAAGGTATGTACTTATTTATACTGTTTGTGTAGTAAATGTGCAGTAGTACATTTACTACACACACAGTATAAATGAACACAGGTTACAACACAAAAGCAAATCACTACAGACTAATACACATAAAACCTACCACACTACCACAAACAGTCAACAAATTACAAAAAATCTTATCTCATTGTCATGTATCCTAATAAACGCAAGATCCATGAAAAAATAACTCCCCATCTTCACTGACATGCTAAATGACCTAAAACCAGACATCCTATGTGTCACTGAAACTTGGTTAGCTGACACTGATAATGTTTACCTAAACCAATTAAACAATAACGATTATGATATCTCACACACACACAGAAACCATAAAAAAGGAGGAGTACTCATGATGACAAAAAAAGTTTTAAAAGCAAAGCCACAACCTTCTGACCTCCCTAAAAATATTGACACACTCATCATGAAAATTGCTCACCTTAGAATTTGTCTAATATACAGACCTCCTGATCAAAAATCAGAAAAACATGGATGCTCTAATAGAATTCCTTAGCTCATCCACTGACCTAAACCCAATAATAATGCTCGGTGATTTTAACCTTCCATCCCTACCCTCCTTACACTCAGCCCTCTTCCTTGATTCAATTGCAGATATGGACTTCCATCAAATCATAAATAAAAAAAAACACAATAAAGGAGGAACACTTGACCTTGTCTTTCTCCCAGAAGTACTCCACAAACTTTTTAATTCGGCATCCCTGGAGTGTACACCAATCCCTTGGTCAGACCATCACCTTATTAAGCTTAGCCTCACTTACATTGAAACAAATAATAAAAACAGATCACTAAAGGCTCCAACCCCTAGATTTAAAAGATTCAATGAAGAAGAATTTCTAGATTTAACAATCCCCCATCTTTCTCCATCACCTTCTGACCTAGATGAAGCTGTTGCAAACTGGCATAAAACAATCAATAACGCAGCCACATATAAACAATTAATCAGAAAGAACAACCGTCCTAGAAATGGCAATGCCCCCTGGTTTAGCAATACCTTAAAACTAATGAAAAGAGAGCTAAGGAAAATAGAATTAAAGTGACACAGAACCAAATCTACTTCATGCTATGAGAACTATCATAGCCACCTTAAAAAGTATAAAGAGGCAACAGATAGTGCAAAAAAAAAATTTACCATGCAGTCATTCTAACTAAATCAATAAATAGACCAAGAGAATTATTTACCATTGTTCAAAACCTAACTAATAATACACACAATTCTAGCAACGACATTACGGATATATCTGCTCAGACCTTAACTAATCACTATATAAATAAATCAAAACATCATGCATTTTCACTAAAACCACTCATTAATTCTTACCATCATCAAATAGACGATTGGTCCGACTTCCACCCTATAACTAAAGACATACTCAAGAATATTATCTCAAATCTAAATACCACAACTTCTTAACTAGACCCTTGTCCAGTAACCTGGATAAAGAATACTCTTCCAACCTTATCCCCTTTCATTCTTCCTATAATCAATCTCTCATTACACCAAGGGTACCTACCACCTACACTGAAACATGCACAAATTTGCCCAATACTTAAAAACGGCACCCTGGACAAAACCTCACCGAACTCCTACAGACCTATTTCAAGTATACCTTTCATGGCTAAACTAATTGAAAAGGTTGTTCAAATTCAAACACAGGAATACATGGATACCTCAGCCCCCCTCGATGACCAACAATATGGTTTTTGCCCCTGTCATGGAGTAGAAACGCTCTTAACAGTACTTCTCGACACCCTTGTAAGAGGAATTGATAACTCTAAACAAGCTTTCATCCTTTACTTCCTTTGACATTTCAGCAGCATTCGATAGTGTACTCCATACTATAATGCTTAATAGACTCAAACAAATAGGAGTTAGATCAACAGTACATAACTGGTTCACATCATATCTAAGCAACAGAACGCAAACAGTAAGAATCGGCACCCAAACCTCTAACACATACGAGTATAACCAGGTTCATGGCCTCCCTCAAGGCTCTGCCCTTTCAGCCCTCCTCTTCAATATTTATATACAACCTGTCTGCAACATCTTTAAAAAATTCAAAGTCCACTATCATATATACGCAGACGATATAATGATGTACATTCCATTCACGATCCCTAACCTACCAATGCAACTATTAACCGAGTGCTTCAATGAAATAACAACATGGCTAAAAGATCACAACCTCCACATCAACCACTCTAAAACAGACATATTAATTGTAATGAAAAACCAATCATACATTCCACCAACTCACATTACACTCCAAAATCATGATATCAATATAAAAAATGAAGTGAAATATCTAGGAGTGATCCTCGACTCACACTTCAGTATGAACACTCATATCAGAAACACAACAAAAAAAATCTACTTTAAGCTTAAAATTCTAAAACAATTACGTCCACTTGTACATATACATGACTTTATGAGTATAATACAGGCAACCATCACACCTCACTTTGATTTTGCCAATTTAATTCTTCTAGGTGCAACAAAACAAAACATTAAAAGACTTCAACTTGCTCAAAACGCAGCAGCCAGAACTATAATGAAGGTGCACCCATTTGAACACCTATATTAGCTAACTTACACTGACTACCAATACAATGCAGGATAAACTATAAAACTCTAATAACTACCTTCAAGGCATTAAATAATATGGCCCCACCTACACTAAACAAACTCATCACTAAAGACTCAACTAAAAGTGCTCACAGGAGAGGCCATACAAATAAAATAAGGATTCCAAAAGACTTCACAAAGGCCAAAAAGATAACCAACAAAAAAGCATTTTCTCATGCAGCCCCTATCCTCTGGAACTCCCTCCCTGAAGAAATAAGAACATTAATTGAAATTAAAGAACTTCGGAAAAAATTAAAAACCCATCTGTTTAGCTTACACTATGGCCCAATAGCAAACTCCTTATCCCAGATAAAAAATGGATAACAGATGACTAGATGGATACAAAATAAGATTGATATCAGACCAAGATGGACTCAAAATAACAATTAAACTTACCCCAATGCTCTTATTCTAAGAAACATACTTATCAATTGTTCAATTGACATCAATGCAATTTACGCTGCACAGTCACAAATATTTTTCTTATTTTACATACCCCCAACTACCTAATATTTAGTCCCTGACTCAAATTAGATGAAGTATGTTTGTTTATTAAGGGTCATACCTTGTATATAGTACTCTAATGTTTTCATGTAAAATAAGCGATTGTTAAATAAATAAATAAAAATAAATAAATAGTACTAATAGTAATTTTGGGAGACAGCCAATCTGGCTTTGCCCTTGCTAGATTATTACTCTGTGTGTATTTCTGTTGTCATGATTAGATTGTAAGCTCGGACGAGCAGGGACTGTCTCTTGTATTCATGTCTGTACAGCGCTGCATGCGTGGCGCTATGTAAGTGTTAAATAGTAGTAGTAGTAGTAGTAGGATTAGTTTTGCACATACCATGGAAGTCGTGAACCTCACTTCTAAGCTAGGGTATGTGAAATATGATCTTAATCTCTCAAATTTACTACTAATGCTCAGCATAATACTTGCATCGTGCCAAAGAGAGCCTCCTGCTGTAGTTCATAAGATGTAACATGTATGGGTAGTTTGTCAAGATGTGCTTGGAAAAACTTCTTTATCAGACCTGTGGCTCCCAGTACAATGGGAAATATTTCTGTATCTTTCTGCCACATTTTCTTAGTCTCTGATTGTCTCTGATTGCATTTCTTGATACTTCAAGATCTTCTCCCTCTCTACGCGATTCACAGAATAACCACTTGGTACCGACACTTCTATTATCAATGCCGTTCTGGTGTTCTTCTCTTTTACCATTATGTCAGGTTCTGGCATCCAGTTTCTTATCTGTCGGTATGGGAATGTCCCAGGTGATCATAACCTCTTCATTCTCTGTTATTCTCTTAGGACAAGTGGCTGTGGGAGACTATTTTAATGTCGGTTTGTTCTATGATGTCCTCAGGGAGCTCGTTCCAGAGGATTAGTGCAGCATGAGAAAAGGCTTTTTTATTTGTTAGTTTTTTGGCTTTTCTATAGTCCTTTGGGAATTCAAGTTTGTGTTTGTTTTTACTTCTTTGAGTTCTGTTTGAGGTTTCGATTGTGATTAAGTTGTTCAGAAAGGATGGGGTTATGTTGTGGATTATTTTAAAGGTGGTCACAAGGCTCTTGTAGCCTATGCGGCTATGGATTGGGAGACAGCCAACATGGCTTTTAGACAAGGAAGATCTTGTCTTACTAATCTGAAATGTTTTTTTGAAGGTGTGCATAAACAGGTAGACAAAGGTGAGTCGGTTGATATAGTGTATCTGGACTTTCAGAAAGCTTTTGACAAAGTCCCCCATCAGAGACTTTTGGCGAAGCTAAAAAGTCATGGGATAGGAGGCAGTGTACTATTGTGGATCGGGAACTGGATAAAAGATAGAAAGCAGAGGGTAGGGCTAAATGGCCATTATTCCCAATGGAAAAAGGTGAATAGTGGAGTACCCCAGGGATCTGTACTGGGTCCGCTGCTTTTTGACATATTCATAAATGACCTGGAAAAGGGAATAACTAGTGAGGTTATCAAATTTGCAGATGACACAAAACTGTTTAAAGTTGTTAAAACCCAAGAGGATTGTGGAAAACTGCAGGAGGATCTGGATAAATTGGAAGACTGGGCATCCAAATGGCAGATGAAATTTAATGTGGACAAGTGCAAAGTTATGCACCTAGGAAAGAACAACCCACACTATAGTTACACGATGCAAGGCTCCACATTAGAAACCACCACCCAGGAAAAAGATTTAGGAGTCATCGTGGATAACATGTTAAAACCCTCCACCCAGTGTGCAGCGGCGCCCAAGAAAGCAAATAGAATGCTAGGTATCATAAGGAAAGGGATGGAGAATAAAACAAAGGATGTTATAATGCCTCTGTATCGCTCCATGGTACGACCGCACCTTGAATATTGTGTGCAATTCTGGTCACCGTATCTTAAAAAGGACATAGCGTTATTAGAAAAAGTACAGAGAAGAGCCACCAAATTGGTGAAGGGCTGGAAGGCTACTCCTATGAAGAGAGGCTAAGAAGGTTAGGGCTCTTTAGCCTGGAGAAGAGACGGCTGAGGGGAGATATGATAGAGGTCTATAAATTAATGAATGGAGTGGAACGGATAAACATGGATCAATTGTTTACGCTATCAGAGTATAGAAAGACTAGGGGACATGTAATGAAGCTACAGGGTAAACTATTTAAGACAAATAAGAGAAAATATTTTTTCACTCAACGTGTAATCAAACTCTGGAATCTGTTACCGGAGGATGTAGTAAGGGCTGTTAGTATAGCTGGGTTTAAAAAAGGTTTGGACAAGTTCCTGGAGGAAAGGTCCATAAACCACTATTAAAAAGGGACCCAGGATATCAATGCTTGACCAGTACAAGCATTGTGGAACCTGTGTCTTTTGGGGATATTGCTAGGTATGTATGACCTAGATTGGCCACTGTTGGAAACAGGATACTGGGCTTGATGGACCTCGGTCTGACCCAGTATGGCATGTCTTATGTTCTTATTGGTAGCCAGTGTAAATCTGATAATATGGGTGTGATGTGTTCTATGGAAGCTAATGTTCAGGACTGGTCTGGCTGCTATATTTTGGGCTAGTTGAAGCCTTCTGAGAGTTTGTTTAGATAGACCCCGTAGAATGGAGTTCACAAAGTCAAAGTGAGGAGTGATGGTACATTGTATGACAGATTTGAAGTCATTTAGACGGATCAATGGATGGAGTTGTTTAGCATTTTTAGCTTATAATGTATTTTAATCATGGTGTGTTTTTGATGTGAGATTCCATACTGAGGGTCTGGTCCAGTGTGACGCCTAAGTATTTCACCTCTTTCTTTACCATGATGTTAGATTTCTGTAGGCAGATTGACGTAGGTGGTACAAAATTTTGACTTCTAGTGACATTGAGTGGAAGGCACCAATCTCCATATTATTCATGCTCTCGTTATCAGTTAATGGTCAGGAGAAGACCATCCTCGGCTTGTGACTCAAACCTTACACTTGCATAACTGGCCCCTGATTCCTATCCATGTAGAGGGTATCCAATGGGTACAGTTTGTGAAAGTGAAGACTATTCCTTATCTTATTATGTAGGTTGTGGGTGATGGGGGTGGAAAAGGGGGGATGGAAGACTTATTCCAAGGTTCTACTCCTGTGAATGCTTTACATGGGTACCAGTGCCTTGCTCTTTCCTCATTTCCTTTTCCATTCACAAAAAAAATAAAAATGTAGAAACTGGGGCACTCCTTCCCTTCAGTCTTGAGACTTCTCATATTTTCCATTTCATAATCTTTGGGATCCTCAGCTAGGACTCCTGTCTGTTTCACTCTTTTCTGCCTTGCAAAATCATTGCATCAATACTTCTCTGTCTTTCAAGATTTGTTAAACCCAAGGAGACTCTGAATAGGCAGATTTCCCAACTCTTTTCTTCTTATAACCAGGAACTTCCCTTCTGGCCTATAGGACCTCCTCCCAACCTGGGACATCTACTATCCATTCTGAACCTTGAATAAAGGAAAACAACCCAGTAGACTCCAACCAACACAGGTCATAGGACTCAACTTTCCTTAGGGTGAAAAGGAGGAAAAAGTCCTCAAACCCCTTTTAATTTTCCTTTGTTTAGATACTAGTTCAGTACTAGAACAGGTAAGTCAAGGAGCTCTGTACTCTTGGTTGGCATAATAACCTCCATATTAAGTCTCCAGTGGAGGTGGTAGAGATGAGGACAGTAACTGAATTCAAAAAAGCATGGGACCAACACAGAGGATCTCTAAAGGTAAAAAGTGGACTGTTGTAGTTGTTGTTATGGAAGGACAGACTAGATAGGCCATGTGGTCTTTTTCTGTCATCATGTTTCTATGTTTCTATTATTACACTATCTTCTGTGAGGGTAATCATATCTTGCAGCACAACTGTAGACCAGTCCATCAGTAACAGAGTTAATACTAAGACCAATACACGAAACACCAGGATATTTAATCTTAGCAGAAAAGGCTCAGATGCAATCAATGATATCATATAATTTGCCTTCTTGGAAATGCAAAAAGAGATTTTACTTAGACTTTTGAAGATTGACACACAGGGAATTGAAATATCTGTATGGGAAGCCATAAAGTCAATAATGGATGAACTTATTCCAATCTGACTGGTATCTTTGCATTTTTGCCTCAGATTTGCTCAGATAATCACTCAGTGTCAATCTAATCACTCAGAGTCTGATGTAATTTGTCTTTTCCAGATAATACAGATTTGCACAGGTAGATCTGCATTTCTAAATATTTCAAATCTGCAAATATTTGCGTACTGATCACATATGATGCAAATCTTTAAATACGTCAAATATACACAATAATGTATAAATGTTCACCTCTGGACAGAGTCAAACATTTACAAACTAGTCAGTCAGTTCAAAAGGCTTATGGCTCAGACTTTGACAGGAATTGGTGTTAGGTCACATTTATTCATGTTAATCTGTGGCTTGTCCATGTTTGATTCCAAATGGCTGAATATCCCCTGGGTTTGATAGGGTTTGGATTTACTGCAGACTGGTTCTGCCCACCTTTACATTAAACTTTCCAGATCAAAGTGGCATTGTCCGAGACTAGAGAGATATAGGGAAGAAGAGTTTTTTTTCCAAGAGTTAGTTTGTGAAAACATTTGTGAAGTGGTAAGCTTTGAGGTGTGTAAAGAAGTAATAAGCAAGGAGGATGCACAGGTAAAGCCCGCCCAAGGCTTTCTGCCACCCTAAACAGACACCCTGGCCGCCCTTGCCCACCCGAGCTGAGCCACGCCACCCTCCACGCCGAGCCACACCACCCCCTCGACCTGCACCACCACCCCCTCTGCTGCTAATTTCATCTATGGGAGAATCCCTGCTCTAGAGTCAACGAATGTGCTGTATGGTTTCTATAGATTGAGTTCTATATGTTCTTCAATAATCATATCTGAAGCCATATGTCAAAGTAAAGAGGAATTTACAATGAAGTGGTAGCTGGACTGAACCTGAATGCACTGCCAGTAACTCACAGGAACAGGGCTCTATTGTGACACTGTTTGCATTTCTTAGGTCTTCTTAAAACCTTCATATTTAGTAGACTGGGAACAAGGAGCTGAGAAATACCATAAGAAGAGCTCTAAACCAAGGCACAATGTCCTTAATCAGCAAAAGCACATTTTGAGATGCATACATACAGTATAAGGAACATTTAGAAAGTAGAAATATTTGTACTATTTATAAGAGATTGAGATAAATGAAGCAGACTGTAGGGCCAGGGTCCCCGGGGGCTGATCTGTTACTGGGTGCCCTGGCTCCTGCGTCCTGGCCATGCAATTAGGCCAAAGAGGAGGGGGGTAGCAGAGTTGCCAGGTGATACGGCGCACAGGGGGGTTTGAAATCACCGTGTGCTATTGTGTAGGGAAATTTCATTGGCAGCTCAGAGGTGCACTAGCCGGGGGGAGGGTGGAGCAAGAAGGGTTCCATGCTCCCACCTGGCCAGTGCACGTCAGGGTGGCAGGGGACAGCCAGGTGCTTGCCTTCCCATCCTCCCACCCTGGAGAGGGGTTTTTGTAGGGACAATAGAATTGTTGCAGTTGGAGAGGGAGTCCCGAGCCAACATATGCTGTGACAGTGGGGCCTAATGGCCGGTGGGAGAAACCAAGAGAGCACAGCTCCCAGTGTGGGGGTGGAGGGGGGTGGGCGGAGATCTCAGTGGAGATCTTCACCTGGAGATGAGAGGTGAGGAGCTGGCCTTTGCCAATAATATGGTGAGGTTGGCGGTGGTGGGGGAGAGGGGGCTCAAGGGAGGTGGATGTGCCACTTTGCTAATAATACGGCTGGTGGAGGACAGATATCATCCGGTATGGGCGATAAATGGAATATGTATGAAATGAGTTGTTATTGTTGGCTTGGGTTGGATGTTTACGAAGGCAGGTTAATAAAGCTGCCACCCTGTTTGTTCACCAATTAAGTGTTGCTGTCTTTTGTGATAGAGGATGGGGCGAGGTGTAACAGGAGGTGAGAGGTTGGAGATAACGGGAGCGACCGGGTGGAGCAGCTATCTGGGCTACCCAAGGTTACTGATTTATATTAAATCTGACAACTCTCACTTTGTAAATATCAATCTAGATTCTAGATATTCCAGAGTTTTCCTCCTAGCTTTAATGCAGTTTGAATGGGCAGGTCAGTTGTAACCAGGGCCGGATTTACCTATACGCCACCTACGCCGTGGCGTAGGGCCCACAGCTGACAAGGGCCCACAAAAATAGCCTTTTTAAAATTAAATTAAAAAAAAAAAACGCTGGCTGCTGCCGCGACAGCATGGACTGTTCCCGCGGGGCCCCCTCTGCTGCCGCGGCAGCATGGATTGTCCCGTGGGGCTCCCTATGCCCGGCTGAATCCCCTCCCTGCCTCCCTCCCTGCCGGCTTTGAGAGGCGCGAAGGGAGAGTGTCTCGCAGGACTGGAAATGGGCTGATGGGTGGCTAGGACTGGAAATGGGCTGATGCAGGAACTAGAAGGGAATGGATGCTGGGTGAGGCTGGAACTAGAAGGGAGCTGATGTTGGGGGAAGATTAGAATGGGATGGGGCTGGAAGAGTAAAATGGAGAAGGGAAAAATATTTTGTTTGGGAGGGATAAAAAATCTACAATTGGCCGGGTAATGGGAGAGTAAGTGGGGATTGAGGATGGAGGGGTAAAATTTGAGTGGATGAAATAGGAATGAGGAAAGAGCAAAAGGAGAAAGATTAGTATGTTAAAGCAGATGTAGAGAGAGAATGGAAAAAAACTAGAAGAGAGAAGAAAGGAGAAATGGACAGCAGACGATGGAGAGTTAGCAGAAGACACGAAGAAACCAGAAGAAAGTGGCTGGAGCAATTGCAGCTGAAAAAAATGCACAAAAGGTAGAAAAATATCTCTTTATTTTGAATTTATTAATTGGAATATGTCAGCTCTGGTAAATGTGCATCATTAACATCTGCGCTTTGTTTAGTACAAGAGCAAATTAATGTATAGTTTTATTTCTACAGTGTTGTACATTCCAAGTTTGGCTTTTGGGATTCCCAGTTTAATTATTGTCTTCCTGTTTCTAAATTGTGATTCCTTGTTTGGTGACGGTCTATATTGTGCATGTGTAACTGAGCTGAGGTGTTCTGTTTATATAATTCCTATTTGACAGTGCCACTTGTTCTCTTTCCCCAGTAGGTCATGTATTGTTGTTCTCTGAAATGTATTGGTTTAATATTTGCAGTGTTGCCTTTTGATAGGTAGGGGCTGGTGCTTTGTGAGTCCTGGTAGTGCTGTTAGGATACGGCGGGTTTGCTATGGGTTCTAAATGGGCAGTGTTTGTAGTAGTTCCTAATGTGTCTGGCAGTTGGCACTGGATTATAGTAATGTAGAAATCTTTTAGTCTTTCTTTATCCATACACTCATTAAGAGGCACGTTTACTAAATGTTAGTATATGGTAACATTATGCAAATATTTATGCAAATGAGGCCCCTTATGCAAATGAGGCCCCGCACCCCCCTTGGGCCGCCCCTGCTGGGGGCCCACAATTTTTGTTGGCAGAGGGCCTCACTCAAGGTAAATCCGGCCCTGGTTGTAACCTTTTTAGACCAAAGATGGGATCCCAAAGTTATGTAAATGAAAGGACAATTATATAGTTCATTAAATGGAGATTGGGAAGATGCCACTTTGTCCATGACAGATGACTTGAACAGTATCTTAAGAAGGATGAGTATTAATTGATTTAGGCTAAGCACCTCCCTCCACAACTTAAGTCCTCTGGGGTAAATTTTCAATTGAAGGATGAGGCTACAGTATTCTGCTGGAAATCAAATGTCAGGAATCTGCAAGTTATCTTAAACTCATGGCTTAGGATGGAGAAGCATGTATCTATTACTGTGTTTCAACTTTGTATGGTTATGCAAATGAACCTTATTTACAAACAGCCTTTTGCATAGTGATTACTTCAGTTCTTCACTGGTGGTTTTTTTGTGTTCAAAAATGTTTATAGATTGCAACTTGTTCAAAATAATGTGATGAGGACAGTGACTGGGTTTAATTTTAGGGAAAATATTATGCATATTTTGAATAAATTACATTTGCTTTTAATTTTATTTCATGCACATATTACACTTTGTGATGCAGCGGACCCTCTTGCAGAAGGAAAAAAAGTTTTAAATTTAGAAAAAAACAGGTTTCAGATGCAATATCCTGAAGGTCCACATAGAGGGAGCAGGAGAGCCAGCATAGATTCAGAAGAACCACGCCTCTATAGGCAGGACTTAGGCCCAATCAGTTCCGATTTAAGCAGAGGCAGGCCTGAATCAAGCAGAGCAGTCAAGGAAGGAGGCAGTCAAGGAAAGAGCAGTCAAGGAAGAGATGCTCCAACATCCAGCTTGAGAGAGAGCCCTATCCAGGGAGAAGGGCTAAGACAGCCTGAGAGAAAGGACATGCGAGGAATGACATGGAGGAAAGGTCTCCAGTGAAAAGATATCCAGGAGAAAGATATCCAGCTGGAAAAGATATCCAAGGAGAGAAAGGTACTCAGAGAGATATCTATAGAAGTAACTGGAGAGAAAAGTGGAGAACTCAGAGGCCTGGTGAGCACGGAGAAGCTGCAAGGGCGCGGCCACCAGACAACAGCCACAGGAGTGGAAGCAAAGGCCAATGGCAACAGCTGCAGCCTTGCCTCAGAGGGGTTTCTCCACACACTAAGGAAAGAGAGACACTGTGGGAATACTTGGGCCAGCAAGAGTTGGAGGATAACCCGACTAGGCCTCAAAGCCTTCCCTGGAAAAGACAGAAGAAAGCTCAAAGGTAAAGCAGCCATTTCTTGTGATTGTTTGCTTAGGCCTAGCACAGAAGAAAGCCAGAGGAAAGAAGTTTATCTGTATAACAATGATACTTATAAGCAGAGATTAACAGATAATTTCCCTAAGAAGAAAACTGCCAGTATTAAATGTTGTGACAAGAGTGCTTTTAAAACTATAGCGGATGAACAGCCATTATTCTATCCTGTAGCCAGAAGCCGACACCCTAAGCTAACAAACAAACACTGGAAAACTGTATGGCATGTTTTTAAAAAGCCAGAACTCAGCCCTACCGAACCTTCAGACTCAGAGCTATCTGATATGGAATGGATGCCAGTGGAATCTGGGGGTGAGGAGGCTGAGGAACCAATGGAGTGTACATATTGTACAGCAGTGAAGCTATAGCCTGTTTGGGAGTTCAAGGAATGCATAAAGTGAATGCAGGAATCATTTTACTTTAAGTTACTGTGAAGTTAACAGTTGTTACTTTGACCGTTTTTGTATGCGTTGAACCTGATGTAAGGACTGATACAATCCTGTTGCTTTCCAAAGCCGTATGTTTTGAACCATTTTTGCGTAAAGGAGAAATAAAGCCTTTTTCTTTTTTCCCTCCACTTTGGTGTGAAGTTACTTTTTGGGAAGTTGGTAATGAGGTCGGCACAAAGGACCGCTACCTTTGACCCTCGCACTTGGCCAACCCAATACCCCTAATCTTGTGCGCTCCCCAGCTCTTCTTCGGTGGAAACACTACGCCGCCACCAGAGGGGGCTGCGGGGGACAACTTTTATATATAACATTTAAAACATTGAGGAACCTGTTTACTAAAGTACAATAAGGATTTGCAGTTACTATCCGTTAATTGTCAAAATGAACACACAGTAACTGAAAAACCTCTGTGTTCACTGTTGGGGGGGGGAGGCAGATACACAATTGTGTAGATACACAATGCAGTTCGCTACATCTATTTGGATGGCATTAACTGCACTGTGTTATCTGTCACGTTAACAGCTAATATGCAGTAACTTACTGTACATTAACTGTAAGGTGCAGTTGCCCCATGTGTCACCCATTCTCTATCCATTCTGTACCCCTTTCCATGTAGGGAAGTTAAAGCTGGGATTACCACCTTTTTGCACCTAATGAGCGTTTAGCGTAAAAACTAAGGTAAGTACAAAGCCTCCACAGTAACAGTCGGGGGCATGATCAGCACCGCATCCAATGGGATCTCGGAGGGTTACAAAACCAAATAAAAATACAATTAAAATAATCAACATAAAATTCCAAACAATTTCAAAATACAAAATATATAACAATATACAAAATAACTCACAGTTTATATACAATTATAAATAATAATAGATGCAACTAAAAATATAAAATCTCAAGAAACATAAACTAGAAATTTTCTGTGTTAGATTGGTGCCATCAATCTCCAACAGCTCTGGTTTGATTTGTGACTGCAGCATAGGAACAAGAAAACAGTTTCAACAAAGAGTATAGTGTTTTTTAGGGAAAGTGGGATGGAAGTAGATTAGTCATCATCTGGCTGGGATTCACATTTATTTATTTCAGTTTATGGACTGTGTAACCAAACAAGCTAATTGCAAGTTATAAAAACCATCATAAAATCCATTTAAAAATTAAAACCATTGGGCACAAACAGAAAATAAGCAGA
Organism: Ichthyophis bannanicus; assembly: GCA_033557465.1. NCBI lineage: Eukaryota > Metazoa > Chordata > Amphibia > Gymnophiona > Ichthyophiidae > Ichthyophis > Ichthyophis bannanicus. The sequence continues at coordinate 614,041,374 of CM066031.1, read as the reverse complement.
TGGCAATATATAACACATTTAACCAATGCTTCATTATTTTTTATAATAATCCACATCCCACATATAACATACACAGCACGCACAACTTGTAAAAACTGGTAGTATGTACGTCATCTGACTAAACAGATACAGCTGAATAGTATAATATAAAATCTTTAGAAGGGAGACCAAGATGTCAGCAGTCATGAAAAGACTTGCTGCATGATCCCTGCTTAACTTTATGGCGGGGCTTAAGTACAAAATTTAAGCTGTGATAAGTGCAAAGACTGTGTGGTAAACACAGAGGGTGTTCCCAGCATTTACCTAAAGGGCAGACACAGAGGTTAATTTTATACAGGTCATCTAGATTTATGTGCATGTTTATACATAGAAAGCATGGTATTTTAGTGGTTTCCGTATGTTAAATGGAACTTATGTGTGTAATGTTGTCTGTTACTATTCCATAAGTATGTGTATCAAACCAATGACATGTATGTTCACTGTGGGTATGTGCAGGGATGGAGTATAAATTTACATGCAATGCATTCCCTCAAGTCAATGCTGTCCCAGCAGCTCCTGGGTTTTCTTGCAGTGTGACCAGAAGGAGATTGCCAGGCCTTTCCTCTGAGGCAACGGAGGGTTAAGTGACTTGCCCAAAGTCATAAGGAGTGGGAACTGAACCATGCGTTAACTGCTGGGAAAATGCTGATCATGCACCCAACTGTTACTACAGAGGTACTTAACACATGTGAAATTTTGATCAAAACACTCAATAGGTGCAAAAAACCCAATGCACTTTAGTAACAGGGTCCCTATGTGGCAGAGAGGAGTGGAGGAGTAGCCTAGTGGTTAGAGCACTGGCTTGGTAAACAAGAGACCAGAGTGTGATTCCCACTAGCACTCCTTGTGGCCTTGGGCAAGTCACTTAACCCTCCATTGCCTCAGAAGAAAGGCCTGGCAATCTCCTTCTGGTCATACCTTGCAAAGAAAACCCAGGAGCTGCTGGGTTGCCAGGAATCAAAGGTACACATTGCATTTGTGGAAAAGAGGTGCTCTTTGTGAACATAGCCTAACAGTACACCACACCACACTCTTTACAGGAGCTGTTTATTTACCTTGATTCTGCAGTTGTATATCAAGCTAGATGAGGTAGAACAAGTTAAACTGTAGTGAAGTATGGTTGCTTACAAAGTTAACGAAAATAACCACTTGAGATTATATTATAGTTTCACTCAACTGTGATGATGTGAAACTAGAAGGAGTATAAGAGTGAGAGAGGGAGGGGGAACACAGTGGGTTGGTGTGAATGTAAAAATTATAAGGAAAAACAGCAAAATAATTGGGTAGCGATGAAACGTTTAGAAGGTGAAGCATGCTTCTAGTTGAAAGTTTGTAGGACTTCATTAGGAAGGTCAGGGTGGCATTCACTGACTGGCCAAAATTTTCTCCTAGTCCAGTGGTTCCCAAATCTGTGTTAGGGGACCAGAAGACAGTCGGGTTTTGAGGATCTCCACACTGAATATGCATGAAATACCTTTGCATGCCCTGCCTCCTGCCTCCATTGCATACAAATGTATCTCATGCATATTCCGTGTTGATATCTGGGAACCGATGTTTTGGTCCAATGCATTTCACAAGAGAACTATGATACAAGTGGCACTGCCACCAAAAAAAAAAAATCATGAAGTAATTCAGTAACTGGGAGCAGTGTGCTATTTATTTAATTTGGATCACACAAGATATGTAGTTATGCCCCTGGAAAGGGTTCACTGCATCAGATTTTATGTTAACTGTAGCGGGTGCCTGCAATTACAGCTACAGTCCCTTCAAAACATCTGATATTTCAGTGGCCTGGAAACAGCCTTGGTAAATGTGTATTAGTATTTTTCCATTTTTACGGATTCTATCTAGATCAGCTCATCAGAAAAAAACCCTGATGGAAAAGCAATTTATCAGTGCTTGCGTGGAGAGGAGAAGCATTGTTTGGGAAAGATATGGATCATATGAAAGACCAGTAGGTAAAGAAACAGACTTACTCGGTTAAGGTAGACTCTGAGGCTTAGAGTTTGATGCCAGGCACCTCACTGCTGAAAACATAATGGAGCAGATGAAAGAAGAATATGGAGCATAAGTGAACTGTCTCTTGTTCTAATCATCGTCAGTGAAATTAAAGCAGTGGCCTTACCTCAGCTTGTGTCACTAACTCTGTTCCAGAGATGGACTGTCCATCTCTTTGGCAGGAGTACTCACTTCACATAATTACAGATCATAGTAAAAAAAACACAAAAAACAAAACAAAAACGTGTCAGCCATTGCTCCACAAGTTTCTTCAAGCTAATTATACACGTGCTTTGAAGTTTTGCAATAGATGGTATGAAACTGCATACAATTAGCAGGTGAACTTTCTTTGTGAGCTCCTTTTTCTAACAGAAGAAAGGGTTTACTTGCAGCCTTTTCTTAGAAACAAACAAATGTATGTAGAAGTTTGCAGCATTTATTTTAAAAGTTGTTTGAGAACACTGATGCTAACTACAAATACGAGGTACAGAGCCTTTGAAAGAGGGAGACACGAGCATTTCAGTGCCCCCATTCAATGCTCCCAAATGTTCCCCTTCAGTCTTCACATCCCAGTCTCCCCTGACCACATGCTCCTTGAATCCCTCTCTGCCATCATACCCTCTTATTCTTAGTTCATACTGCTCTAGACCCAGTACTAAATACTGCCTGTATCCTGGCCACAGATTAAGTAGCACACACTAAATGAGCCTAACCATTCCTATGTACACTTGTATCACATTTTATTCCTAATATTAGCAGGCAAGGAAGACATTGCTTAAAGACAAAATAATCTTCCATGCAGGGGAGGGGGGGGGGGGTAGATTATATCACTTTACCTTTGTGTGATCACCTTTCTTCGTTGTTGTTAAGTGCTGTCAAGTTGATGTTGACTCCTGGTGGCCCTCTGAATAGTTGTCACACTCGTAAACTGTGTCCAGGCTTCAGTTAGGTGGCTAATTGTTGATAGAGTGGCAATAATAACTGCTATTATTGTATTGATCCATCACATCGATGACTTCCTCTTTTACCCTGATCTTCAGCCTTCCAAGAATGATGTCTTTCTCTAATGATCCTTCTCTTTGCATGATATGCCCAAAGTATGAAAGTTGAAGTCTTGTCATTTTTTTGAACTTCCAGAGAAAGCTTCGATTTGATCTCTAGTTTTGATTGATTCATTCTTTGGGCAGGCAATAGTATACACAGTATTCTTCAACAGCACCGCAATTCAAAGGCATCAATTTTCTTCCTGTCTTTCTTCTTCTCTGTCCAACTTTTTTATCCATATGATGTTATTGAAAATACCATGGCTTGGACAAGTTGAATCTTGGTATGCAGGGCCGGTGCAAGGGCTGGAGGCACTGTGGGTGAGCCCCTCCATCATGCTACCCCCCTGCCATGCCTCCCCACTCCCATTGCCACTGCTGCAGCCCCTTGCCAGAGCCGCCAATGGCAGCAATGTCAAAGGAACAATGATGCAATGCTTACCAAAGGCTCCGGCACTGCAGCGTGCTATCTTCAGGAGCTTCCATCCTCCTCAGACACAGATTTCCAGTTTGGCATAAAGCAGAAGTTGGTGTTGGGAGGGCTAGAAGTGTCTGCAGATAGCAAATGGGAACTGCGATGTTTGGTAAGTGCTGTGTCACAGCTCCTTTGCCACCTTTGCCACCTTTGCCACTATTGGCCCTGGAGAGGGGCAACAGCGGTGGAAATGGGCACCCACAAACTGCTGGTGCTCTAGGCGACCGCATAGCTTGCATAATGGTAGCACCAGCCCTGCTTGTATGTAGAGATACATCTCTGTAGTTGAGAAGCTTGTCTAGATCTTTCCCAGCCATTCTGCCAAGAGCAATGCATCATCAGATTTCTTGACTGTCATTTCTTTATTGATTATTGATCTATTTTTTCTCCATTGCCGTCTCTGCAAACATATGATGCTCAGGGTATCCCAGACCTCACCTAGTTATTCATCTGATGGCAGTGGCCTAGCCAGGACAGATTTTTTGAGAGAGCAGGGATTAGCATGAGTGGGTATAGGCAGTGCAAATGTTGACAATGCTTCTAGTTCTCTTCTTATTCAACTGTTCTGCTGCTTCTAACTGGGTAGGAATAACTCCAAAGCAGAGGGGTGACGGCTTACCTGGGCCCATGCTTGGCTATGCCCCTGGTTAATGAGACCCTCTTTCTTTGTTTAATTCTACCAGGGACCCCCGGAAAGCCTCTTCCCATCCATAACTGCCTTCTTTCCAGGGTAATATTGTTATTGCAGATTGAACAAAGCTCAACTAATAAGGGAGCAACTGATGCATTTCAAGAATAGGAATGATGTCAGATTGGCTAATTCGTTGTTTATGCTGTGTTTAATGGCAGCCCCTCTGGAGAATTTATTATTGTTTATTGAATTAATCAATGCACAGCTGTATTATGACTAGAGATGGCCGAAGCCAAAAAATAGGTTGGATTCAGGGATGACCTGTGGGGTATGCAGAAGGATGAGGGACTATGTGCAAAGGCTCATTGTCAGGCCTCATTTGCATAAATCAGAAAGGGATGAAAAGCAAGGCATATGCAAAAAATATAGTCCCTGGTTGGAGTTTGTTGCAGTTGACTCGGTGAACCTACGATATTTGCCAATGGAATCCTTGAGCACAAAGTGGTAATTGTCACATCCTTCAGCGGAAAGGGAAACGGGAAAATTGAGAATTCCCTTTCTTTGACTATGTGGAAGATGGAAACATTTATATTATAGAAGATGCAAATTGATTTATGTAAGCGATTAGATGGCACATGGTAACAACACCGGACTAGACTGTTTGAAAAATGTACATATCTTCTGATAAACTGTATTATGCAATTCCAGCAATACAGCATACTGGTAATTCCCCTGTGCTAGAGTTGCTGGCCGGTATAGGGAATGAGGCCAGATCTGAAACAGGTGTTACTTAAATTTGAGAAAAACATTTTGGAAAGTTGCTCATCCTCTGCCAGCAGTGCTGTGTACAGTTAAGCTTCACCATGCGGCATTGTTAACACGTTGTGTTGTTTATGGGTAGCCTGCCAATCAGTTTATAGTACATTTGATTTGTAGTTATTTTGCAGAAAAGATCTAACAACAAATGAATACATCTTGCTGATGGCTCATTCAGAGCACAGGTAAATAGTTGGGCATGAGGCAAGACTGTTTTTGAAGAATATCTGCTGTCTGGCATTCAGTCTGCTGATTCATCAGGAAAATGGTCCTTGCTGGCTTTTTTTAAAATTCAAAAGTCCGCAAGAAATCCAAGGAAACGATGGGCACACCAGCGATCATTGCAATCAGAAGATCCGACTTGACCAAGTTTCAGCTATAAAGCCTGCATCAGAGGTCTAAATTAAAAACATAAATTAAAACCAAAATGCAATATACACTTTTATTTAAATAAATCGATAAACAAAGAACATATTGGAACAATTACCACCATAGACTATCACAAAGTCATGCCACTTATTGATCCAAATAGGAAAGATATAATTTGCTTAACCCTATAAAAAGGAGAAACAGATCATTGTAAATATGTAATTAAAATGTATAAATATGTAAAAAGTTTTTTTAATAATTTAAGTATTTTAACAATATATTCCAGTAAGAATACAAGGAAAACTAAATCCAAAACAAAGAAATAAATTAAAACAGAAATACAAAGTCCCAATTATCTTGTAAAGCCCACATTATGGGAGCACAAGTGAGCCAACAAAAAAGAAAACATATAGTTCAAGGAAACTAGACAAAACAGACACATCGGAGGCTAGATATATAATACCACCATATCATTATCCAGTATCCCGCTTATTACTTAGAAAGTGCTCCAAATGGATACTTCATAGAGAGAACGAAGGATATCCTCTGCAAATAAATTTACATTTGCATGGAAAGTGAAGTAAAAAAGAACCACTTAATGCTATAACCCTGGACTTTAAATCCAGAAACTGTGTCCTTCTAATTTGAGTTACATGAGTAACATCAGGAAACACTTGCAACATTTGGCCACAAAACACAGTTTCCTTACATTTAAAATAAATTTTAAGGATTCTGAACTTAAGAACTTCTGATGAAAATGTAACAAGTAGCATATTATGCTTCATAATAACATCAGCTGAATCTGCAAGAAACTCAGTTAAATTCCCACTGTAGATTGAAGGGTACCAAAAGACCCTTCAACAGGGGAAGACACATGAACCCTGGAGGGAATATAAAAAGCATTAACAATATCAACAAGCTCTGTTAGTTTAAGAATTTCAGTGAAATATTTCTGGAGTAAGTAAATGAGTTTGGGGAAAATTTAGAAAGTGAAGATTCCTGGTTCTAGAGAGATTTTCAAGTGTCTCCAATCTGGCATGGGTGGCTAAGCAATGATAAGACTTCGACTTCATATTTTGGACACATCATGTGAAGAGAGAGATCATTAGAGAAAGACATCATGCTTGACAAGATAGAAGGTCAATGCAAAAGAGGAAGGCCAGCAATGAGATGGAATGATAGAATAACAACAGCTATGGGTACCAGTCTGTCAACAATGAGCCGCCTGACTGAAGACTGAACACTGAACACAAGTTAGGACAACTATTCAGAGGGTCGCTATGAGTTGACACTGACTCGATGGCACTTAACAACAACAATATTAATCTTATTGGTCTGAACTTGAGCCTCATATCGAAGCAGGGATTTTTGCATTACCATAATCTTAGAATCATAATCAACCATCTTGGTAACTGTTGCTTGTGAAAAGTGACACAATGACATAACTGCAAAGGATAACTTTACATCTATTGCCTGAATAGCTCCGAGTAACTCATTCATAGTAACCTCTCTTTCTAAGGAAGTACGCATGCCAACATTAGATGTTGTCTCAACATCCATAGTTACAGGGTCAGGAATTCGAAGTACAATGTTGGCTTTTTCTGCACCCAAAGGATAAATAACCTCATCCAATGACAAAAAAGATGGCAGCAACAATGGAGGTAAAGGTGGTGTCTGCTCTCCCAAGATCAAGGAAGCTCCTTCCAGGGACACCTGACCCACCGCTAAGGGACCAAATGTTTATCAAGAGGATCCACTTTCATACCAGAGTCAGAAATCGCTGTGGTCCCCTTACCTCATCCTTTATGCTTATGCTTCCCCATACAGGTGAAACAAAGTCAAAGGGGGGATCCTGGTAATCATCAGACACTGAAGGCACAGGTTCTTGACCCTTTGGTCATGCCTCTTGGGGCCATGACCCACAGGCCGTGACACACAGCCATGTATTGCAGCACCGGCATTTAAGCCAGTAAGGAAGGGTCATTCAGGCAGCCAGGTGCCCACATGATGCCTGCAGCACACATTCTCCACCTCTGAAGACATCAGGCAGCAGAGCAGGCTCAAGAGGGGGGATGACAAGCCCCAAATCCTCCACATGATCTCTCACCAATGCTCCAACATAGAGTTCAGCAATGCCAGCATTTAAGCTGGTAAAGGAAGGTCCTTTAGGCAGTCGGGTGCCCACACAATGCCTGCAGCACACACTCTCCACCACTGAAGGCGCTAGGCAGCAGATCAGGCTCAAGAGGGGGGAAATGACAAGCCTCAAATCCTCCACATGATCTCTCACGAATGTTCTCAATATGTAATTTAAAAAAAAAGATAGGTATGCAATTAAATATATCTCATTTTGAATAAGTAATAAAGAACAACTATAAATGATGTCAAAAGTGAACGTGCCAAAAGTACAAAAAAGCATGAAAAAATATCCTACCAAGTAAGTTCCACTTTGTAAAATAAAATAAAAAGGAACCATAACAGGTGTCGGAAAAAGGGAATGCCTCAACTTTAAAACACAAACAATCACTATAAAAATGTGTCCAACCAGTTGTTGGGGTTCAGCTTTAAGAAACACAATGCTGCCTATAAAAAGAACAGAAGTGAATGACTAATGTCAAAGATAAATAAAATCAGGAAGAAAATGATCAATGGAACAAGTGCCCAATGGACCATCTACTGCTATGTAAAACTTAATTATGTTCCAAGGAAACTACATATAATTAAATAACATCCAATTGCCGATATTTGAAAAAAATCGGTGTACCCAAAGTAGGGGTTTGTGAAAAAGTTGCAAAAAATAAATTAGTATGGGGTCAATTCTGTTCCATGAACAGCGGGGATGGACGCCCCCATTAGGACATCCATCTCCACTATTCGCCCCCCTTCCATTCCTGGCAGAAGCCTCCCATACGAACAATGAGTTTTTATGAGGAGACTTAGTCAGGAGTGGGAGGGAGTGTTGCGGAGGGGGAGCAAGGACAGGGCATGGGCAGTCTGCAACTCCAGATGTACAGGGCCAATTTTGAGGCCCTGTACATCTGGGTCAGAAAATTAGATGGGGGAATAAGTCCCCCTTGATGTCGGGGGATGGCAGGCCCAGGTGGTGTCGTAAAGGTGAGGGGGTGCAGGGGATTCCCCACAGCCTGACCCTGGCTGTGGAAGGCCAGATCGGGGGTCGGGCTGTGGGGAAAGAAGAATGTGGTCGGTGGCCGGGGATGCAATGGCACCACGGCTCCATTCAGGAGCCTGACTGAGTTAACCAGGCAGGGGCCTGTATATGCAGGCCGATCGGAATCAAGTCCCAACCTGCACATACAGGCCCAGACCTTATTCTGGTCCCACGGGTCTGCCTTTGTGCGTCTCATTCCGATTGGACACATGGGGGCCTGGACGCCCTTTATGGAATGTGCCTCCATACTAATGCCGAATCTCTTGTGGTAACCACTTATGACATGAAACATATATTGTTGTTGTAAACATAAACACGTATCAATAGATTACAAAATTATAACCCTAGAACATTTATCAGATACATAGACACATGAAAAAGGTGTCCCATTAATCTTCTATAAAGAGATTCATCCTTTCTTAAATGTAGGCAAATTAAATGAAAATCATTCTACTAAGACCACCAGAACCTATGGCGGGAGAGCAAGGAATTCTGAAAAAACTTATTTTATAAAAAAAGGTTACCATCCTAGCCTCATCTCATGTGCTACTAAAATCCAAAATGTTTAAAAATAAGGTTTAAACAGCTAAAACCTAATGAAGATAAAATCGTGATACTCACTTAAAACTCACATCATGTGCGGGCGAAAAAAGATGAACAAAAGCCACACGTGTGTTATTTAAATAGTATGACTCCGGTGTCTAACCAATTGGTCTGCTGTACTTTAGGGTGGAACTGAGTAACAGAGGCAAGGAAGGGCAACATTGTAACACACAGCCCTGTTGTAGACCACATGATTGAACTGCACTGAAAAAGATAGAAAGAAAAAAAAAGAATAAAAAAAGGGGGGAACTTATACAAGCCTAAGCATTCATGCAAGAAAAAATAATAATGTAGGGAACGTCTGTGTGAACTCCAAAATTTAATTTATTAGATCACCTATTGTGATTTTGAGGAGGTGAACCACTTTAAACCTCAGTATACACCTAAAATCATGAGAAACACAAAAAGGGAAATTAAAAAAGATATCATTATATCAGTGTGTAAAAAAATCATTGCGTCCAGACAAGGGAAATCTGATTTCTTATTGCAAGTAAAGCTGAACGATGTGCTGTTAAAAAATATCATCAGATAACAGCGAATGTGAAAACAAAATGAAGCCTGTGCACACTCAACAACTCACTTTTAAGATCAGACAGCTAAAACTTGATGGAGATAAAATTGTGATATTCGCTTAGAACTTATATCAAGTGCAGCCACAAGAAAAAGTCAGAAGTCACGCATGTGTACTTTTTAAATGGTGTGGCTCAGGCATCTAACCGTTTGATCTGCCATATTTTGAAGTGGAACAGAATTGCGATTGCAAAAAAGAGGGCAACATTATGACACACAACCCTGTCATATAACATATAATTGAACAGCACAAAAAGATAGGAGCCACACTGGCTATATAAGCTACATAAAGACAAAATTAGACTTACCTGCTAATTGTTGTTCCTTAAGGAACTCTAGTCCAGTCCCGGAACCTTAGAATCTAGAACGCCTTCCAGCAACCTTGGAGACTGAATGATGTCATCTTTTTTCTGATGTCACCAATACAAGAGGCTAACTCCGCCACCTTTCATCAGTATCTATTGACAAAGCAGACTCAGCAGAGCAACAAATAAGTAGATAATAGAAAAAATTAATTAATTGGCAAAAATACCTTCATACAATAAACTGTAAATCTATAAAGAAAATATTTTTTTTTTTGCATGCTAACAAGTTTTATTAGTATAAATATCCATAGCAACCCTTAGTAAGTAAAGAACTTAGATCTAAACACAAACTTAAAACTAAGATGCAGACAGCGGTCCAGCAGCGGGATGGGGGCTTTCCAGTCTTTTGCATTGAGTTTCACATGTATGATTTTCTCCCAGTTGGTGAGAGGTCTTACGTGTGCACTAGGTGCAAGGAGCTCTTTGCTCTCAGGGAACGAGTCCGTTCTCTAGAGGCTAAAGTAGCAGACTTGGAAAGCATAAGACAGACAGAGAGGTACATAAACGAGACCTACAGGGATATAGTCCTGAAGTCCCACCTCCAGTCTGGCAGCATCCCTGTTGCCATGGAGGAGAGAGGTCACGTGACAGGAGAGCATCACCCTGGTGTGCTAGGAAGTGATCCTGTAACTAGGACCTGTCCTCCAGGTGATGTAAAACCCTCTCGCACCGAGGAAGTTTCTCCAGGGCAATGTGCCCATGAGGGAAGGGTTAGGACAGCCGTTATAGTTGGTGATTCGATCATTAGGCATGTAGATAGCTGGGTGGCTGGTGGACGTGAGGATCGCCTGGTAACATGCCTGCCTGGTGCGAAGGTAGCGGACCTCACGCGCCACCTAGATAAGGTCTTAGATAGTGCTGGGGAGGAGTCTGCTGTCTTGGTACATGTTGGTACCAATGACATAGGAAAATGTGGTAGGGAGGTTCTGGAGGCTAAATTTAGGATTTTAGGTAGGAAGTTGAAATCCAGAACTTCCAGGGTAGCATTCTCCGAAATGCTTCCTGTTCCACATGCAGGACCCAAAAGGCAGACAGAGCTCCAGAGTCTCAATGCGTGGATGAGACAATGGTGCAGAGATGAGGGTTTTGGATTTGTTAGGAACTGGGGAACATTCTGGGGAAAGGAGGGTCTCTTCCGAAGGGATGGGCTTCACCTTAATCGGGATGGAACCAGGCTGCTGGCATTAACCTTTAAAAAGGAGATAGAACAGCTTTTAAACTAGATATTAGGGGAAAGCCGACAGTCTCCCAAGAGCAGATGGTTCGGAAGAATGTATCTTTGAAGGATACTACCAAAAGCAGAGAGGTTCCACAAAAGAGTAAAGTAGCCCAAATGCCCTCAAGTATGGAGCAGACAGAGCTTAAAGATCCCAAATTACTCATGTCTAACAGACAAATTAATATGGATAAAATACATTCTCTAAAATGCTTGTATGCAAATGCTAGAAGTCTAAAAAATAAGATGGGAGAGTTAGAATATATAGCACTAAATGAAAGGTTAGATATGATTGGAATATCAGAGACATGGTGGAAGGACGACAACCAGTGGGACACTGTGATACCTGGGTACAAACTATATTGTAATGATAGAGCTGATCAAATTGGTGGAGGGGTTGCTCTCTATGTTAGAGAGGGCATTGAGTCAGAAAGGATTAAAGTTTTGCAGGAAACAAAATCTGCTGTAGAATCTATATGGATTGAAATTCCATGTAAAAGGGGGAAGGCAATGGCAGTGGGGGTGTACTATCGAGCGCCTGGCCAGAATGACCAAATGGATGATGAAATGCTCAAAGAAATCAAGGAAGCTAACAAAAGTTACAGCACAGTAATAATAATGGGTGATTTCAACTACCCCGGTATCGACTGGATCAGTGTCACGTCAGGACATGCTAGGGAGATAAAGTTCCTAGATGAAATAAATGACTGCTTCTTGGAGCAGCTGGTTCATGAACCGACCAGAGGGGAAGCCATATTAGACCTAATCCTTAGTGGAACACCAGATCTAGTGCAAGAGATAAGGTTCTTGGGGCCACTTGGCAATAGTGATCATAGCATGATCGCCTTTGATTTAATTAGTGGAGGAGGGATAGTAAGGAAATCCACAGTACTACCTTTTAACTTTCGAAAGGGAGACTATGATAAAATGAGGAAAACAGTCAAAAAAAACTAAAAGGAGCAGTTGCAAAGGTTAAAGACGTACATCAGGCTTGGCTGTTGTTGAAAAATACTATCTTGGAAGCCCAGACCAGCTGTATTCCACGCTTTAAGAAAAGTGGAAAGAAGTCCAAAAAACTGCCAGCATGGTTTAAAGTTGAGGTCAGAGAGGCTGTTGTTGCCAAAAAAGCATCTTTCAGGAAATGGAAAAAAAGAGCCAAACGACGAAACCTGGAAACAGCACAAGCACTGGCAAGTCAAATGCAAGGCATTGATAAGGCAGGCAAAGGGAGAATTTGAGAAGAAGCTTGCTGCAGAAGCAAAAACGCGAAGTAAAGACCTTTTCAAGTACATTCGTAGCAAAAAACCTGTGAGAGAGTCATTTGGTCCATTAGATGATAAAGGGGTTAAAGGAGCACTAAGAGGTGACAAGGCGATAGCGGAAAGACTGAATTAATTCTTTGCTTCAGTCTTTACTGAGGAAGATGTAGGGATGTTACCCATGACTGAAGTGGTATTTAAAGGTGCAGAAGAATTGAAGGAAATATCGATACATCGAGAAGATGTATTACAACTATTAGATAAGCTGAAGAGTAGCAAATCACCTGGGCCGGATGGTATACATCCAAGGGTATTGAAAGAACTGAAATATGAGATTGCAGACCTGCTATTAGTAATCTGTGAACTATCATTAAAATCATCTCTAATACCTGAAGATTGGAGGATCGCCAATGTAACACCAATTTTTAAAAAGGGTTCCAGGGGTGATCCGCGAAACTACAGACCGGTGAGCCTGACGTCAATACCGGGAAAAATGATAGAAAACCATCATAAAGAATAAAATTACTCAGCATGTAGATAGTCATGAACTAATGAGAGACAGCCAACATGGCTTTAGACAAGGAAGATCTTGTCTTACTAATCTGTTATGTTTTTTTGAAGAAGTGAATAATCAGGTGGACAAAGGTGAGTCGGTTGATATTGTGTATCTGGACTTTCAGAAAGCCTTTGACAAGGTCCCTCATGAGAGACTTTTGGCAAAACTAAAGAGTCATGGGATAGGAGGCAGTGTACTATTGTGGATCAGGAACTGGTTAAAAGATAGAAAGCAGAGGGTAGGGCTAAATGGCCAATTTTCCCAATGGAGAAAGGTGAATAGTAGTGTACCCCAGGGATCTGTGCTGGGTCCGCTGCTTTTTGACATATTCATAAATGACCTGGAAAGTGGAATAACGAGTGAGGTTATCAAATTTGCAGATGACACAAAAACTATTTAAAGTTGTTAAAACCCAAGAGGATTGTGGAAAATTCCAAGAGGATCTTGATAAATTGGAAGACTGGGCATCAAAATGGCAGATGAAATTTAATGTGGACAAGTGCAAGGTTATGCACCTAGGGAAGAACAACCCAAACTATGGTTACACGATGCAAGGTTCCACATTAGGAACCACCACCCAGGAAAAAGATTTAGGCGTCATTGTGGATACCATGTTAAAACCCTCGGCCCAGTATGCAGCGGTGGCCAAGAGAGCAAATAGAATGCTAGGTATGATAAGGAAAGGAATGGAAAATAAAACAAAGGATATTATAATGCCTCTATATCGTTCCATGGTGAGACCGCACCTTGAATATTGTGTGCAATTCTGGTCGCCGTATCTTAAAAAGGATATAGAGTTATTAGAAAAGGTTCAGAGAAGAGCCACCAAAATGGTAAAGGGGATGGAAGGATACTCCTATGAAGAAAGGCTAAAAAGGTTAGGGCTCTTTAACCTGGAAAAGAGACGGCTGAGGGGAGATATGATAGAAGTCTATAAATTAATGAGCGGAGTGGAATGGGTAAACGTAGATCGATTGTTTACCTTATCAGAATATAGAAAGACTAGGGGACATGCAATGAAGCTACAGGGTAAACTATTTAAGACTAATAAAAGAAAATATTTTTTCACTCAACGTGTAATCAGACTCTGGAATTTGTTACCGGAGGATGTAGTAAAGGCTGTTAGTGTAGCTGGGTTTAAAAAAGGTTTGGACAAGTTCCTGGAGGAAAGGTCCATAAGCCATTATTAAGAAGGGACCCAGGATATCAATGCTTGAACCAATACAAGCATTGTGGAACTGTGTCCCTTGGGGAAACTGCTAGGTACGTATGACCTAGATTGGCCACTGTTGGAAACAGAATATTGGGCTTGATGGACCTTGGTCTGACCCAGTATGGCATATCTTATGTTCTTATGTTCTTAAAGCACTACTGCCACAAGAAAACATAAAAATAAAACTATATGGCAAAGTTTGCAAAAAACTCTAAAACTGTATTAAACTTAAATCCCCTTCAAATACACCGGGAGGGATCAGGGACTGGACTAGAGTTCCTTAAGGAGCAACAATTAGCAGGTAAGTCTAATTTTGTCTTCCTTTGCGTCCCTCTAGTCCAGTCCCGGAACCTTAGAGGATGTAACAGAGCAGTTAATCTTAATGGGAGGGACCCGCAAGACCAGCTTGAAGAATCGCTGAACCAAAACGCCCATCTCCTGCTTCCTGCACATCTAACCAATAGTGCTTAGCAAAAGAATGTAAAGACGACCATGTAGCCGCTCTACAGATATCTCCTACCGGAACCAAACTAACCTCCGCCCAAGATGCTGCGTGCGCCCTGGTTGAATGAGCACAAAGACCCACTGGAATTGCCTTTCCTTTAAGAAGGTATGCTGATGCTACGCTTCTTTCAATCATCTAGAAATAGAAGACTTTGCCGCCGCTTCTCCTTTACGAGGACCTCCAAAGGACACAAACAATCTATCAGATTTCCGGAAAGGAGCGGTTCTGCGGAGATACCATTTCAGCGCTCTACGAACATCAAGAAGATGCAATCTACGACCAGACTTATCCTTCTGACTCTTTGAAAATACAGGCAGTGAAACCACCTGATTGATATGAAAAACAGAAACCACTTTTGGTAAGAATGATGGTACTGTACGTAATACGACTTTGTGATTAAAAAATGATGAATAATATGGTTCTTTACAAGACAAAGCTTGTAACTCCGAAATCCTTCTAGCGGAACAGATCGCCACGAGAAACACCGTTTTCAACGTTAAATCCTTCAGTGATGAAACTCCCAATGGTTCAAAAGGTGAACTCATTAGCGACTCTAATACCAAATTTAAATCCCATAAAGGCATAAAATTATGCTTAGGAGGCCTCATAAGCAATACGGCTCTTAAAAATCTACGAATATCCACGTGAGAACCCAACAGCTGACCCTGAATCCTACCACGATAACATGAGCTAGCTGCCAGCTGCACTCTCAAAGAACTAGCCGCTAGACCCCTTTCCACACCATCTTGTAAAAAAGAAAGAATCTGTGGCACCGAGGCCCCTAAGGGCCTTAGTTTCTGTTCCGCACACCATGCTTCAAAAATTCTCCAAACCCGTATGTAAGCCAACGAAGTTGAACGTCTACGAGCCTTAAGCAAAGTAGAGATGACCGCCGGCGAGTAACCTTTGGCAGTCATCCTAGCCCTTTCAAGAGCCAAGCCGTAAGCGAGAATCGAGCCACCTGGGGCATGCGTAATGGACCCTGCTGTAAAAGATCCTCTCGAAACGGAGTCCTCCAGGGCCTGTCCACTAGCAGACGTACTAGCCTTGAATGCAGCCGTTTAGCCTTGAATGCAGCCGCAAGAGTCCTCTCCGGATCGTCAAGATCCGACCACATAACGCCCATCATGAAGGGGTTTTGCATGCGCTACCTCTACATGCCAGGCTCCAGTACAAATCATTGGTCCTCACTTTCAAAGCCCTAAATAACTACCCCCCTACGCCAATCAGCAAGCTAATCAATAGCACTCTAGAAAATAGAAGCAGTAGATCTACTGCACAGAACACATTAGCAGTTCCCAAGCTAATGACTAAGTGCAAAAAAGCTACCTCCAACAGAGCCTTCTCCTTATTCGCCCCTTTAAGCTGGAATGCACTCCCCCATGAAATCCGTGGAATAAAAAGCCTCATCCTATTCAGAAAAGCCTTAAAACTCCACCTGTTCACAAAATGTTACTCAGAAACCTCCAGCGATAGAAGCACAACCAACAACCTGCAAACTTCCCCATACACCAGTCGCCCCTGCACGTCAACACCACAGACAATAGGTAGTCCCCCCTCAAACCCTATCACCCTCACAAAACCAATGCAACACCCATTCACATTAGAGTATTGTACATAGTTTGAGTTAATATGTATTTAGTTTCCATGGTTTCGCTCCCATGTTCAATTCCCTGTTCTTTGTAAACTCAATGTTGTTTGTATACATTGCAGTATTCTTGTTCGATGTACACAGCGCTGATTTTAATAGCGCGGTATAGAAGAAATGTTAAATAAATAAATAAATAAATAAATAATACTAGGTCCGCATACCAAGGTCTTCGAGGCCAATCGGGTGCTATCAGTAACACCCGACCTCGATGTCGCTCCACCCGTTGAAGTACACGCCCTATTAGAGTCCACAGCGGAAACACGTAAAGGAGACCGCCTTCCGGCCAACTCTGAGCTAAGGCATCTAGGCCTTTGGACATCCTTTCCTGTCTCCTGCTGAAAAATCGCGACACTTGAGCCGACTCGAAACTTGCCATCAGGTCCATTAGGGGAATCCCCCATCTTTGAACCAACAACGCAAACACCTCTGGGTGAAGCTGCCACTCTCCTGGGTCTACTCTGCGACGACTTAGAAAATCCGCCTCCGCATTTTCCACTCCTGCGACATGTTGAGCGGAAAGAGCCATCAGATTGTGCTCTTCCCACTTCAAAAGCTGACACCTCCATTTGCAGAACCAGACTGCCGGTTCCTCCTTGACGATTGATGTAGGCTACTGTTGTCGCATTGTCGGAGAACACCCTTACTGTTGCATGATTCAGAAACTTCTGAAATTTCTGCAACACCAAACCTACCGCTCTCATCTCTAGACGGTTTTGATGGACCAAGTCTGTTCCTCCGGAGACCAGAGACCTTGGACAAACCTGCCTTGGAAATGAGCCCCCAACCTGTGAGGCTTGCATCCGTCGTTAGCAAAAATCCAGGATGGAGGCTCTAGAGGCATACCCGCCTCCAGCTGCTCCTCCGCTAACCACCAGAGAAGATCCTGACGAATCTCTGGAGGACAGATTAGGCGCCGCGTCCATGCATCCTTCTGGTACGACCCCCGTGGCAGAAGCGCTCCCTGCACTGCTCGCATATGAGCTCTGGCCCACGGTACCACTTCGATCGTGGGCGCCATTGTCCCCAGTAATTGTAGATAATGCCATGCTGTTGGCACCTGTCAGGCTAGAAATCGACTCACCATGTCCCTCAACTCTTGAACTCTGTGACTTGGGAGGAAAACCGCAGCTTTTGCTGTTTCAAAACGTGCTCCTAAATATTCTAGAGACTGTGTTAGATCCAATTTGCTCTTTGCAAAATTGACTACCCAACCAAGGCTCTCCATCAACTGTACTACCCGCGCGGTGGCCATCAGACTCTCTTGTCTTGACTTTGCTCGAATCAGCCAGTGGTCTAAATAAGGATGTATCCGTACACCTTCTTTGCGTAGAGCAGCCGCTACCACTAACATAACCTTGGTAAACGTTCGCGGAGCTGTAGCCAATCCGAAAGGCATCGCCTGAAATTGAAAATGCCCCATGGGCAGAGCGAATCTCAGAAATCGTTGATGATCTTTCCGCACGGGGATATGTAAATACGCTTCTGTCAGATCTAATGAGGTTAGGAATTCGTCTGCTTTCACAGCCGCGATGACAGAGCGTAGCGACTCCATTCTGAAATGGGTAACCCGAAGACAACGATTTAACCTTTTTAAATCTAGAATTGGTCGAAAAGTGCCCTCTTTCTTTGGTACCACGAAATAGATGGAGTACCGACCGAGACCGCACTATTCTGCAGAACGGGTATTACCGCCTGAAGCTGTAGTAAACGCTGCAGCGTCTCTATGACTGCGTTCAGTCTTTGTGGAGTGCTGCAAGGAGATTGAACAAAGGAGTCTGACACGGGCCGAAGGAGCTCTAGAGCATAACCTTCTCGAATGATCTCTAAAACCCACTGATCTGTGGTAATCTTGACCCAGGCAGGGTAAAAAATCATTCAACCTTCCTCCCACAGGAATAAACCCTGCCTAAGCCTGTGTCATCTCATTGGGATTTCTTAAGATTTGGGGCCTGAAACTGAGAAAACCCCCTTCTGGCTCCCAGGAAATTCTGAAATCCTTGACCCCGAACTGAGAACCTTCCGCGTTGGGGCTGACTAAAACGAGGCGTCCAAAATCTATGAAACTCTCTAGAATTTCCTCGTAAGCCCCCAGCACCTCGACTCTGCCTAGGTTTATCCTCCGGCAGACGACCACCCTTGGACTCCTCTAGCTCTTTAACCAACTTTTCCAAATCTTCACCAAACAAAAGTTTACCCCTAAAAGGTAACTTACTAAGACGCGCCTTAGAAGAAGCGTCCGCTGACCAGTTACGCAACCAAAGGTATCTTCGGGCCGCCACAACTGAGGCCATACTCTTAGCCAGAGGTCTGATAAGATCATAATGAATGTTCGATAAATAAGCAGTGCCCGATTCCAACCGAGATACCTCCTCTAACTGCTCATTTACCTGATCTACCTGCAACTTTTGCGACCACCGCAAACATCCTCTTG
Organism: Ichthyophis bannanicus; assembly: GCA_033557465.1. Classification (NCBI taxonomy): domain Eukaryota; kingdom Metazoa; phylum Chordata; class Amphibia; order Gymnophiona; family Ichthyophiidae; genus Ichthyophis; species Ichthyophis bannanicus. Next base: position 614,022,465 of record CM066031.1, on the reverse strand, counting down.
TGACCCATGCCCCCGCAATCGAGGCTTGCAAGGAAAGGGTGCTAACATCAAACACCTGCTTAAGCAAAGTGTCTAATTTCCGGTCCTGAACATCCTTTAATGCAGCGGCTCCTTCAACCGGAATCGTAGTCTTCTTGGTTACAGCTGAAACCTCAGCATCCACTTTAGGAGAGCGAAAAAGCTCCTTATCTTGATCTGAAAGAGGGTAAAGACGAGTTAAAAATCTAGAACCTCGAAAAGCTGCCTCAGGACAGTCCCACTCCTCTTGAATCATAGACTTAAAAACTCTATGAACTGGGAAAACTCGCTGGGACTTCCGCACCGCCTGCAAAAGAGGATCTTCCAAAGATTCATCAGCTACCGAATCCCTGGCAGGCATATTAAGAGACCTGAGAGTCTCAGAAATCAAAGCAGGCAACTCCTCTTTACGAAATACTCTAATCATTCTACTTTGTTGTTCTTCTTCTGGCAACTCTCCTTCCTCTAATTCCATCTCAGAGGACTGATCTACATCGTCCGCACCTTCCAACACTTCCTCGAGAAGACTATCACTTACTGCCTGCTTACTGATCTTTGCTAACCCTGCGTCCTCCTCGGGTAGACAAACCGACCCAGTACGCTTCATACCCTTTGAAGTTTGAGAAGAAACCCCTAACATAGGCTGCAGAAGCTCCAAGGCCGAGACATCAGCAAATAGAAATTAGGAGGAATAGAATGAACATCTCCTGTGCTCATAGAAGGAAGCACCAGAGCATCAACCTCAGCAGAAGACCCAGGCCCTGTCCACACAGGACTTAAAGCAGGTGGCAGAGAATTACCAAGTTCCCCTGTTAAACCAACCTGAGCACCCAAAGAACTTCCTTGGGCTTTGATTGCACCATCGGGCTCCAAAGTGCATGACTTACACCCCCCCGAATTCATTACTTCTCCACGCCGCGAGCCACAAGCTAAACACCGTGGCTTAGCTGGCATTCTATCATAAAAAGTGAAGAAGATTATCAAACCAAAATCCAGCCAAAGATGCAATAATAATAAATTTTACTATTCTCTTTTTTTTTTTTTTTAAACTTAAGACTAATTAGTTTCCCAAACTAAAGAGTATAATTAAACATAAAGTGAAACCGGTAATAAAAAACCCAATTAAAAAGACTGCTGCTTGACTCCCGCTTAAGCTAAGTCCCCTGAAGAAATTGCATAGTATGCCGCGCGCCGAACACTCGCACGCCACACACTCGCGCGCCGCACACCCACGTGCCATACACTCGCGTGCCGCACACTCGTGTGCCGCACACCCGCGTGCCGCACACCCGCGTGCTGCACACCTGCGTGCTGCACACCCGCGCGCCGCACACTCGCGCGCTGAACACTCGCGGCCAAAACGATCAACAGCAACAAGACGGCTTCAAAAAACAACTAATTAACTGCCAGTACCTTCCCCCACATACCTTAAATTCCTGTGCTTGAAAATGGGGGGAATTCAAAGCGTCGGAGCTCAGCTGTTCAGCGGCTTCGGCACCGACATCGGAGAAAACAAAATGCCCTGCAATCCCTTTTACCTAAGGGCTGTGCACACCATAAATCTTTTTGTTTCACTTCCTTTCTCTTTCCCTCCACCTGCTCCTCACCCCTCTTACCAGGTTCGGGAGCAGGGAGGATCTATCAGTTAAATCTATCAAGCCTCTGCTCGTTTAGAAGATGGGGATGAGGCAAAACAAAATAAATTAAAATAGCTCAGCAGGAAGCTTCAGCAGCAGCAGCATTCCTAAAAACAAAAAGAGAAAATCTAATCAAAAATTTGAATCAAGCCAAATAAAAACTAAATAAAAAATTCAGCTCTACTTGTTTTTTACAACTGAGCCCACAGGCTCAGACGTCTCACAAGCTGCTTGGAGACTGAAATACTGTTGAAAGGGGGCAGAGTTAGCCTACTTGTATTGGTGACATCAGAAAAAAAAATGACATCATTCAGTCTCCAAGGTTGCTGGAAAGGCGTTCTAGACTCTAAGGTTCCGGGACTGGACTAGAGGGACGCAAAGGAATAGGTTTTAAAAATCACCTATTACAATTTGAAAAGAGACCACTTAGGAGCATAGGAAAAAAGATTTAAATAAAAATCTAGAACAATATCATAATATCGGCATGTAGAAAAACTCATTATATCTCAGCAAAGGAAAACTCATGTCTACCGCGAATAAAGACGAGCAATTGTCTGTTAAAAAAGTATGTATGAATGGACAACAAATACTGAAAGGAAGACAAAGTTTATACTAGCTAGTCAATTTACTGGACCTCATCTTTAGAATTGAAAAAGAGGAAGAGGAAAAACCTATACGACACCTTATAATCCAAGAGTTAAATGGGTTGTACAGGCAATTAAAATATCAGAAATTAATTTAAAGAATTAAAAAAAATCTTTAAATTTTTTTTCATTAAAAAGGGGCTGCTGTATATTTGGATGAAATACAAGCTACTAAATTAATACATGTTGCTGACGGCTCATTCCAAGCACTGGTAAATAGATAGGCATGAGGCAAGACTCTTTTAGAAAATATCTGCTGTCTGGCATTCAATCTGCTGGTTCATCAGGAAATGGTCCGTGCTGGCTTTTCTAAAATTCACACTGGGGAGCATTTTAGACTTTTCAAACTCATTATAGTTGGCAAGTTGGCATCTCTGCTTTCCTGTCATCATTACCTCTTTAATCCTCGCACTCTCTGGTTCCTTCCAGTGGCAGGAATTGTGCTCTCGATATCCAGTGGAGATAAATAGCAAAGATCAAGGGGGGATATTCAAAGGCATTTTTGTGCTTTGTGGATCTGCAAAGCACATAAATGCCACTCACTATGATATTCTATAGCATAACCCCCAGTTAGTGCTGCCAAATATCCCCAGTATGGGATGTTAAGTGTTTAGTGTCAGAGCATTTAGGGGGAGGAATGGGGGGGGGGGGGACACTGTGGGTTAACTGGGCAGCGGCAATATTCATTCACCTGGGCAACCTGGATATTCAACGCATTGAATATCCGGGGCCAAGTTAAAACAGTAATAGCCAACCGCCTTAACTGTGCTGACTGCCACCTCTGAAAATCCCCTCCTCCCGTTTATTTCCTAAACTGGTCATCAGAGCAGGTGCCACCCTCTAGCCATTCTTGTGGCCACATGACTCTGCCATGTATTACAGAATGGTCACACCACTGCATGTGAAACAGAAAGTTAGGCCACGGGGCTGAGAGTCCCTAGCCAGCCGCCCGTAAACGGGTGGCTCAGCAAGATGCAGAACCCCCGGTTTCGGGTCCGCAGGAAGGAGGGGGGAGGGGGAAGGCAAGCTGTGACTCTTCGGCGTCATTTGAAATGATTGGCTCCCTGTCGCACAGCAAGGAGGGGGGCCAATGAAGAGGAAGGAGGAGGCTGGCCCTAGGAAGGTCTTACCAGCTGGGAGGGACAAGTGAGAGGTCCGGTGGATGGCAGGTCATGGATGCGAGATCGGAGCGACTGGAGTCCGGAAAGCGTGGAGCTGCGGGTGTTGAGCAGGAGTGTGGCGGGCTGAAAAGGATCGGGTCAGCAGTGGCGAGGCGTGTGACGGCAGGCCAAAAGATCGCAGGAGCGCGCAGCCTGGTGGGAGCTCCGCGTGGCGAAGTGTCGTCGGCACGCTTCATTGGAATCAATCCGGCCTGCACAGGTGGCGGTGGTAGACTGCAGTGTGCTCAAGGCAAGTAGGTTGATCGCAGCAGCACAAAAAAAAATTAAAAAGAGTGAAGGGCAAACCGAATGGTAGGCATGGGACACACGCTGATCTCAGGCATGCCTGCACGGGGGGGGGGGGTGGGGGGGGGGGGGATCCACAGGGGCAGGGGGAGAGCACCGGTGAGAGCTGGGAGAGCTACTGGGCAGTGAGGGAGGCAGGTTGGAGGAAGAGTTGGGGCAAGGGAGGCAGAAGGGGCAGCGCAGTTACAAGGGATAAGGGGGGGGGGCCGGGAGAGGGCACGGGGGTCTGGGGTGAGGGCTCAGAAGTGGGGGGCGGGGACTCAAGGAGGGGGGTTGGTGCCTCAATCCATGGGGCAGCGGTGCAGTGAGTCCAGACTAGGACAGGGTGAACCAATGGGGCTCTCAGAGGGGATACAGGGTGCGGGGGTTGGGGTGGTAGCTGAGGGTCAAGAGGGCTGGGGGCCTGAGTGTGCGGGGGGAGCAGGCTTCAGTGGGGGCACAAGTGGGGTGGGTTCAACGCCTTTGCAGTGCACGTGGCCAGTTAGTCCTTCAGGGGTGGAAGGGATGAAGGCACGGGGGGGGGGGGGCAATTGGCCGGGGCCAAGTACGGGGTCCGGGCCGCATGGGCGGGGGGACGGGCAGGGTTTGTCAGGGGCGGAGTGGCTTCAGGTTTGGCAACTGGCATGGCTGTCGGTGGTCCCTCCCCCTGTATTCTCTTTTATGTCTCCGCAGGTGCCTATGATGGTTCCCTACCCCTCAATGGCTGGAAGCGGAGGACAAAGTGGAGTGGATCGGCAGCAACACAGCATGTTGGCAGGCGCAGGGGAGATGGGGACAGCGACCGAGCAGGCACAGGAGCTGAGGGCAGCCGGTGAGTTGCGGGATGAACAAAGGGCAGTTGCGGAACGGGGGGCGGGATCTGGTGGTAAGGCGCGTAAGAAGCAGAAGCACGTGTGTCGGCGGCGGCATGGTTCCGATTCCTCCTCGTCCCCTTCCTCGGTATTCTCATCGTCTGGTTCAGAAGGGGCGGAGTGGGACAGGGGGTAGGAAGTACAGCACGGACTTTAAGTAAGTTGGCATAGGGAACCCCTTCATTAGCGGTGTATGCGGAGTTATTGGAAGGGGTACCGAAAAATTTGCGTCATAAGATTAAGAAGTGGCGATATATTGATATTTTCCGATTGTTAGAGGGGAGGAGACAGTTGGGGATAGTAAGAAGAAGAGAAAGGAGGACGAAAAGGCGGGACAGATTAGGAAGGTGTCTAGGAATGTAGTGAACTGGACGAGAGCTTTCTTGCGTCTGGCCAGTGTGTGGGGACATCATTATCCAGTGCAGTACGGGATGTTGTTGGCCTATGCGGATTCCATTTTGGTGGCTGCGCAGATGCACGAAGGATGGTCATGGTTGAACTACGATGAAACGTTCTGGGATAAATTGGAGGAGAATAGGTTTTTGTCATTGGGTTCGTAAGATATTAATCTATGGCTCACACAAATGTCCGTTAAAACAGGGGCGGGAGGTATCGGAGTAAAGCCAGGGGGCGGACTCATAGGGGGGATGTGTCGTTCCTTTTGGTCGGCAGGATCCAATCCACAGCAGAAAGGGGGAGTGGTGGGAGTGGGGGACGTGTGCTGGCGATTCAATAAGGCCTCGTGTCCCTTTCCTGATTGTACGTTCAGGCATGCATGCTCCAGTTGTGGAGGGGGGCATTCAGCGGCAAAGTGCCTTAAGAAAGGAGCAGCCCCAGATAGTGGTTCGGCAACTAAGTAAGTTGGAGGCAGGCAGTGTGGTGGATACCCCGATATGGGTAGAGGCATTAAGGGCCAGGCTGCGCCACTACCCGAGACGGGGAGATCGGGAGGTGTTGGAGAAAGGGTTTCAGGAGGGTTTTGTCATCCCAGTGGCGGGTACGGTAGTCGGGTATACATCGCGCAACTCGCCATCAGTACGGCGCATGGCGCTAGTAGTGCAGGATAAGTTGTTAAAAGAATTAGAGTTAGGGAGAATTGCGGGTCTGTTTGAGGAAAAGCCATTCCCTGATTTGGTGGTATCCCCATTGGGTCCTATACCCAAAAAGGAAGCGGAGAAGTTTAGATTAATTCAAAATTTGTCATTCCCTGAGGGAACATCGGTTAATGCGCATATACCTCGGGATACCTGTGCGGTTAGATATGCGTCCTTCGACCGGATGGTAGCATTGGTGAGACTCGTAGGGGTTGGTGCGTTGATGGCGACGGTCGATATTGAGTCGGCATTTTGGCTATTGCCGGTGCACCCGTCTAGTTTTCATTTGTTGGGTTTTTGTTTTGAGGAGCTGTTTTACTTTGACAAGTGTATGCCTATGGGATGCTCAGTGTCCTGTGCCTATTTTGAAAAATTCAGTACCTTCGTTCATTGGGCGGTAGTTCAGGACATGGGTTGTGAGAATGTGGTGCATTATTTAGATGATTTTTTGTTTGTCGGAGCTGGGCAGTCGGCGGAGTGCCGGCACCTCTTGAGCGGTTTCATGGATTTGGCAATGGAATGGGGGTGCCATTGGCAGAAGAAAAGACAGAGGGTCCTATGAGACAACTAACATTTTTGGGGATTGAACTGGATTCATGGAAATGGTGGCTAGGCTGCCGAGAGAGAAGGTGACGAAGTTGAGGGTTTTAGTGGCTAATGCCTTAATTTCCCGCAAGTTGAACTTGAGAGATTTGCAGGACTTGATAGGTACATTGAATTTCGCATGCTGTATCATCCCGATGGGGAGAGTGTTTTTGCGGAGGTTAGCAAGGGCGACAGCAGGGGTGCGTAAACCGCATCATCGTATTAGGGTGTCGAGGGTGATGGAGGAGGATTTGTGGATTTGGGATGTCTTTTTGAAGTAGTTTAATGGTACGTCTGTAATCATGGAGGAAGAGCTGTCATCTAAGGACTTGCAGTTATTATTCGGATGCGGCAGGGGGGGTCGGTTTGGGCATCTATTTTGCTGGGGCATGGTGCACCGATAGATGGCCTCAGCGTGGCATGAAGTGCATTTAGTTACTAACATAGCCTGATTGGAGCTATTTCCATTGCGGGTAGCGTTGGAGTGTGGCCGGATCACCTGCGTAAACAGACGTGTCGTGGTGGTGGTGCGATAATGAGGCGGTGGTGAGCGTAATCAATCATTACACCCCGAGATTTGTTCCAGTAGCAGACTTAATGCAGGAGGTGGTCTTAGCTTGTTTAAGATTGAATGTTGGGTTCAAAGCACGACATATCCCGAAGTGTACTAACAACATCGCAGGATGCTCTTCCTTGTTTTCAGTGGGACAGGTTTTGGGAAATTGACCTGGAGTGGAAGAGAGTGGGTTGATGGTCCCAGAGCACTTATGGCACGTTGGCCTGAAGAGATGCTGAGTTTGCTCCGAGGCTCGGTGGCAGGCATAACATGGTCGGCCTACCAGCGCGTGGCTGCGGACAAGTTGGAGGAATTTTTTGCGGGTCCACGGATGGCGCCCAGATGCGGTGTCCGATTTGATGTTAGCGAGATATGTCGTGGAGGCCAAGGAATCGGGGGACGTCCAAAGCAGCTGTCCATTCACATTTGGAGGGTTTTGCCTTTTTCGTGAAAGCAGTGGGCTGGGTTCCTGCGGGGGTTGGTTTTTAACCTGCCAGTTACTACAAGGGTGGGAGAGAATAAGACCATCGCCTGGGGATTTCAGGACGGCCAGATTACGCATGACTTGCTAGTAAGGCTCTGCACTGCTTTCCCTGTGGTGGCGTCGTCGGAGTATGAAGCGGCATTATTCAAGGCGGTTTTCTGCTTGGCCTTTTTTGGGGCCTTCCGGGTGGGGGAAACTGGTAGCGGAGTCACGGAGGGCGGGTAGGGTCGATGGATTGCTGTTGCAACATGTGCAAGTGGAGAGTGGGCAGGTGGGTGCTGTTAGCATTGTTCTAAGACTGAACAGCAGGGTTGTGGCAGGTGGGTGGTCCTCAAGGAAATGTTGGGTGTGTCAACATGCTCAGGGCTGCCTTGCAGGAATATTTGTGCCGGAGACCGGCGACTGGGGGCATCTTATTTATTCACGCAGATGTGCGTCGGTTGACTCGGTTCCAAGTTACCACCGTGTTAAGAATGGCCCTGTGGCGGATAGGAGAGGAGCCTCAGCAGTTTGCGGCACACTCCTTCCACATCAGGGCAGCCACTAGTGCAGCGGCGGTGGGTTTGTCGGACCAAGAGGTCCAGCACATCGGGCGATGGTGCTCAAGGGCCTTCTTGGGATACGTCCGATTGTAAAGGGGGGTGGGGCAGGGTAATGGTTGCTAACTTTTTTTTCTTTTGCAGATAGAGGGCGAGGTCCTTATCGATGTTGGCTGATAGGCCATTCATTTGTTCATTGGGCAGGGCAGCGAGTGGCGGTGCGGCCTTTACTTGGCCTGGATCTAGAGGTGGTGGGCGTATTATGGCTTAGTGAACAAGGTCTCCATTGGACTCAGTTGCTCCCTTTGCTGCAGCACCACGGGCGACTGTGGAGGCACCGGACTTGCTGCTCATACATTTGGGGGGCAACGACCTGTCAGCATGGACCTGCAAGCAACTGATTCGGGCAGTGCTGAAAAGATTTGGAGGTGGTGATGCATTTGTTCCCGGGTATGATAATAATGTGGTCAGATATTATACCGTGGCCAATCTGCCAGGAACAGAGGCATTGGTCAGAGGTCTGGCAAAAATCAATCAGCAGATTTGGTCGTTGGGGTCTGTGCACATGGGGGGAACCAGGTTATGAATTCATTGGTGGAAGTAGGATGTGTGGGGTTGTATGGTCGGGATGGGTTACACTTGTCCCCCGGTGGGGTTGGATTTGCTATTGAACGATTGGCAGGAAGCATTAGAGTGGGCTGTGCTGCGGGATGCTCGCTGGTCGCAGCCTTTGGGGGATGGGGCGGCGCAGGGACTGTGAGGTCACCTGTGCCGGTGGTGGGATCCCGTAGGTTTCCAGATTCCGGAGCCTTTGGATAAGATTGGGATGGGGTGGGGTACCCCAGACCCAAACAACCCCTAGGCTGGCTTTTGCTAATATATGGCGAAGTCAGGGGGCCAAGTGGGGGAGGGAATTTGGAAAGCGGAGGCGTGCTCACCTTGCTAGTGACATGGCTGATGAGGCAGCATTCCGCTGGTGTATGCAAAGGATTGTTATTGATGTTGAATGTTAACTTGTTTAATGGTGAATTAAAGCTGCGACCACAAGTTTCCAAAGATCATGGTGTCAGCGTGTTTGTAGTCAGCAGGGGGAGGGGGAAGGGACGAGAGAAGGGGGGGGGTGTTAGCGGTGGAGCATTAAGTCTGACCTACTCCGGTTAATATCTTTGTGTCAAATCTTTTTGCTCTTGTCTTCCAAAACCCTCCTTTCCACTGCATAATTTATTTCCTCTGTAAAACAGTTTTTCCATTAGCGCTATCAGACATTTGTTTTAATACCCTTAGTTTGCAGTTGGCTGTTTCTGAATTAGTGCCACTTGTGGTTCTGGAGAATTTTGTCTCTTTCTCCCTCTGCCTGCTCTTCTCCAGCTTTTAGCCTTGTTGATCTTTTCATCATCCGTTCTTGCTGCGCTCCTTTATGGCAGACATAATAATGGTGGGCTTCAATCCAGGACATCATTTAAAGCATTCTGACATCTGTAGGCAAAAAAAAAGGTTCAACTACTGTATTTCATTCCAAATAAAGTCAATGGAAGATAGGTTTTGTCTCTCTCCTCAATCAAATGCACAAGATATCTTTTTAAACACACTTTTCTCTTTTTTTCATTGCCCTTTTCTTTGTGTTGTGACTGTACAGTAAGGAGGTAATTTTAAAACATCATTCTTGTGCATATGTGGCCACATAATTGACCTCTTATAAAATACTGACCAGCTGTAAAGGTATGCGCTTTGGCATGAAAGCACTGACTTTGCCAGTAGACACAGCAGGGGTCTAGATGGGGCATGGATGGTGTTTTCACATATGCACATAGATGATAAAAAATACATGCATATGTGTGTAAAGTATACATGTACATTTACATATATGCTCGTGAGCAGGTGCAAATGATTGCACTTAGGTTTAAAGTGCACTCTAGTATTTTATGATGACAAGTAGGTGCCTTCCTGTCTTTATAAAATTGCACACGCAGAGGTACCTCTTTAGGTGCCTACAATGACAACACATGCTAACTCGTATACTTAAAGCATACCATGTTATGGGGTGGAAAATAGGCAGGCTATTGGCACAAATTGTAGTTAGTGCATGGAACTGTATCACATGCTGTCACTGTTGCAGTTAGCTTGGGTGCACTGTCTCTCAAATCGGAGGCAGCAAGTGTTTCTGCAGTGTCAATACACCTAGAACAGGCATGTCCAATAGGTAGATCGTGATCTACCTGTAGATCGCGGAGGGGTCAGACGAAGATCACCAGCCCACACTTGGCTCCATCTCTCCAAGCAGCTCGCCCCATCGCTAGGAGAAAGCTCGTGCTGGAGGCTTGCCGCCGCTGCTGATCCTGGTGCCTGTCTTTTTTCCCTGCCTGCAGGAATCTTGCCTGCGGATGTATTGGAGGTGCTTGTTGTTTTCGTGCCAATAGTTTGTGGTACCCAGAGGGCTGACGCCACACGCCCCGGGACGAGATGCCACATGCCCGTCATCATACCTGGTCCTCCTGCCTCTCAGAATCACCCATTCCTGCCCCCGCCCCAACACCCCTTAGAGTGTGTTAATATAACGGGCGATATCCATTCACCTGTGCTTTACCTGAATACACTTACCATATTAGCTGTGTCATTGGTCGCTTTATAGTTTGCTTTCATTAAACGTTTTCGGGCAGACACAACGAAGTGTCAAGAATTTGGTGATTTTGGCAGGCTTTTCCAATTTTTTCTAACTTGCCTATGCCTTACATAGTCATATTCTTCATATTCATTTATTTGATAGACCGCCCTTCATTAATAGGCAGAGCGGTTTTACAATAAAATTACAAATGAAGGCACAAGGCCAGGAGTCAGAAAGGAAGTTACATATTAGATAGGAAAGAAGAGCGAGAGGAGTGAACAGAAGGGTAGAGGAAGAGGTGAGAGGATCAAGGGTCGGGGGGGGGGAAAGGTCAAAGGCAAGGGAGAAGACATGAGTTTTAAGGGAACGCTTGAAGGTGGGGTAGTGAGGCTCGAGGCGGAGAGGTGGGGGAAGGGAGTTCCATAGAGCAGGGCCAATAAAGAAGAAAGCTGAGGATCGTGTGGACTGTAGATGGGCACTGGAGGGGGATGTTAGTACTCGGCGGTTGAGGTGGAAAGACCGCGGGGTATGGTGGGGGGTATGGAAACGGAGAAGATCAGACAGGTATTGGGGGGTAGAGGTGTGGAGCGCTTTGTGAACTAGTGTAAGAAGTTTGAACTTGATGCAGAAGGAAATGGGGAGCCAGTGAAGTTGGAGAAGGAGGGGAGTGACGTGATCCCGAGGAGAAGAATGAGTGATAAGACGGGCGGCAGTGTTTTGGATGCGTTGAGTCGTGAAAGTTGTAATTTAGAGATACCGGAAAAAAAATGGAATTAGAAAAATCAAGGCGTGAGATAGCCATGGTCAGTAACAGTGTAGTTATGGCAGATGGAGAAAGGAAAGGACGGATAGCGCGAAATCTGATGAAGGTGACATAAAGAGAGTTTAGAGACGTGAGCGATATGCGCTGAGAAGGAGAGATCCGGAATCTAAAAGAACCCCAAGGTACCGAAAAGTAGAGACTAGAGAAATGTTGCAATTAGGGAAGGATGGCTCCAGGGAAGGGGGTTGATGGCCATAGGAGAACATATAGCTATAGTCTTTGATAAATTAAGGTGCAAGCAATTTTGCGTCAGCCAATCTGAGAGAGCGGCAGCAGACAAGCATTAAGGGGAGCTAAGTCAGTGGAGACAGGGGAGGTGTGGATGGAGGAGGAGTATGTCATCAGCGTAAAAGAAAGCGGTGATTCCAAATTGCTGGATTAGTAAAGTGAGAGGAGTGAGAAAGAGATTGAAGAGAAGGGGGGCCAGGACAGAGCCTTGAGGAACACCACAAACAAGAGGAAATGGTCGGAAGGGGAGTGTGATGAGGATGATGGTAAGACAGCAGCAGAGCGATGAGAAGAGGAAAGAATGAAAACCATCGTAAAACAGTGCTGTGAAGACCAGCATCGTGTAAGTAGGACAGAGAAGGGAGTGATCAACCAGATCAAAGGCAGCAGAAAGGTCAAGTGCAACCGCCACCGAGAAGTCCACCACGATCGTGAGCAGCGTGTAGAGAATTAGTGAAGGCTAAAAGGACAGTCTCAACGCTGTGCCCAGAGCGAAAACCGGATTGGCGTGGGTGAAGTAGATTGGTGGAATCGAGGTGATGAGTGAGTTGGGCAAAACCGATTTTCTCAAGCAGTTTGGAAAGGAAAGGAAGGTTAGAGACAGGACGGTAGCTGTTGGGGTCGAGAGGGTCAAGAGTAGATTTTTTAAGAAGGGGGCGGATAAGGGCTTGTTTCCAGGAGGCAGGAAAGTATCCGGTGAGAGGCTGGAATTCAACATAGTTTGAAGGTGAGGAAGGAGAGATAAGGAGGGGACAAGTAGCCAAGAAGATGGGATGGTTCAAATTGGTTCGAATTGGTTCAAACCACTGTGACTTTTGCCTGCCTCTGCAATTTTATTTTGCCTAGCCTTTGCGTTGATTCTACCCTGCAATTTTATTTTGCCTTGCCTTTGCGTTGAATTCTACACTGTGTGCAGAATGTATTAAATCGCATGTGGTGGTATTTGAACTAGTTTGGCGGTATTTGATTTTATCTGGTTTGCTGGACAGGTGTTTGGTTTTTTTTGATGATTGCTTTGGTGGTATTTGATTATTGGTTGACCAATATGATGAATTCTTATTTTTACTTTTAAGAACTGCATGTGTGGTTTTTGGCATCTCCAGTCCCTTGTATTGCACATCATCCAGAAGTCTTCCGTTCCTGTTGATCTTTAACTTACTTTGGGACCAGTGACAGTTTTGGACTAGGATTCAGCCAGGTGGTTTATACTAATCTTCGCAGATTTGGCCTTCTTAACAACATCCAGCCACACCCAGTATAACGAAGATGAGTGTTGCAAAGAAGAAGCAACAAACCTACCCACTTTTATGATGACATGGGAAATGGATTACTTCTTCCATCATGGTTGAAAGACAAAGTGTTGTCTAATTTGTATTGTAACGCCCCAGTGTCCTTGCCCAAAAAGGGTAATCTAGAAATCATTATAAGGCTCTGCATAGCAATGAAGCTTGATTTGCTGATTTTCCACCCATAAAGTGAAATTCATAAACTGAAGCTCAAAGAACTTAAATCGAAATTGGCTACTCAGCAACAGTTTGATGGACGAAAACCAAGGTCACATTCTGGTCAATGCAACCATAAGCATTCTTCAAGGGTCAGCAACCCTGATCGCAAAGAAAAATTGACAAACCTTTCACTGAAGGGGAATTTTGGTAAAAGATTGTTTTTTGAAGCAGCCGTGACAATCTTTTTGAAGCATTTAAAAATAAGAAAGGATGATCATAGCTGCATTCAAGATGTACAATTGTCAAGGAAAACACCGTCGTTGCGGCGAATAGGAAAAGAATATGAAGATAGACCCACACTGAATCAATTGTTTTGAGGATGTTTCAAACTTATTTTGCTTTTCTTTGCTTTCTCAATCCAAAACTGGATGAATCTACAGACATAAGAGACATAGCCCAGTTACTAGTCTTTATCCGGAGGTTTTTTGATTAAACTTCAGTGTTTTAAAGAAGAACTACTTGGAACTCAGGGGCGGCCAAGGGGGGTGCCGGGTGGCCATGTGTGGAGACTCGGTGTGTGCGGGTCTCATTGCATAAGGGGCCTTATTTTGCATAAATATTACCCACAATGTTATCATACACTAACTTTAATAACCCTGTCTCTTAATGAGTGTATCGATATAACGATAAGACTAAAAGATTTCTACATTACTATACTTCCAGTGGCCAAACCGCCAGGCACATTAGGAACTACTACGAATGCTGCCCCATTTAGAACACATCAGCAAACCTGCCGTATCCTGACAGCATTACCAGGGACATGCACAAAGCAACATCCCCTAAAGTCACCATACCCTACCTATCAAAAGGGCAACACTGCGCAAATATTAAAACCAATGACGTTTCAGGACGAATACTAGGGGGAAAGAGAAACAAGTGGCCAATGTCAAATAGGAAATTACATAAACAGACTACATTCAGACTCAGTTACACATGCAGAACAAATCAAAAGACACCACTCACCAAGACAAGGAATCACAATTTAGAGAAACAGGAAAGGCAATAATTAATAACTGGGGAACCCCAAAAGCCAAACTTGGAATGTACACCACCACTGTAGAAATAAAACTATAAATTAATTTCCTCATTGTACCAAACAAAGCGCAAACGTTAATGATGCACATACATTCCCAGAGCTTTCATATTCCAGTTAATAAATTCAAATAAGAGATATCTTTCTAACCTTTTGTTTGCATTTTTTTTCAGTTTGCCAATTGCTCTAGCCACTTTCTTCTGTTTCTTCATGTTTCTGCTAACGTCTCCATAGTCAGTCTGTCCATTTGGTCCTTTCTTCTCATCTTCTAGTTTTTTTTACTTCTCGTCTCTCTCTCTCTCTTCCATTGGCTTTAAACATACTAATCGTTCTTCTCCTTTTGACTCTTTCCTCATTCCTATTAGTTCATCCACAAGGTCAAATTTTACCCCTCCATCCTCAATCCCTCCACAGCAAATTTTACCCCTCCATCCTGAAATCCTCAACCCCACTTACACACCGGGCACAATTGTGAGATTGTTCATCCCTCCTGTAGATTTTTTCACCCTATCCTACCCACACTCCCACAACAAAATATTTTTTCCCCTCTCGTCACTTTTACTCTCCCAGCCCCATTCCCTCATTCTAGAATCCCTCCCCCAACATCAGGCTCCCTTCTAGTTCCAGTCTCACCCAGCATCCATTCCCGTCTAGTCCCGTTTCTAGTCCCTGCATCAGCCCATTTCCAGTCCTAGCCCTCCATGCATTCAGTCAGCCCATTTCCAGTCCTAGCTCCCCCCATCCATTTCCCAGTCCGAGTCCCTTCATCAGCTCATTTGCCAACCTCCTAGCCCCCCATCAGCCCATTTCTTTCTAGTCATTTCCTAGCCCCAGCCATCAGCCCATTTCAAATCCTCTAAGCTCCCCTCCACTACCAGCCCAATTCCAGTCCAAGCCCCCCATGAAGCCTACTTCCAGTTCTAGCCCCTCCACGAATCCATTTCAATTCTAAGCCCCCACCACAGCCCATTTCCAAATCTTAGCTCCCCCAACAGCCCATTTCAAGTCCTACCCTAGCTTGCTCCATCGAGGCCATTTTC